>JAPMOR010049710.1:51928-91217 GCA_026543865.1 Argiope aurantia | reverse complement strand
TGCATACTCTTTTTGAGATTGAGAAAATTGCTATCAGTGGATTACCATGGCACCAGAATAACCAAAGAAACAGAAAATTTAAAAATAATCTGAAAAAAAACATAGAGAAAATTTCTTTAAAAACCAGGAAAATACATGGAAGTTTAGGTTTCAAAGTTCCTTTTTTTCCATCTAAAAAAAAGGCTGACCTCTAAACATTGCAAGAATAAAAAATCGTGGTCATACCACAAAAATAAAGCATCTATGCAATTGTGGAAACTCGCCTCATTTTTACTCATTCTTTTTTTCTGTGTAAATCAATCTAATTTTGTTTTCAGAGACAATTGTTCTCTTTTTAAAAGATTCCCAGATTACAGCTAATAAGGATGTGAAAGACTGCTGCAACTGCTTGAGAGAATAGAATAAATTTCTGTGTCAGGATTAGCAAGATTCAATCTGCAGAAGAATTGCGGTGGTTTTTAGTTATTCACACATGAGCTTATTGGATGGTTTATTATTTGAGAAATCTTGAACTTGTATAGAGAATTATTTTATACAATGGACTGCTCAAAATTCATATTTATTACAAATTGGACAGATAATAATATGAACTAACTAATTTTGCTGAATAGATTTGAAAAGTTTCACAAAATCCATTTGCTATGTACTGCCCCCCTTTTAAGAAATTAATAATCTTAAGAAATATTGGAAAACAGACATATTATCATGCGAAAAAAGGAAAACATATAAAAAATCCGTGTCTGTTCAAAAAAGTCATAGTTGATATTGGACTTTGTATCTAAACGTAATAATACAAAAGAAGATGCATGAAATTTGATGTCTGAAAATAAACTTATTTCAAACCTTTTTAATTCTTGGAAATATTGTCTTGTATGTTCGCTGATAGTGAAATACCAAATGGATATTGCGAAAACAAACAATAGGGTCGCCACAAGATATCGCCATGATATTTTTAAGGCATACCACTGCTGAAGAATTATTTGAGAATTTTAAAGAAGTTATATTAAATTTACATGCAGTTGCATTTACAAATCAGTATGGATGGACCAAATTTAAACTTTTTTTTAACCTGCCAAAGTACTTCTGTGCAGAAATTACTAAAATTTTTAGATCTAGGTACTTGTGGAGTATACATAATCCATTGAGCATTTCAGTTATGAACATAACCTACTGCTTGGTAAGTAGATGATATTCTAAGAGCAGTGTATAGAATATTTAGACATGCTGATTTCCTGAAAGTTATTGGTTCTTTTGAATTTTCATTGAAGTTTGGTTCTTTCCATTGGGTAGAAAATATCAGTATTTTCAAAAAAAAAAGTTTTTCTAAATTATATCTAAAAGTGCTTGACAATATAAAGTAATATATAGTTTTCAATTTTTTTTTTTTTTTTTTTTTTTTATCTTTATTTCCTCTGAGTGATAATATTATAAATGCTTCTCGAGATAAATTGATTCAGAAAATTAGCTTCTCTTGAATTGCTAATATTCTTCAGCCATTTCTTTAAAAAAATTTCGATATCAGAACCAATGGTATCTTATATGAAAATCTTTTCATTTTTATTAGACAATTAACGAAAAACGTCAAAAGAAGCATAGTCGAAGAAGCAAAAAACATTCGACACTTATTTTTGATAGAGCTTAATGATCCAAAAAATTTAAGGCTGTGATAAAATACTGATATTGGAATAGTACTACAAACTACTTGATTACTAATTGAACTACTGAAACTGAGAAAAAAAGAGGCTTTTTATCATATTTGTGAAGAATATTATAACAAATAATTGAACACATGCCCAAAAATGTTAATGTTTTAAAAGCTGCATTTTGTTTAAATCCATATTTATTGAAGAATCTTGCTTTTCCCACTTATTAAAACTATGGACTATTGTTATTCCATTGTAACTGACACGTGTGGAATCATGTTTTGTTTGTTATTCCTATAATGTAAAAGAAGGGGGGAAAGATTAAAATCCCTTCCTATCTTTCAAATAAATTAATTTTAAAATAACTGATAAAGAGAGAAAGTACTAGAAAATAAAAACATACTTAGAATGGATATAAAAAGAATTTTTAAAAAGTATTTAAAAAATGTAATCATAATTGTCATGTAAGAAATTTCTCCTTTCTCAGACTAAGGATGTCCTTTTTCTGACTTAAATTGTATCTTCTTTTGTGCATATACAAGTTATTTAATATCCTTGTCTTAGTATTAGCTAATAATCTTAGCATTTAAAAAATAGGTTAAGTTAAGTTTTTAAATTTTGAAATCCTCTCACTTATTCTTAATATTATCATAATTTAATTTTTTGTTGCATATGAATCGTTAAAAAACTTCAGTTTAAGTACTTTATTTTTATCTAGTGAATGCTGCTTGTGCAATTGCTAATATGGTAAAAAGTTCATTGGGCCCAATTGGATTAGATAAAATGCTTGTTGATAATATTGGGGTAAGTCAATTTGTCTTCACTTAAGTTGTTTTAACATTCTCTGTATATTTATGTTATTTTAGTATTATCGTATAATGTCAGGGCTCTTTGATTACATATAGTTTCTCAATAACCAGAATCAAACCAAGTTTCATTAATTCTTAGGTTCCAGTATTTAAATTAATATAGGCCTTTTTCTTTTCTTATAATATGGCTGTAAATATCGCAATAGTAACAATGTAGTAATTTCCAAACAAGAATTTTTTTTAAATTTCTATTAAGTTATTTATTTTCAATTTTATTATATATATATAATATAATATTCCAATTAATTTCAGGGAGAAATTTTTGATATTTAATTCCTTTTACTCTCTTAACATTTTCTGAATCTTAACAGTGCATTATAATCTATTTATACAAAATGCTTATGTAGATATACAATCATTCAAATTTATTAATCGTCATTTGATAATAGCTTACACATTTAGTTTGTTTACATACTTGCCTTGGCAAAAGACGCAAGACAATTTTTTTTAAGGGAGAGAATTGAATAATATAAAAAAAACTCAATGATGTTGTGGCAAATAAAAGTAGTGAAAAATCATTCATAAGAAGATCCAGTGAATGAAATAGCAACAGTATATGTATTTTAATATACAGGACAAATTTTCTGAACTAAGAAGAATCATCTATCGTCATCTTTGAATTATACATTTTTGCTTTCTTACATGTATATCTCTCTGTTATTAGCAAATTTTCATTTTAGAAATTATATTATTTAATTTTTAATAGTTGTAATAAGCAGTTCATGCAATTTGTAATGCTTTCTATATATCTGCTATATTTTTAATAATGTATTTGTAATTTTTTATTGTTAATGGAAATTCATAACTACATGGTGAACGAAGCTAACTCTGGGATCACATAATAATATGGAAAGAATCATAGTATAGTTCTTGGTGGTGGTTGAGAAGAATAAACAGGAGAGAGGATCTTGTTTTATTTATATACTAGCCGCCTTTGGCGACCAGCCGGTTCGACAGTATTAGTGCTCGCTACAATTTTCAATTAAATATTTTAAGTAACTGGTCTCTTAATAGATTCTCAAACAAAACATTTTTAATCTTCAAATTTTGATAGTCATACGAAACTTATACTGTTGTTTAGATCGTTTCGTTCAATTTACTATATATATTTTGCTAATTTGTTGTCATTTCCGGTAAAACTTCAACTTTAATTTAAAGTGGAAATGATGAAATTGCAATTAATATAAAGATATTTTTAATAAAACCAATTGTTTTATTTTATTTATCATCTTTATTGTTATTTATTTATTATTATTATTATTGAATATGAGTATTGCAAACACAATCGCTCGGTATTTAAGTCTTATGTGAAATACAAAATATTTTTCATAATTTATGTAATATCTGAAAGAATAATTCAACAAAAATTTCCAAGATTCTGCATAAAATTCAGTTTTTAGTTTTGCTTTCAAAAGGATTAAAATGAAATCAATAATAATATTTTGTTCCGGATTATAAATATATTTAAAAAATTATGAAGTCTAAATTTAATGCAATAAGGTATCATATTCTGAGAAATATTCTGGACACACCAAATTTTAAATAAATGAATGAATGTTTCTATTTTCCACGATCAACTAAGACTTATTTATGAAGTTTT
The DNA here is from genome assembly GCA_026543865.1 of Argiope aurantia. NCBI lineage: Eukaryota > Metazoa > Arthropoda > Arachnida > Araneae > Araneidae > Argiope > Argiope aurantia. The sequence goes on along the minus strand of JAPMOR010049710.1, from coordinate 87,105 downwards.
GAATGTTAAAAATTTAGAAAAACTCAACATTTTCATAATCTTAAGCCAATTAATCTTGAGAAACCTGCATGCTGATTTTCTTTGAAACGATCGATGGAAAATCTAAAATTGTCCTTTTTTTATTGAATAGTGATATTCAAATTTTCAAAATCACTTAAATAAACATCAGTTAGTTTAAGTGATTGATTTAGTTGATTGGAAATTAACTCTTTTTATTTAAAATATTAGTGTTCCAAGAAAAAAATTTTAATCGTGATTTCCACAGCAAACGCTTTATGTAAAATCAAAAATTCGTTATTTATTAGAGCATTTATTGAATCGAGTTCCATTTAGACCATATTAGCAGATCTGTGTCTTACTAAAGGTTTACAAATTAGCTGTGCGGCCCTGATTTGAATGGATATCCTGTTCATATTAAACATAACCTGCCTTAAAATAAAACTGATTTATTGGATTTATAATATAGAGAGTGTAAAAGATCATAAAATAATTTTTCTTGAATTTATTTTTTAGAAAAAATATTTCATATTTGTTTCATTTCCTACAGACAAGTGCCGAAAATTATATTTTTGCAGATTTCATTTCCAAAAAGATTTAAGTTATTTTTAATTGGGGCTTTAATCAATGTGATGGCAACACTTTGAAAAAAGCTAATTTTTTCCCATGAATGGGAAACGTGCTCGTGCAGTTTAAATTTTATTTTTATTTTGTACGAAAAAAATTGTTGAAAAATATAATTAAAATATTTATTTAAAAATTCATTAAAAATAGAAATTTAATTTTAAGGTTAAAACATTGGTATCATTTAAAAGATAAATTTTTGATTTTTAACTTCATGTAAAAATCTTTTTTGTGCGGTAATATTTTCGGAAGTTATAGCAGAAACATGCCAAAATTTCACTTAATTCTTAAATAAATAAAATTCTAATTAAAAATTTGAAAAAATTAACACACAGGTGTACAATCCCGACATCCAAGGTATACACGTGCCAAATTTGGTAGCTGTAAGTTAAATGGTCTGGCCTGTATAGTGCCAACACACACACACACACACATTGAGCTTTATTATAAGTATAGATATGACTGCTGGGCACTTAGAAATGAAATAAACTAGATCTAGTACTGTTTAGTTTTATTAGTATATCTAAACTCCTCTCAATACAGAAAAGAGTATGAAGTGTGCTACATTTTCTCTAATTAAACTATTTGTTTTCACATTAGTTTTTATACTTAATATTCTCTTTCTATCACTATGATAATATGAAACCTCACTGGAAATAGAGATGATTGTTAGCTATTTGAAGTTGTTTAAATCTATAGATAAGAACTGTAGGGCAATTCTGGAATGAAACATAAAATATTGAATGATTTATAATGCAAAAAATATATATATATTTTGTAAAATTAGAAAATTTTTAACTTAAAAATGTAATACAATTAATTATGAAATATCTTTTCTGCTTTTATTTATGCATATAAATTTTTAATATATGTGTTTTATTTACTAGAATCTCATGATTGTTTTCCCCCAACAGGATGTTACATGCACAAATGATGGTGCAACTATTCTAAAAATGCTTGAAATTGAACATCCAGCTGCTAAAGTTTTAGTTGAATTAGCTGAACTGCAAGATAATGAAGTTGGAGATGGTACAACATCTGTTGTAAGTCTAAGTTGATTTGATTAGTTTCTGAATGTCTCATTTTCTCAACAGGTGCTGTATTGATGCATAATAACTGTGTTTACAATATTGATAATTGCCATTTTGATTTTAAAGCTTTAAAAATTAATAAAAGTATTACACATGGTATCTTAAGAATTTATGTTTGAATATAATAATTTATTTCTGCATATTTGTTTTGCGAAATGAAAATATCCAGTTTAATGCTTTCAAGATCTGCAGTTAAAGTGTAATATTTCACTTTATGATTTGAAATTAATTTTATCTTAATAAATAAATTGTTGCAATTACAGATAGATGTATTTAAAAAATTTTAGTAAATAATAAGTGTCCAATTTTATTTATTATTATTATTTTGATAGGTGACTGTAGTTAAGGTTTTAATTACTCATTGCAGAATTCTAATTGCTTAGAATTATACAAAATAATTGTATATAATTATTCATTCTATAAACAAATAGACATTTTTATTAATTAATTTTAAAATCTAAATGATATACTGTTTAATGAAAAAAATCTATTGTCTTAAATACAAATAATTTTTAAGAACAGGGTTAGCAAGCTATTCACTGACATACATTAATATTCTTATTAGCAGATAGTATTTATATATTGTTTTAAAAAATTATTTGATAGGTACTTATTGCAGCAGAGCTTCTTAAAAATGCTGATGAATTAGTAAAATGCAAAATTCATCCTACATCAATTATAAGTGGTTACAGGTTGGCTTGCAAGTAAGTTTAAAACATATATATCAATATTTACTTTCATCGTTTTAAATTCATGTTATTTTTACAAATTAAATTGCAGCTTTACGACATTTTGTACCTAATCACAAAAGCATTTATTTCTTAATATGATAGATCCAGTAAACTTTATAAACATTGTGAAGTGTATTTTTGATTATCTGTTTACATATGTAAATAAATATTTGCATTAATTTCATTATGCTAATGTAGTATGGTATTTTTTATAATCAATATTACATTTATAATATATTTTAGTGAGTGTGTTGCAATTTTTTACTGAACAGCCCGGTTTTTAAATACAATATTTTTAATCTGCACAAACACAGCTACACTACAAAAAAAAAAAAAAAAACGACAAGTAAGTTAAAGTAAACAGCATGGTGAAGAGATTCCACCATTTCCAACCAAAAGCATTCGGTGTTAGCATAAGGGTTGCACATAGAAAAAACCCGACCTCAGGATGCAGGTCTCCCGTTCAACTGCTTGTCTGTAAACGCCACAAGGGGGCGCTCTCTGCTCAAGGGGAAAAAGAAATGCTACAATATAAAGAAATTAACTTAATGCTGAATAATATTTTGAAGTTTTATATTTAAGAAGATACTCCTTATTGTAATGTATTGTTCATAAAAATGTAAAATATATTTTTATAGATTTCAATAAATTAATAACTTTTGTATTTATCTATTGAATTTCTTAAAGAATTGCAAATTAAATCGTATTACTAAGAATTATATCTCTATTACTCATTTTTAGGGAAGCCTGTAAGTATATACAGGAACATTTGACTATTAGCACTGATGAATTGGGAAAAGAAAGTATTATCAATGCTGCAAAAACTTCTTTATCTTCAAAATTGATTGGAGCGTATCCTTTTTATGTCTTACTTTTCAAATGTATTTTGAATTTAGTTTGTGTTTGTTAGATCCCTCTTCCTCAGTTTTTATTTTCTTTGAAACCATTGTGAAATATCTTTTTAAAAAATTTTGATGATGTAATAGAAAGTATTAATCATTTGGACAAATGAAAAAGAGCAAATTTGTTTATTGAAAAGTTAATGTCAATTCACTCTAGACCTTCTTGGGATATTAAGGGGGTTTAATAAAATAATTCAACTCGATAAAGAAGTATGAACCTTGTATAGTGACAGAAACTGAAAAGGTTCCACCCAGCTTTATTCAGTTTTTGGTCATATATATGGAAATTAAATTAGCATTTTGAAAGTGATAATGGAAAGTAAAAAATTATATAATTATCTATTCTTAATTAGACTATCTTATATTGAGAGCATAAAAGTGCCTTTTTTAAATATTTTTTCATTTACTTGTATATAAGCTTTTTTTTTTCCTTTTTTTCTTCTGTTATTTACCATAAGCTTTGTGTTCCATGCAAATGTTTTTGCAAAAGCTTTCATTGTATGAAAACATATATTCGTAATTTATGCATGTTCCCAGTATTCATTTTGTTGTATATATTATAAATTTCTGTTGTTGTAACGTTGTTTTAAAATAGAGAAATTATTGATTCTTTGCATATTTTCTAATTTGGATATGAAAAGAAATTTGAGAGCATGTATTATTATATGGATAATTATAATTAAAATAATTTTTCAAATTATTATATATGATCTTTTTGATTAAACACAAAACAAATGAATTTACTTAAATTGATCAAGCTAAATCAATCATATTAAATGTGATATGTTAAAGATAAAAATTTAAAAAGCTTTCGAATATAATTTATGTGAAACAACAAAAATATACTAAAAAAATTTGAGAATAGATGTGGATTTACTTTTCTTTTTCCAAAATGTTAGTACCTGCACTTTAATTCATGATAGAATTATTTATCAAATCATGGTTGTTCATTTAATTGAAGTAAAAAAATAATAATAATAACAAATATCTAAAAATCATGTATAATTGTCTCCTTGGTAGATAACAAATCTTAAATAATAATAATAATCTTGAAATGAATTCTATTCAGAATATTGTGTATTATTTTGCCATAAAATATTTTTGCTTTTCTCAAGAGACATTCTTATTTATACAAAAATGAATCTCAGTAAATTTTATTTGAGCCACTTATGTCTTTTATTGAAATATAAAGTGAGAAATGCATAATTTTATAGAAAAATTGTGAATAATTTTCAAAATAGTACTAATCTGGAATGTTAATCAATACTTACAGGAAAGTTTTCCAAAAATGCATATGAACAGCATTTTAATTCATAACTGAATTAATTTGACTAATCATGATTGTTAATTAAATTGAGGGCAAATAATCATAATAATATAAAAGCCACTTATGATCTTTTGTCCTCTCTGTAAGTAACAATTTTTTTTAAAAAAATGTATAATTTATAAATGAATATTTTTATTTTAATAGCTTTGGTCCTACATTTAAATGCAAAAAAAAAAAAAAAAAAAATTTTGATAGGCAAATGTAGTGGTACTCTAAATTGTTAATCAATACTTCATGAATCATTAAATTTGTTTTTATATAGGTATGAAATAAGTGTAAAATATACTTTGCATCAAAAAAATAAATATTAAATGGGTAATAATATTTTGATGTATGAATTTAATTCTATTTTTGAATGTATGCAGTCTCGTAATAATTACATTTACAACAGATGAAACTGGGGACTTTAAAGGAATAAAGCAAACAATAATAAATACTAAATAAACTGAAATTGCTCTATTTTATTACAAAATATGGAGTTTATTTTGCATTAATTATAAAACTAATAACTTCTTCAGAATGTTTGTAGAAATTGTCACAATTCTAATAAACGTTTGTATTACAAAATAAAATTCCCATATGTTCTACATTTACCAAGTCTAAAAGAATATTTGAAGAAGAATTGTATGATTGATAGCATTTGAATGACAAATAAAAAGTTGTTAAAATTTTGAAATTTGTGAACAGGTCCCTAAATATATGGTTTATGTGGCAATACGAAAAAATTTAATTGGAAAACTACTCATATGAATGAATCGAAATTTTGCATATCCATTTAAAATGGCTTTGTCCAATCTTTTATTCCCAAACTTAAGTGAGTTGCTTTTTAAAAAAAAATTTAACTCTTAATTTTGCATGTTAAAAAATTACTTTATCATGAATATGTGTGCAAATCATGTAGAATATCTTATATTTCTATAGCAAAAACAAAAATTTGAATGAATTTATATATATATATATTAGATATGATTAAAAGTTTTTCCATTTTATAATTTTGAAATGAATAGACATAGAGTAATAAAATTGTGTTTCAAGAAATGTTCAATTTTCCTTTTTAATCATTTATACATAGTTTTGTCTTAATGGCTCACCTTTCAAAGTATTTTTAAATTTCTGGTTTTTCTTATATGTGTAAGCCAAATTGTTTCAGAGGCTTTGCACTTGTTCATATTTTTATTCTAATACTTTAATGGTTTTCTTTGACATTTCATCTGAAATTTGAACTTTAAAATAGGCAATGATTAAATAAAGTTAATGGAATCATTTAATATTATTCTTGTGTAATACCAAATATGTTTTAGAAAATTTTTTTGCTTATTCGATAAAAGGGATTAATATAGACTGATAAAAAGCAAAATGTCGAGTTTAAAAACAATTATCTATTTTTATCTACCTGATAGTCCCACAGAAAAAAGCAATAGTGTTTAATAATATACAAACTAAGGAAGTTTTTCATCGTTGCTTGCTTTTGAAGTTAAGCATATGTCATTAACTTTAACAAGGAAAAAAACTTTTCAAAAATTTTGTTCTATGCAAGTTTTAAAAAATATGCTGAATCTTCATATTGTGATTCTCAACAATGAATGAAAAACTTGGGATGAAATGTTTATAGTAAAAATGAATTGAATTTCTTTTCTGTAATAAAAAGTATATTTGTAAAATATGCTTAAAATTATTTTTTAAGCATGTTAAAATCAAAGCAAAAAAGTGTGTGACAATTAAATTGGTATTATAAGAAATAAATTATTTTTGTATAGTATTTCCAGGAGTTATCAAAGGTAAACACTAATATTTTCCAACTTTTTCTTATACAAACTATAAAGAAATTATTGTAATCATCAAAAAATTCAAACTGAGATTTCGTCAAATCTATGTTTTAGACCTCCCTGAGTTTGAAAAACACATTTTTGGAATGAAAATATCAATGTCTGTCTCTCTGTGGCAGAGCCTTGAGTTAGACTTTTGAAATTTGGTATATAGTCTTAATGCCAAATTTGTAAACTTCTATCATATTTTGATCAAAATCCATTCAGAGGAAATTTATTTGCCTGGATGTTAAAATGTAAGCTAACTCGATAACTAAAAAAGTGAAGAGAGGTAGATTGGTAAAATCAGTTCACAGATTTAAATCTACATTGTAGACACCCACTAAATTTTGAGCCAAATCCAACAAAAGGTTGACCTTCTGTTAGTCCTTAGTTTCAGAATATAAACTTGATAACTCAAAAATGTAATAACTTTAGATATATAAAATTTGATATGGATTTTGTGGCAATAATTATAGTTCTGTATAAAATTTCAGTTTCAATCAGGCATGCAACATGCATCTAAAAACACATTCAATTTTCAGATTAATTGCTAAATCACTCACCAAAAATCCAATGATAGATTCAGAAAAATACTAAATTCATGCCAAACATTAATATTTTGTATATATTATATACCAATGCTGTGCAAGGTATTCTCTACCTTAATTAAGAGGATGAGAAATAACACTTTTCTTAGAGATATGGAGTTTGAGAGAAACCACTCCCACTGGTTTAATTCATTAAAATGCTATATAAAAGTTGTAGATGTTTGTAAAAAACAAGTATTTTCAGGTAGCACATTCCTACTATCCAAATTATGTGTGTGCCAAATTTGGTAATTGTAAATCCAGTTACCTACTCTATTGAATGACAATACTCTAGTGCACATTTTTCTTTATTATTTGTAATAGAGATAGAAAATATACAATTTTTATAAGTTAACTGAGTTTTGATAATTTATAATCCTTAACAGAATTATAGTGAAAGTGATTTTTTTGCAAATATGGTTGTTGATGCAGCTATGGCAGTTCGAGTCACTGATGGAAAGGGCGGATATCTGTATCCAATTAGGGCTGTAAATGTTTTAAAAGCCCATGGGAGAAGTTCAACTGAAAGTCTTCTTATTAATGGATATGCTTTAAATTGTACTATTGCTTCTCAGGGTAAGAATATATATATAATTGTTTTTTATATATATATTTGAAAATATATTAGTTTATGTTATGTATGCCCTATCTTCCCACTAATCAATATAAATTTATTGTTCTATTTTACACTGAGAAATAGGAAATATGCACTGTAAAATTATAGTGCTGAATTTCATAAGCACCACTTAGCTATTTAAAATATGGTTAGAAGTGTTTTTAAATTTAGTAAAACTTTACAGAAACTCGGTAGAAAAGCATCTGAGCAACGATAGAAATTTCGACCTCTGAATTTCATGCATAATATTATAAATCTTTTGTCTTTTTTTTTTTTATTATTATTATTATTTTAAGCAATACATAACTTTTAAAAACTTTGTCTCTTATTAACAACTAAAATAAACTATAATTAAATTAAAGGATACATATTTAAAAAAATTACTCAGAAGAATAGAATTTACTATTAAGAATAAATTTTAGTTTAATTAATGAAAGCATATTTTTCGAGTTATTGTTTCATTATTTTTAATAGCTTTTTATAAATAATAGAAGAGTCATGTATTTATATCAGTTCTTGTGGCTAAACATTTAAATAAAATAAAATAATATTTGTATTATTATATATATAATTTGTTATTTGTATTATAATAAAATATATTTAATAAAAAAATTATTGTTGATTATTAATCTTGTAAAAATGTTTTATCAAACATATTAATCATTATGTAGAAACAATGAAGTATTCATTTTTTATATTTCAGCTATGCCAAGGTCAGTTTCACCTGCTAAGATAGCTTGTATAGACTTTTCTCTTCAAAAAGCAAAAATGCATCTTGGTGTTCAGGTTCTGATTACTGATCCTGAAAAGCTGGATGCTATTCGACAAAGGTAAATCTTCATAATTTCTTAATAGTATCATTTAATGCATTATGACAAATGACTATTTTTTCGATTTGTTTGCAAGAAATAGGTATCCATTTGTGTGTGAAAACTGGCTTTAACCACGACAAGTTTTTAAAAAATCATCCGTGCAAAATATTACTAATCACTATCATTATGTATTTAGAAGGTGCATACATTTTCTGACAGTTGGATAGTTCTGATATTTCAAATTAAATTGCCAACTGTACATTTTTCAAATGTGCATCATTTATTTTTCTTAACAAAGAGTAAAAAAATTTTAGTTGTCTTTCACTACATGTAAACTTACTGTCTTATGATACAATTCTATCAATATTGGATATTAAAGCATTTTTATTAGATGGTATTCTATGTTTGCAGAATATTATCTGTAAATCTCCAAAAAATAAAGTGATGAATTTTTTTTTTTCCATGATGATACAATTTAAATATGTTATTCTGTATATTGATGCTGATTTTATCTAAAGATTCTTTGCATAAAGTATTTTCTACTCTGCTGGGCACTAAATTTTTGTATATATGTTAAACTTGAATCCTGATTAGTAAAATAATGATATATATATATATATATATGTCAATTGCAGTTTCATTTTCAATAGTATAGATCATCCTTCAATTTCTATCTATTCTTTTTAGGGAAGCTGATATTACAAAAGAACGAATCCAGAAGATCTTAGCTGCTGGAGCTAATGTCATCCTTACTACTGGGGGTATTGATGATTTGTGTTTGAAATATTTTGTTGAAGCTGGGGCAATGGCTGTGCGTAGATGCAAAAAACAAGATTTAAAACGAATTGCTAAAGCTACTGGAGGTAAGATTTATGATTTTAAAGTCATATCATTAATAAATTCTAAACAGTCATGGTTCATAGACACTTGGAAGAAAAGTAATGAGTTGATCATATCATTTGTTTGCTATAATAAACAATGGATAATAGTGATAGTCTTTTATTGAAAGATTATATGTGTATGTTGTAAAAATAGATGGCTATTCGTCTTGACTTATTGTTATTTCTCTCATTGCTTCTATAGCCCAATTTCTTCCAAGCCTGGCTAATTTAGAGGGAGAAGAAAGTTTTGATGCATCTATGTTGGGAGAAGCTGAAGAAGTTACACAAGAACGTATCTGTGATGATGAACTTATCTTAATTAAAGGGTAATTGTTGCAGATAATTTTTAATGAGGAATGTCATTATTCTGAATACATTTCTTACTCTAATTAGTTAGAAGATATTTTAATTTCAGATTACCATTTCATTTCATTCTATCAAGGTGCATCATGAAAAGTGCTTAATTTTCTCAAGAAGTGCAAAGAAAACTTTTTGAGAGTTCTTACACATATGATTAATGACTTTTTTTATGCCATTTTAAAACTTTGGAAAGATATTATGATTGATACTAATTTATATACTATACTTTCCAATAATATTAATATTGTTTGAATGAATTCTTTTTGAATTTTTTGTGGAAATTATTGAACATAATTTGTAAATTCATTTTTATTGTAATAAAATTTAAAACAATGCCATTGCTTTATCAAATTGTTCAGTCATGTTAAATGTATTAATATTGTGATGAAAATAAGGCTTTCTTTGCTTTAATTTAAATTTCAAAATTTTAAGTAGTTTACTGAATGAGATTCTTCACTTGTTGAGTGCTGTTAAATTTTAAGATGAGATATATTATCTCACCAGAATTTCAAAAAATACTTTTTTTAAAATGCATTAACTGCCATGTGTTATTTTCATTTTATTTCTAATTAAAGAGCTGGTGTCTTTTTTTAACTTCATGAGTTTGTTTCAATAGCATATGTGAACTAGGAATTACGGAATCATTTTCTTTCATTTCTTCATAAAATATTAATAACATTTTTCTGTAATTTTTTTTAAGTTAAAGTAAACAAGTTTTATATGGCTTCAGATAACTTTATATTGCTTCTAAATGGCTAAATATTGTAAGAAAGCATAGAAGTCAATTTATCTTTATAAAGTCTGATTTTATTTATTGCTTCATATATAAAAATCAAATACTAAAGTTTTGATTATTTTCTGCTTCTGCACCAATTTTGACATTTTCAGAAATAGTGTATCCATCTAAATTTACTAGTAATCTGTTAATTTTAAAAACTGATGAAAAATGTATAGTTAATCATATAAAAGTTGACTTTTATTTTTTTGGTGTATTAGTTATATATAATAATTTTTATGCTTTTGTTAAAACCAAAAATTTGTTTTACAACAGACGTTATGCTTCTGCAGTGTTGCAAAAGTATTTAAAAATGATTAAAATTAATTTTTTACATACTTAAAATTTTAAAAAATATTCATTTAAATTTAAACATTTTTACCTATAAAAACAATGTTATAAAACAGAAAACATCTTATGTTTAGAAAATATACAGGTTTATGTATGCATAAATATAAAAAGTTTTTGCTGAAGTACATAATTTGTGCAGCAGTTTATCACTACACACTCTGTTTATGCAATTCTAGTACTTAGAATGCATATATGATTGCAGTCCTTGTTAGCTTTTATCATTATTATTTTTTTAACTTCATTTAGTTTTAAAAATTGAACTACAGATAACTACTGTTCAATATAAAAAGTGCTGAGTTCATAAGAAATATTCTCTTTTATGAAACAAAAACTTGTACCAAACAAGATTTCTATGATGGGGGGGGGGCTCCTTTAAATAAAATAGCAGGATTTTTCCCCCATATAGAATGAGAAAAGACTTACATAGAAGTGCACATTGTGTGAATATAAGAATTTAATTTTACTTTACATGCAGCTATTATTTAAAGCTAACGTAGAATTATTAATGTTGATGTCATAATATTTATTAAACATTATTTTCAGCATCTTCAGCTATTAGACTTTAAACATAATCTTAACTTCTTTTGCATTTTTGATGGGGTGGGGGAAAACTCCAGATCATTTATATTTTACACAAACATGTTAAGTTTTTTTTAATGCTTTTAGAATATTAATTTTTATATAAATTCTACTAATTTTGTTAGATATTTTTTTATTTCTTTTGATCATTAATGTGGTGTTTTTGTCAGTTAAGGATTTCTCTAATTCCGATGGAATGCTATTTGTATGGTATTACACAGAAAAATAGACACAAATTCTGTGTGTGTGTGTGAGTTAGAGAGAGAGAATTCTAACTGGGGATTTCATTAAGTCCACTTACACCAGTCTAAGTGATGAATTTCTGTACATAAAGCTGAAATTTAATAGATGATTGAAAGCCAAAAATCCATCTCTTTATATCTTTGGTATGCATTTTTGCCTTTGATGTTGTTTAAATATGCCATTGTGTGTATTCATCCTAATTTTACTAATAGCCTAGAGAATACTGGTTGATTCCTCATAAATTTTACAATCTCAAGATAGATCTCAATATATTTTTTTTGGAAAATTTGTCTGATTGCAGTAGTTATTTCTAAAGAGAAATTCAATTTATTTTATGAATCAATTTCATGTACTTCACTTTACAATGCATATTGTTTTTAGTATTTTTGTCACTTGTTATTTGAACATATTCAATGTATTTTTAGAATTTGCTAATGTTCTCATTCTGAGTGTGTGTTTTTTTCCTTCCTACAAACTAAACTGGCATTAATCTTTCTAGTTGTTTGTTCTCTCAGAATGGAATTCAGGTGTCTTTTCTTGTAACTATTACAGTGGTTTTGCTTCATATTGCAAATCATATTAAAATGGTATAAATATCTAATCATTTATTATTAAAAATCGCTTTAAATTCGTAGGAGATGAATTATTAATGCATTATTTTTTGTTCTACTATTGTTAGTATTGCATTTAACTATTGTAAGAATTTGCATTAGTTGAATATGTTTCAAACCACCTCTGAAAATGATGGAAATTTCTTACCAATTTTTATAATCATATGTCATGACCACATAATCCTAACAACAAAAGAATCTTTATATGGCTGATAAATTTTCTTTTGTCTGAAATATGTGGTATTTTTGAAAATTGTTTAATCCTTTGGTTTCCATCAATAGAATCTGAAGAATATTTTTTTATCATCAAATTTTATTATCATTCCAGTAGAAATACATAAAAATATACAGCTCTAATAGAACATAACATTAGAAATGAAACACTAAAATGTGTCTGGTTTCATCCCACTTTATTGATTAATAGATGTTGAGAAAATGTTAATGTCCTCACTATGCTAATATTTATCATTACATTTGACTGTACTATATAGATACTTTTAATTTTTTTCTAATTAATCTATTTATTTAAATAATTTAATACCCTGGTCATTCAGACTTATAATGAATATTGTGGCTTCTTTTCCCCCACAGACCCAAAGCTCGATCTGCAGCTTCTATCATATTGCGTGGAGCAAATGACTATTATGTGGATGAAATGGAAAGATCTGTCCATGATTCATTATGTGTTGTTAAAAGAGTATTGGAATCAAAATCTGTTGTTCCTGGTGGTGGAGCTGTTGAAGCTGCATTATCTATTTATTTAGAAAATTTTGCAACATCATTAGTAAGTGATTTTAAAATCTCTTGTTTTTTTTTTTTTTTTTTTTTTTTTTTTTTTTTTTTTTGTTATTGTTACTTTTTTTTAATTAAAAAAAAAACCTCAGAATTTTTAAAACACACACACACACACACAAAAAAAACTATATCAATTTTGGATTCTTTTTTTTTTCTTCTTTTTTTTTCCCCCAGAACAAATGAAGCCTTTGAGGATAAATTATGTAGATGTTATTATGCTTGAAAGAATATAAAATATCTTTGAATATTGATATATGTATCTTAATGTTTGCATGGACTTCAAAATATTTATTCTTACTAAAAAAGAATATCAATGAAGTTTTATAATCAGAAAATGCCTAAAACCCTTTGACAAGGATTTTTTCTGTAATTAATATTTTATATAATTTATTGAATAGTTAGACAGCTTAACCAAATTTTTTTTCATTCCTTGGGTCATTATCTTTATTCCAAAGTTAAAATACATCCTTGAGCTTTACACTTAATGCATTGTAGATAAAGTGAACAGCTATTGTCCACATCAAAAAGTCTTTTTGGTTATTTATTGTTACCGAAGGTTATTTAAACATACACCATTTCTCAAGATTGTTCAGAAATAGAAAATATGAGCAATTATATGACACGATACAAAGAATTGTTATTTTTTAAAATTTCTTAAATTGCTTTTAGGTCTAATAAAAAATATTTTTATACTTAGTAGTTTTACACATTTTTGAAGTAGTCTTATTCATTCCAGATTATCATTATAATGATATTTTTACCATGTTATTTAACTACCAAATGAACTATATGTATAAAATGTAATTCAATGTTAAAACAAATCTGCAAGTTCTTTCTCTTTATTTTGATTATTCAATTCATTGACTGTTTCATCTAATATTGTAAGCTGTTTTAAAATATTGAAAGTGCATTCTGATATCTTGTTAAATTCTAAGAGCTGGGAAAAGTCCTGATGCAAAATTATAAAGTGCCTATAGCTTCTCTACTTTCCCTGCTCTTTCTTATGTTTCTCATCCTTGGGCTTTTTAATTTGCATATGTACTTTTTTTTTTTTTTATCATCAGCTGTGGTCTTGAAATCAGCACAAACTGAATTCATATTATAAAACTTAAATCCTAAGCTTTTGACAAGGTTACCATGGTACCAGGAAAATAAAGAGATTTTAAAAATTACCTATAAAACTGAGAAACTATAGAAAAATTTTAATTTCTTAGTCTTTGGTATTTTTTTAATTTAAAAAATACTAATCTGTTGAAACATTGCAAGAATAAAAAATCATTGTTTTAAAAACAAAATGATACCATTTGTGACTATTAAGCCACAGAAGATTGCACCTTTTCCTCTGCATAGATCAATCCGATTTCCAAGACTGATAAGAAAAAAAGGTTGAAATCGGAATAGTGACTACAAATTAAAAATACGTGTGGAGCTACTCAAATTAAGAAACGTATGCTTTTAAGCATACATTTTTAGTGTTTTAAATCACAAAGAATACTGTCGTAAAAAATATTGGAATGCATATCTAAAAATTTTGTGACTTTAAAAGCTGTGTTTTGTTTAAATTTGTGTTTATTGAAAATCAATGCAGTGGTATTTAAAAATAAATGATTGATTTGCTTCAACTTCTTTATTTGAGAATGCAAATTTTCGCTGCATGTTCAGAGCATGCAAAGATCTAATTTAAAATTTCCTTCAGAAATTAAAAGTAAATAAAAAGAACAGCTTGATAAATTTAATAAAGAAATTAGTTTTAAATTATATCTATTCTAATGTTTTGAGGTCCAAATAATTTTTGCATTGTCACATGACAATGTGGCTAAGAAAGTGGGTTTAGTATCAACAAGAGGAATCTTAATAGAAATTTGTAAGAAAATTAATTTGATGACATGAATTTTTATAATGTATTTTTATATGTTCCATGTGAGCAAAGTATGGTAAGGAAAATATTCAGGAAGGGAAAAAAGAATCTTAAAAAGTGTAATAAAACTTTACAAATTAAATTGTTGCAAAAAAAAAAAAAAAAAAAAAAAAGGAAGCTGATGATTGAAAAATTGATAGAGGTTTTGATGCTTAAGTATATGAATTGACAAAAAGAAAAAATACTTTTTGATGTTGATTGTGCCTGTGAAATAATTTTAAAATATTAAATAATTCATTACTAATTTGCTTTCGGTAGCTATCTCATTTGTTAAGATTGTTGTTTAAGTAAGATTTCATTTGAATCTTGTACTTAAGAATCATTCAGCATTAAGGTTTTGTGTATTGCAGAAAATATTTTATGATTCTTGTAATTTATTAGAAGATTACTCATTAAAACAAATTCAGCAAACTACAAAAAAAGCAAGATTCTAATCTAAAAAGGGGATTATATAAAACTTTAAAAGTGAACAAAATGTTGCCTTTAACAGAAACCAATAAAAAATAATAAATCAAATCTTCATGTCTTGATCTTCAACTGTGAAGGGGGGATGTCGGGATGAAATATTAGTGGTAAAAATGAAAGTATTGTTGTAAAATATACTTAACAACATCTTTAAAAATAATCATATATTGATTTATTTATATATTTTTAATTAAAGCAATCAAATTGATATCATTGAAAAATGTTTTCATTTTAAAATATTGTAAAAGTCATCTTGTAATAATATTTTTTGAAGTTATTTAAAAAAAATAACTAATATTAGAAAAATTAAAATGTTAACTAAAGCTTTATTTTTAAAAAAAAATTGTAAAATATCTTTTGTTATACTTTCAGAGTTCTCGGGAACAATTAGCAATTGCAGAGTATGCCAAGAGTCTTTTAGTCATACCTAAAACTTTGGCTGTTAATGCTGCAAAGGATGCTAGTGATCTTGTATCTAAACTAAGAGCATACCACAACAGTTCCCAGACAAAGCCCGAGCATGCTGACTTAAAATGGTAATGATTTTTTCTCATTTTATTTCAACAGTATGAAATTTAAAAAATTAAATGATATTATTGTTAATTTATATTTTTTGCTGTGAAGAGATTAATATATTTTTAGATTTAATTATGTAACTATTATTGATTGTTTCATTAATCAGAAATGGAACAATGCTTTTTCGGTGTCAATCTATATATTTATATTATTTTTATTTTATTTTTTTAATGAATGGGTATTAGTTAACTTTTCTGAAAAATAATTTTCTGTTTTAAAATTTTGTACAGTATAGCTAAGATTTATATTTCTTGTTACAGGGTTGGATTGGATTTGTATGAAGGCACTGTTAGAAATAATAAAAAGGCTGGTGTCCTTGAACCTGCTATTTCTAAGATCAAATCACTAAAGTTCGCAACTGAAGCTGCTATTACCATTCTTCGAATTGACGATCTGATTAAACTTGCTCCCGAAGAGAAAGATTCTCGACATGATGACTAAAGAATATATCTTATTCATTTATTAACCAATTGGACAATAACTTGCCATTCAACCTCAACACATTTCTGTGCTAACACATAAAAAAATAAATGCTGTGCATTGCCTGTTTTCATCTTAACAACTTTGAGGGCTTCTTTTTTTTACTTTATTTCCATGCTGAATCATACTTATTCCTTGTTATATAAAATGATCAATAAATGTTTCTCTTTAATATTTGGAGTTTATGTGCTCTTCTTTCAGTAATTCTGTATTAATTTCTAGCAAAACATTAAAGTATAATAAGTTATTAAAACTAATAAATCCTTTAAAAAGTAATTTTCAATTTGAAACTTCTGTAAAATAATTATCATTGTTTACTGTATATCTTTCAAGTGTTTTGTGTAAAAATGGACAAAAGTTTTCCCATTTTTAAATTTAAAAATGAACCTCTTCTGGAGATTAAAATATCTTATCAAACATCACTTTTTTATAAAAAGTATCAAAAGGGGGGAAAAAACTTTTTTTTTAGTTTGCATATATTGTATATTTAAAATTATTACTCTAAATACAAGTCTGTTTAAGCAAGACAAGTCTTTAGTTTTATATGTAATTATTAAAACTGCAATCCTTTTAATCTTAATCTTTGCTTTCTTCCCCTTTGGTATTGTTTCATGATTGGTTGTTTTTTATTAACATTCCCTGTCCCAAACATCAATAGTGTTGAATTATGCTTGAGTTACAGAGAATGAAATATTTCACTCTAAATAATAAAATTGGCTATATAAATTTCTCAAATTTGTAACAGATTATTAATAATTTCATATGCATATGTGTTTTAATAATTACGTATGCACATTTCTTATTGGCTTATAAAGTGATTGAATTACAAATAGTATTTGATTTCACAGGATTTTTTTCTCTGTTGATTGATGCCATCATCGCCCATTCCTACCAGAAAAGAAAAAAAAACAGTTTCTTTAATTTCCATGTAATTTATTAAAGAAAAAAAATTCATTAAATTAAAGTATTCTGAAGTTAACTGATCTTGAATATTTCTGTTAAACTAAGGCCAATTTTTACTATTTTTATAAAAATTCTACAATTAAGTATTTGGGGGAGGGATTATGGAATATCCAAACCTACTGATTCTTCGCGCCTCATTCTAATATGAGATTATTGCATAATATTACTTTACAGATCACTTTTATACTAAGATAATTTTATTGAGACCATCACAACTTGCTGTTTAGCAAAATTGGTGCTTTTTGTTATTTATTTATTTTTCAATTCCATCATTCATGGTGAGATCCAACTATCACTGAAAAGCTGACAAAATTATTTGCATCTCTTAATTTTAAAATTTGCTGTAATGCAGAAAATGTACTTTTTGTAAATGAATTTTGTGTAGCATGGTAAGAGCCATATTACAGTGAAGTTCATTATATCACAATTACTTATATAAACAATGCAGAAAGACTTGGGCTTTTTATTATTTTTAATTTCTGTTTGCATTTCTGGATTTATTTATTTTTATGCTAAATCAAAATGCTCATTAGTAAAATAAAGTAACTTGAAACTACAAGAATTAACTTGAGAATTGAACCTTATTTTTTATCTCTAAATCTCAGAATATTTCTCACCATTAATTATTATTATATGTAATTTCTGGCTTAAATGTGTTTAGAATTTTGTAAAGTATTTTTCAATTTAACAAAAATTTTAAATTGTTTCTAACATTATATTATAATTAATGTTAAATTCAAATATTTTGTTTTAATGTTAATATTTATTTTAATATGGAATAGAATATGGACAATGGAATAGTAGCATTCTTAAATAATTCATTAACTACATTTGATGAAAATAAATTATGTTATGTTAGATCTCTATCTTAAGTTATATAAATATCTAGTAAAATTTGATTACCGATTTAAAGAGCTCTTTGCATTTGTAGCTTTATTTATTCCGTTCTCTTGGAAAAATAACTGAAAAAAATATTTGCAATATATATATCTATATATTTCTCTCTTGTTACTTTAATATCATTTATTTTTCTTTTTAAACGAAATTTCAAATAATTTTAGGAACATTTATTACTAGAAAATTAAGAAATCTCTTGTTGACAGATTATTTTTATATTAATTTTCATAGCAATATGTAACAGGAAGTCATTTTTAATTTAATTTCAATGAAGAAAAAAAAAACATGTGCAAATTTTTACATTAAATATTTTTTAAAACAAAGTTTAGTAATATTGAATTAATTTAAAATGTACACTTTTGATTTTAAGTTTTTTAAATTTGAGAATTCACAACCAAAATAATTAAGATCAATTGAGATATTCATCTGTATGAATTTCTTCCTCAAGAGAAGTCCTTCAAGAAATCTTTAACATTGTATCGTTTCTATTATATTGGTTTCTTACTATTTGCAACCCAATTTTATAATGATCTTGTGTACCAAATTTTTAAAAACATGGTAATTACAGACTGGCATATTACCTGTAAATAACTGCACATGCAGCTAAACATTCAAAACACTGTGCAATAGACTTATAAATAAATGCTCATTAAGAAAGGAGTTTGTAAAATTTCAATTAGATTTTTTTTTAATTAAAATTGTAATATTTCTCCTAAAGGACTTTGAAGCATAATATTGCATAAAAACCAGTTATACTAACTTATGCTCTTTCGAAAGAATTCTTAGACATTAGTTAATCAAAATTACTTACATACATTCATTAAATATTTTATTTTGTGTTTCTCTTTAATTGTTTCATTATTTTAGATATACTAAAATTCTTGTCACCTGAATAAAATTTGTTTACTATGAAACATTTTTTTTTTCAAATGATTATAAAAATGTAGATGGGTAATTTAAAATATATTGCTTTTATAAATAATTTCTGTATATTGCTTTACAAATGCCAAATTTTTCATTATGCTTGCAATTTGTTCATATATCTTCTCTTTTTTTTATGTTTAATGAAAAATTAGTTACAGAAATTTAAAAATTGAAAAGTAAAGGAAAAAAATTTTAAAGTATAGATAGAAGAAAATTTAAAAAAATTCAGTATATGAAAAATGAGAAAATACATTTTATATCTTCCTAAGCAGAAAATTATTAAACTCCAAAATAAAATGCATAAAAGGAATGAAAATGTGAAAGCAAGCATATAATTTTATATACAGAAAACAAATCGGAATACATCCCAGAATTTATTTTTAATTCCCAGACATATAGTGTTTTTTATCCATTGCATTCACATAACTTTTAACATGATGATGTATTTCCAACACAAAAATATTTTTCAAATATGTGAGCATTATATTACATTTTTTTTAAATAACCCTGCTTTTGTGCATATCTATTCTATTTACAAGATGAATATTAAGGTTACTTCAAGAAAGTATATTTGTTATTTACTTTCTTTTTTATGATTTTCTGTAAGTATTATTTCAGGAAAAATTGTAGAAAAGCATGCATTAAAATGAAAATTAGTAACAGTATATATTAACATGAAAAATTGTACGAACTAAGGTTAGCATTACAAAACAGAATGTCTTTTTCTTGATTAAACTTAATATTTGATTATACAAATTAATCCTTTATTTTATTACTTAAAAATTTAGAATCAAATTTAAATATTGTTATTCATATTTGAATTACTTGCATTTTAGTTCTGGATAAAAGATTTCATTTTGCAAATTCGTTATTATAATTGAATTTTATTTTTCAAAAATTAACAATTTTAATAAGAAGAAAAACCGTTAAAAAATTGAAACTGTCATTTCGATTGCATGAAGTTAAACCTTTTAAAGCAAAAATTGAGAGTTTTGATTAATGCAAGAATTGAGAATATGCATGCATGCTGCTTGAAGAACATCAGAAGAGAAATGTTTCACAACTTTCACTCTCATGATGTATTTTCATTAATAATAAGATTTATTATAGTTAATGCAAACATTTGTGAGATTCTCGTTAATTTAAAAATTTTGTTTTGCAAAAAATTTCTTAAAGTTGCTATAAAAATTTATAAGATTTTTTTCCCAATAACATTTGTGATTTTAACACAGTCTGTCTTTAAGGATAAGTAATCATAATGATTTGTCGTAATAATTACGATTTTAAGTTAATGGATATAAAATATTACAAAAGAATTTAATTTTAGTTTACGTTTTGTGATGTTTCATTTACAATGTAAACATGAACAGATTTTTAAAAAAAACTTCTTAAATTATTTCATTCATATAGTATGCAATTATTAAAATCCAGGCACAATTTCAAAAATACGTTTGCTCAAAAATTTTATAAAACAAGGCTACTTTTCAACAGCTAAACTTTGTTCTGTTGAACAATGCAATTATAAATTTCCCTGCTTTATGACTATATCTGCCGTAAAAATATATTTACAGATATGGCGTACACCATTAATATTTCAATACAATTATAAGATGAAACGTTTTTATCAGTATTCTCTAGTGATAAAAAGAATGAGGAAATAATTTTATCCAATTATTATTCCTACTAGTTTCTTGATCGAAAATGAACATAAAAAAATCAAATTTTTTAATACCAAAAATTGAGTGCATCCCTTAACGTTATTTATATTTCAAAGTAGAAGGGAAACCTAACATGTCGTAAAATAAGCATATGGCTCTTAGACAAAATTTCAGTTTAAAATTTAACATTCATATAGAATTTCCTGCAAAATGGGGAATGTCCCATTCTGTAAATAAACATTTTATCACTTCACTTCATTTTAACAAAAAAAAAATTAAGAAACATACATTATTACTAATAATTGAGATTAATATGTAGAGTTATAAAATAAATAAAGATAATATTAATTTTTCTTTAAACAAAATCTATAGAATTTGGAAAAATTGTGCTTTGCTCGAAACTATTCAAAATAAAGGTGCAAAGTAAAGTATACTTAGTAAACTATTTATTGAATAAAGTTTAATCATTTAAAAAGAAATTTTGCCAAGTCTAATTAATATATATTTAGTAAAAAATGCCTTTAGCATACAATATGAAAAAAAAAAATTGCAGTTTATTAAGTGTCCCAATATTTCTATTTCAGACAAAGAAAGGATATCCTAAGTAGTCGAATTTCTAAATCTCGACTCTGATAAAAATTTCGAAAGAAATATAAAAATTAATTTTGTAAATATATTTTTTAAAAATTTACTGTTGAAATATTCAAAGTGGAACACATTATAAAACAACTTATAAAAATAAATTATAAAAAGGATATCAATTTTGAAACCAGATTCTAAATTTTTAATCACGAAATAAATATTGTATTATTTCACCACTATGTGGCGCTAGCAACCCACTGAAAGCCATTTCCAGTTGTTTGGTTAAACTAGTGCAATCTAATATGGAAAAATAATTTAAACATTAACACCTGGCTATTTAATGCATGAAATTTGAAGTATTATATAAGCTCCTGAAGTTGAAAACTATTCGTTTGCCGCGATTTTTCAAAAATTATTCAAATTAACAAATTCCAGAGGATGATGTCGGAGATTTGTTATTCCCAGTTGAGAACTACTATACTATTTCTGATGATTCGTTGTAAGTACATCCTACCATTGTTTGCATTTTCAAAGTTTTTTTGTTTTTTTTTACTTCCAAAATCTGAAATTTACCTAGGCTTAGAAAACCGAAAAAAATTCCATATGGAGAATACTTTTTTTTTTTCAGGTATTTGGAGTTCGGAAGAGAAACCTGTTCTCTATCCTCTGATGGTTCCCCAAAATCCGTCACTAAGTGACAGCATTGAAATTTTATGTACTATCAAAAGAGGAGATTTACCCGTTTTATTTTCATGGTTGCACAATGGACAAATAATTTCATCGGAGAATCAGAAAAAAATAACTGTTAATGAAAGAAATTCATTTTTTTCTGTGAGTAACATTCAGCCTGATGACATCGGTAATTACACATGTGTTGTTAGCAACAGATATGGAAAAGATAGTAAAACTGCAAGTGTTATAATCGAAGGTAAATATTTTTTTATATTGTGCTCAGAATTTTTTCCTAATGATATTGCTACTTTTTAATCTTTATCTAGCATTATTCATTATCATATTTTTTTACGCTGTAGAAAATGAAGACCTTTGCATTTTTATGGCCTTATTTGTTGCTTAAAAATATCGTTTTCATTCGAAGGTGTAGTAAATCCAATCGATGTTGGCAAAAGTGAAGAAATTAAATAAAATTTTCAATTTTTGATAGGTGCATTTGTTCCAATTTTTCTACAAGGGTGTTGTCAGTGTTATTTCCAAAAAGTAAAATTATGAAAGTTATAAAATACTGTAAAAGAAAGAGATAAAAAAAAAGATAAGGCAGAAAACTACTTTGACTCAATTTAAAATTTCCTATTAACTCCATTAAATTCATTTTAATTAAAAATCTTACATAGATTATTTTCGATTCTCCGTTAGAGAACGAATCTGATTTTTTTTCTAAATAAACTGACATAAATTATTGATGGACATAATGTGAAATTAATTATTGTTAAGACATATTTCAAACCTTTACAGTTTCATTCGCTTAAATCGTATAAAGTAGTTTCAATTAACAAAAATGAAAGTATTAGAATAGTTCAGAAATTTTACTTCTGCCGCCAAAATTGATCTAGTTGGTGTTACTTCGCAAATTTTAGAATTAAATTTATTTTATTATAGCTAGAAGAATCTTTTATGGCTATTTAATTACCTTTTTAATTTTCAGACAAATACTGGTTTGGTGGAAATAATTAAACAAAATAATTAATTACTATCAATTCCATTCATGAAAGAAATAAAAACTACTATCGTACTATCATCGATTATTGATTTATTTTTATCCACAGGACTATTTTATTCAAAATGAGTTTTTTTTTTCAAAGAATAAATTTTGTACTTCAACTTTAATACTTTTTGTAATTCTTTTAATTCACGTGATGTGGCGCTACAATCAATCGTGCGCTATTGTTTGGGTAACATTCGCATGAAAAGCGTTCTTTCCTGCAGAAGAGCAATTGCAAGGTATGTTACTTTTTGATTTCCTTCCGATTCAATGAAACCTTTGACACATATGTCTTGTATTTTATAGGCATCTTAAAACTGAACCTATTAATTTTCAGATGTGTGGTTGAACTTGAAGGTAAAAAGAAATTATAATGATTCTCCATTTTCTTAGTATTCTATGTGGAGTATTCTTCCAAGTTCAGTTAGGTAAGATTCTCAATGTTTAGCTTTTTTCTGTATCGAAATGATTTCAGTCATTTTTCTTGTTGTAAAATCATTAAATACAAATTCAGATTTATAATTCAAAACAAAAATCTTGAAATCTGCAAATAAAAATATCGTTATTTAAAAGATTGTTTATACTACAAATTGAAATATTACCTTCTTCTCTTATAATAGTATTTTTATATATATTGATACTATAAAATTTATAGTTAGAAAAGTTACATGATATATTAGTAAAAACAATGTTTTTGATATATAATAAGCAAATTTGAAATTCTTTTTTTCTGATTTTTAAATAAGTATGCTACAAGAATATTAATATTAAAAAAATGTACACTAATTAAATAACAGATATAATAGTATGAAAATTATTTACTATATAAATGTTCCAAAGTAATTTTTCTGTAAACTATTATAAACTTAATAAAAAAAATTTTAAAATATTTCTTTTTTTATTATTATTATAGTGCGTACAGTACGTATTTCCAAATATAGACTATTCGAAAATTTTAAGATGTTAGACCAAGTAAAATAAAATGATCTTTTAAATCTTCAAAACACTTTGTAATATCAAATGTAAGTAAATATATCATAAAATGTGCTGACGGTTTTTTTTTTTTTGTTTTTTTTTTTGAAACCGCAAGATTAAAAAGGCTCTAAGTCATCTAATATGTGTTATATTTTGCTCTTATATTATCGAACGTTTTTATTTTAAAAAGTTACACTTCGCCGAAATTTCATTTTAAGTATCAAGATACCTTATTTCATTTTTAAAGCTCACTAATATTATACTTAATTCTAATTTTTCCCCCAAAATTACAAAGCATTTCTAATTCTAGGGTTTTCTGATGAAAGGCCTGTTTTGAATCCAATGTTCGTACCTCCAAACCTTGCAATTGGTGATAATATCCAATTATCATGTACGGTTAAGCGAGGAAGTCATCCTGTAGAAATTCAGTGGTTCCACAATGAAAAAGAAATCACCTCTATACAGAAGAATAAAATAATTACCTATGAAGATAGCTCTCACCTGTCTGTTGGGAAAATACAACCTGAAGATATTGGCAATTACACTTGCGTTGCCAAAAACAGGAAAGGCAAAGATAGTTATACTGTAACTCTTATAATTGAAGGTAATATGGATTTGAATGGCATTATAATGTTGATGTAATATTTCGCTGTACTGGTCGTTTAAGTCCTTGTAATATATTCTAATAGCTTGCATAATATATCATCAGTTTCCAATACATTATATTACTAATAATGTTTCTTACAAGTTTTTCCATTTTAATAGAAATTTTAAGCTGAAGAACCGTATTTGATTTTCAAATGTTATAAAATATTTTAAGAATACAATGTTGTGGTTTTTTATTTCCTTATTATATTGCATTAATATTCGTATAGTTTTATGTTGCATAAGCTGAAAATAAAATATGTAATTTGAATTATCTGAAAGGGCTAAACATAAAATGGGTATTTTATGTAAAAATTGTATTTTTATCACTTATTTATTTGATAAGTATTGTTTACTGATTTCCTTTGTGCAAAATATTAACATCATCGATTCAAGTTTAATAACCTCGATACCGATGCACTCGGGCTTCCCTTAAAACATTGTTGACATTGGTATGGTACTGCGTCTTCTCGGATCATCTAAGAACGTTTAGACAAGGTATTTATCAATTTTGATTTTTAAATTTAGAAATTAATATAATTTGTTATTTACTGGAAATTTGTCTGGGTGTTTTTTTTAAGTATTGTTGTCAAATTGTTGTAATTCCAGATGTAATAACGTGAAAGACGCAATGAATGTGAAGATGGCCTCCATAATTATATCAAGCTATTTTCTGCTTTGGTTGTGCTTTTTACATAAGCTTATGTTAATATCTGCTAGTAAGTGACTATCTAATATTCCTTCAATGTCAATTAAAAATAATACATAGTTAATTTTTTTTATTTATTATGCTCAAACTTGTTGGACATCAGGGAAAAAAATCATTATTTAAATTGGGTTACGCTGAATCAATTATGATATTTTTTTATAATTATTACGCTTCGTTTATCTCTTATGTAATATTAATGAAAAAAATGCTCTGTACGTTTACATTTTTTAATATTAATATATCAGTGACAAAGTTCTTAGAAATTATTTTTTATTCACTGTATTCATTTGAAAAAGTAGTTCTAAAGAAAAATAAAATATTGTTTATCTTAAACGTTTCATATTATAATATTTGTGTATAAAAATTTCGGACTTGAAGACTAATAAAAGCTTTATACTTGTAGATTTATCATTAAATGTCGGTGATATTTCATTAAAATATTTTAATCTATTAAATTATATATATTTCAATAGTTATAATCATAAATTATACATACTAATGGTATGCAGCTGCTTTAAAAATTTTCCGTTTTTTCATATATAAATGATGTGCTACTTTACCAGATTTACTTTTCTGATATATTTTACCTCTCATATTGGTTCTGTGTTTAATGCAGGTATATTTTATCATTTTCTAGGTGATTCTCAACCACCAGTATTGACTCCCATGTATGTGCCGCCAAATCTTGCTATTGGCGATATCACAGAAATTTACTGCAATATAAAACGTGGTAGTTTTCCTGTTAATTTTTCTTGGCTTCATAATAATGATGAATTGACAAACAAGCAAAAATATAAAATCACTAACAGTGAAACAAGCTCTCACTTATATATTGGGAAAATTAAAGCTTCAGACATTGGCAATTACACATGTATAGCTACGAATAGATTTGGTCAAGATAGTGGAATGGTCAGTGTTCTCATAGAAGGTACGGTTATTTATATTTATCATTCTTCTGTTCTAACGTTTCTTGATTGTGATTTTAATTTTTAACTTCAAAACCTAACGATATGGGGCGCTGTCGGCTTCATAATCCACAACCGTTGTTACCTATCATTTACTCTCTGGACGTTTATACAAACACTTCACAAGCAATGAAGTAAGTTTAAAGTTTTTTTTTCCTTTCATTTATCCTTTTATAAATATTTAATACACTATATTATCTAACGTAAAATTTTATTTCAGAAAGCTGATAAGTTCCGATAAAAGTAAAGGAATTAGAAACGTTATTCATATTATGCTGATCCATCTTTCTCTGAGCGTGCTCGGTAGGTATATGAAACTCAGCTTACATTTAGAAAACTGTTATCATTTTAGCATAATTTTGAAATTATATAAGCTTGAAGCAATGTGAGCCCTGAATGCTTTTATTTTATGTATTACTAAAATATTAGTTCGTTTTTAGTTATTTTATTTATTTATTTTTAATTATTATTTAACGATCTTTTACTTCGTATCTAACATTTTGTAGTTCCTCTTTTATTGGACTCCTCACTGTGAAATCTGTAAATGTTTTTTCCCATCATTAATACTATTCATGTAAGAAAACAACTATAAGAGTTCTATGATTTTTTTTTAAAAGATGTCACGCATCTATCCTTTAAATTCTATATGACGAATAGAAATTAATAAATTGGAACTATTTTATTTAATATAAACACTTAAGTACCTAAAATTAAACTTAAAATTTCAAAAATCATATTTATCATTAAATGAGAAATATAATTTCATATTAATGATTTTCTAATATGCTATTTATTATGCATCAGTGAGCTTATTGCCATTTTTTTATCTGTATTTCTTGTTTGATTAATATTAATTACTTCTTTTTAATTAATTCAGATTTTTCTATTCTTTGTAAATAATTTGTAACAATATATGTATGCAAAATAATCCCTTAGAAATTTATGTGCCCCTTAGTCAGTCGTTAATAACTTTGCAACTCAAATTTTCTAAAATTTGTATTTTCTTATTTTTCGAGTTCAAAATTAAAAAAAAATTCAAAGTACAGTTTTTTTAACAGACAAAATCAATCGTTCTTATTCATTTTTTTGTCTTAAAATTAATAAACATAATTATCTTTTTGTACTGTATAAATCAAACAAATAATTTTATTTGTATCATAATGTGAATTATGACAGATCAAAATATTCATTACAACAGAAACCGATATCATTCATTTTTAAGTTACAAATCTTATTTTCCTTTGAAATAAATATGTATTCCATAAAAATTTCAGTACCAAACAATCTAAAGTTTTAGTTAACTTCAAAATTCTGCTACAAGATTATCTCAAAATTTTCAGCATTTACTCTAGTAAAGTATACGCTGGCTAAATTAACAAACAACATATAAACAACAAAAAATATTATTATGAGCAATTACAAAATTTATAAAATGACGATTCAAAACATTTGAAACATTTCTCAAAATATTCCTAAAATGTTGCTTTCTGGTGAAATGATTCAGGAAATATAATTATACATTTCATTATATTATATGATAAGAAATCAATCAGTAGATTATTACCATAATTACCTTTTTCTTTTTAGCTGCAAAAGCGGAAGAACCAGTTTTAAATCCCCTAATAATTCCTCCAAATCTTTCACTTGGTGATAATACAGAACTCCTGTGCACTTTAAAAAGAGGAAGTTTGCCTTTCACATTCAAGTGGCTTCACAATGGAATAGATGTTACTGAGAAAAAAAAGAATAACATCGTCATGAGTAAAATGAGTACACTTTTATCGATAGGTAAAATTCATGCTTCAGATATCGGTAATTATACATGCGTTGTTACTAACAGATTAGGTGAAGACAGAAAAAGTGTTCATGTCCTTATAGAAGGTAAATAAAAGCATATTCTGAAACTTTTAAAACTTTTAACTTTGTCTGTACTTTAAGTGTAAGCACTTTGATATTCTTTTATGCAAGATAATATAATTTTAAGATTGTCAACTACCGTTAATTATTTTTATTACGTTTTGGATATGTGTTTTTCTAAGTAAACTGCTTTATCATGTATAATTTTTAAAATATGCATCATTATTGTGTGTTTTCATTTACTCTGTCTATCATTTCAATATTTCTTGTGATTTTTTTTTTAATTTCACTAGTGTGGGATTTTTATGAATATGGAATGTAATTTTATAACCTCAAGTTTTCCCGAATAATAATAACTCAAATAATTATGCCATGTTTTCAGATGCAATGCAATTACTAATAACTCAAACGAATTTACAAAATAATAATAAATACATTCAACTGAATTTTTTGATTTTCACACTTTCGGTTTCCTTTCTTTCTGATATATATATATATAAAATCACGTCTAAGAATATAATTAAGTGCAAGGACAATTTTTCAAATGCTTTTTATAAGTGTATGAAAACAGGTACCTAAAAAATTATTGTTTTCATTTAAAAGTGTAAATGATGTTTTTATTTTTGAAAATTAAATATATAAATGAAAGAACTCGAAATAATAAAGATTTCAGAGACCTGAAAAAGCATGCTGGAACTTTTGGATTCATTCAATATAACACGCATTCCATGTTTACATATGCAGAAAAAAAATGTCTTCTATACAGTTCTTCGACTGTATTCCGTTTTTAAGAAATCATTTTTACACAAACATTTTTCTCAATAAAAAATACTTCAACGTCGTTGCAAAATGAGACATATGAGTACTTCAAAATAACGACTGCTTCATTAATTGAACTTTGTACTCTTTTCGTTTTACATAAAAATTAAATTTTTACAAAACTTCACATATTCATAATCAAGCAAGAGCATAAGTACAAGAAAGAGAACTGACAAACTACTGATTTCTAATATCCAAGAATTATTTACTTATTATTACTTCATAAATTCCCTTTTGATGGTAACTGGTCTAAGTTACTGTGTCTGTCATCTTTTACTTCATACTTCTATTTAGAAATTTTCCTAATATTGGTAAAATGTGTTTTGATGTTATCGTAAGTTTAACCTTAAACATATAAGGTTCAAATAAAAAAAATGTTAAGAAAATATGATTGTATCTGTATCATTTAAAAAAATTAGATATTTATCCACTTAGAAGATTTTATTTTCCGTTATTTTGCTTAACATTTACTGAACGGTCTTTTTTGGTTTATTGTGAATAATTTTTTCATACTATATATAATTTTTGTACCAAAAAATAAAACCAAGACAAATTGAATAATGTAATAATTTACGTAATGATGCTCATTTCTTTCAATGTGTATATGAATGGATGATAATTATTAATGTCATGTAATATATTTTTTTCATTCCATTATTGGTCGACATGTGGCGCTGTCATCCAGTATTCAAGAAAATATTCTCTCTCTACTTTCAACAACAAATTGTCACAGTTTATTATTTTGGAATGAACAAACGATCATTTCTTTCATGCTGAAAGCGAGCATACGTTTATATATATATATATCATTGTTAATTTATGTAATCAAATGTCTGAGTAAACTATTTTTCGTTGTGTAAAAAAAAGGCTAATATGTGGAAGTTTACGAAAATCTACAAAGCTTTCACAACAACGCTCTTGACGATGGCTTGTTCCATGTCATATTTGCCAATAGGTAAGTTCTAAATATTTAATTAAATTTTTTTTCTGTAATATTCTGAGCTATTTTAGATCTATTTGTATTCTAAATGTATGGAAAAGAAAATACTAATATGTGTTATGATACAAATATTATCCAGTATTGTTTATTGATTTCATTATGGATGAATTATTTTAGATTATTTGTGGATTATTTTCGCATTTAATATTACAAATTTTCATTGAGATATGCTCCTAATTTAAGTGAATTTAACATTTGTTACATCTCCTTATAATAAATCACAAAATAATATGTAGCACAATTTTTTTTTATCTCTCAAGAAGTGGAAATTTGAGTTTTACGTGAAATTCTTAAAAATGGATTTTTTGTTTTGTTTGACAGAGCAAAATAGTGCCGCATAGTTAATATACACTACTTTGTTAATTGATATTTATAAAGCTACATTAATATGACTTTCTAAAATTTGGACTTTTAACACCCCCCCCCCCTCTTCTCTTGTCAGCTTAAAATTTCATTGTGCGAAAAAGTTCAGTCATATTTTAAAATTTGTTGGTGCTGATCTATGTGTTAACAAATAGAAGTTAATATAATAAAAGACAATAATTTTGAATATAATTATACTTAAATTTAGAATACATTTCCACACAAACAAGGAACTATGACTTCTTATTGTCTTCAAAATTGAGTTTTTAATTTATTAAATGTTTAAATTTTATTTCTTATCTTGAATACTCTAGTAATGTTTTCAAGCCATATATATGAAAGATAAAATACAGTTCTGTTATTAATATAGCTTTTAACATCATCTTTTAGTGTTTAACATTGATTTAAACATCTTCGTATTAATATTTCAATTTAATTAACATTCTTTCTGGAATAATAAAAGTCTTTTATCATTTCATATTGAAGCAATTTTTATTAAAACGCAAAAAATCCATCTCGATCTTTCCTCTAGCTTTTTGGATAAATTGCATGACCTAACATAAGTTAAATATCATGAATTAATGATGTATTTTGAAAGTCATGTCTTGTCAAAACAGAAAAATCATTAGTTTAATATTTTTAATATGTAAAACATTTGAGTGATTCTTCAACTATTTCCATTCGGTATATAATTTTGAATTCATCATTATTGATCTATATATAAAATAAATGCAAAGTCTTTAATTAAAAAAAACGTTGACAAAAAACCTTTAATCAGTGGATAAATATGTGGTTATCAACGACAATTTATCATTTTTATTTGTTTATTTTTATATTTTAAATGTTCCTTTTGCGACACTAAAAAATTAAACCGCGCGGCATTCTCTCTGTAATTGACACATAAAGATTTTTTTTATTTTAATATTTTAATGATATTTGACAATATCTGAATTTTACTGACTTCAAAAAGTTTATACCTGACTTACGATCGTAAATGTTACCCATTTACGTAGTGGTTTTTTTTTTTTCTTACTTTAGATAAATTTCTTTCTTTTCAAAAGTCCAATACGTGAATAAGCAAAACTTTTAAATACGATTATGATTAATTTCTCGAAATAACTGGAACAATTTTTATCACTTTATGAAACATTATAGAACTTCTACTTCACACATCAGTTATTGCATATTATCATAACTATAATTTTATGAATGAATTTTTTGATCGCCCCATTCTTTTAAAAAAAGTTGCCGTTCACAAGTAATTTGCATTTTTCTTTAACACTTTCTAAAATATTTATTTAACTTCTATTCAAAAGGTAAAATGATTATTTAAAACAGTTTTTATAATACATTCCTATTTCACATACTTTTACTTTTCTTTCATTGATATTTTTAAATATAAAAGAAAAGTTTTTTGGTTTCAAATGTATTTCAAGTAGTTTAAAGCATATATCATTCTTTAAAAATAGAAATGAATGTACAAAACCTTTGCTAATATACAACACATAATTAAGATTATTATCTATATTTTTACTTTGCAACTAATTATAATTCATCCGAAATTTCAACAACTCTGTAAAATTTAAACACATCGTTTTTTCTGTTTTGTTTTCACATCATTCGAAAATTATTTAATGAATCATATCGTATTTCAATAATTTACAAACTAAGATTTCAAACATTAATATATTACAAAAATAATCATAATTTGTTTTTTTAATTGTAAAATAAAATAATGTTAAATATTAACCATTCTGTTTATATTATTCTACCATTTACCTAATTTTAGTAATAAAGTTTCCGAAATCAAATGAATTATTTTTATGAAAGAAAACCATTTCTACAGTTAGAAAAAGATTTTAATGATGATATTTTGAATTTTAGGAATAAAAGCAGAAGAGCCTGTATTGAATCCTCTTCATATTCCTCCTAATCTATCACTTGGTGATAATACAGAATTGCTCTGTACTTTAAAAAGAGGTAGCTCACCTCTAACGTTTAAATGGGTTCATAATGGAATAGATATCACCTCAAAGAAGAAAAGTGACATTTTCACGAGTAAAATGAGCACACTTCTCTCACTAGGTAAAATACAAGCATCTGATATCGGTAACTACACGTGTGTAGTTAGTAACAACATGGGAGAAGATAGAACTACTGTTCAAGTACTTATTGAAGGTAATCTTGGTTATTGTTAAAAGAAACAAAAATATGAAATTTGTATTAGTTTCTTTTTTAAACAAATCTCAGAATATCATGGTTCCCAAAAATTATTTTTCTTTGTCCAATAGAAAAAATTAGACACTGGGTTTAATTTTTTGAGTATTTTTGTAAAATAATTATAAGTGAATTGAGATGAGAATTTCTTCATGTTTCATGTTTAAACAGTTGCCTTTTTTTATTTCTGTAATCTGCTTCTTTCAATCAATTTATCTGAATAATGTCTATTGAATTTAACAAATTTCGTTCATACAGAAAACGTATTTTCCTACTTCGTCCATTTTCTGTCAGTATTTGAACAATTCACCTAATGACTAACATCTTTAATTTACACCAATCAATCTATTTGGATCTTTGTATGTATACCATTTTTTATGAAATGTATCGAAAAATAAAATTATGTGAAATGTGTTTTTCTGTATAAAATTTATTCAGATGAAAAGAATATCAATATTTAAAAAAGTAAGATTTTTTTTTTTACAAAAAATAATGAAAAATGAAATTGTACAATGGGTAAGTATATTTAATTCCACGATTTCGTGAAAAGTGAATTTTTTTATATATATATAGAAGTAGCAAGACCAATTTTTCTTCTTCTGTTTTTAAGAAAAAGGATTGAGAATCGGAATTCTCTTTACAGTATATTTATATTATTGAAACATCATTTCTTTTTCCAAAAATTCTGCAGGACTGAAACACATTACATCGTAGTTCATAGTTTTTTATGGCAAAGATCAAAGGATCCTTCTTTATAATTTCAACTACAAAGCAAATAAGGAATTTTATAAACTGAACTATATATAAAAATTTTATTATTGTTGTCAATTATTTCATTCCATTCTCGCTCGACATGTGGCGCTGCCATTCACATATCAGCTAAAGCTTCCTTCATTTTAGTTTTGATGCAAAAACTTCAAAGCGTCTGAAGTGTATGAATAAATACCTTTTATGTTTTTGCTATACACATTTTCTTAATTGAATGATATTTTATAACATTTTGGATAAATTAGTTTTCATATTTAATGACTATGTTCTTATTGATGAAAACCTTTGGATTCTCCATGAATGTGTACGTAGCAATGCTTTGTATCACGGCGTATTTGCAAATCGGTAAGTGTATATATTTTTTTATTCATTATTCTGCATATAATATATATTAAAATATGCAATATTTGTAAGTGCTAAGTAAGTAAGTGAATAAGTTTTAAAACAATAATACCCAATATTGTTAATGGCAAGATTATTTCTGATATTATTGTATCAGTTATGTGAATATAGTGCACCATGAGAAAATGTTTTTCTAGATTGTTTGTTATTATTTAGACTGTGTTTTTCTTTATTTTTTATTTCTTATTTCTTTATTTAAAAGGATATTTCTTAATAAATGTAGATTATTTAAAATTGCACTTATTTATAGTACAAAAAAGGAAACTAGAGATGATACACCGTTTGTTTTTATTCAGACTATCCAATACATTTATATATTTTAAGAATCAGTGCAGAATTTTTTTGTCATAAATAACAAGCATATCTTTAAAAAATATTTGTATTTAATAATACAGTATAATAGGCTCAGATTTTTTTTAAAAAATCTTTTTTTTTCTTCGAAATTGCAATAACACGAATAAGTATTCAGTTTGGAACTAAAGTTCAGTTCAGTAAACTTTCATTCTGCATTATTTCTGCCAATTAATCTATTAAATCACATTTTTGAACTAATTTTAAGAGTGTTTTTCAAATAATCATAAATTATTAATTGACAAACATTTTTCTTTGTAGGGTTAATATATTATTTTCTGAGAAAATGAAATATATTTAGAAGAAGTATACAGATTTTTTTTAAAATTTAAATATTAACTCGTATTCATAAAAAAAAGCAATAAACATCTATTATTCAGATTCAAAACTAAATATTATCTTTATAAACCGGAACCATACGAACTGAATTCATTGAACTAAAAGGATAAATTTATTCCAAATTCTGACTTTTTTTTAAAACAATTTGAAGGTATATAACTTTCTGTAGAAAAGAATTGTATAAACGTGGGTTAAATATCGAATTCTGTATTAGGTAAACACATATTTTTTTTATTCTAACATGACTATTAAATTAAATAATTATATATTTTTGTTTTTTATTTTATGTTAACTTAATTATGAATTTGTTTTCCTTCACGTAAAAAAGTTCTTTCTTAATTATCCAAGTTAAATGGCAATATTTTTCGACCCCTTTTTGTTCTATTTTTCATTATAAAACGAAATCTTCAACATCCAAAGTTTTTAATGTAATAAAATCGAATTTAAATTTAAGCTTCAGATAAATAAAATCGCTTTTCGCTTTATATTATATTACT
>JAPMOR010049710.1:0-51528 GCA_026543865.1 Argiope aurantia | reverse complement strand
TATATATCTTTTTAAGATTGGTGACAGCAATGAAAAGTTGAGGAGAAAATATTAAATACATTTATTATTGAATATATTTAATTTCTACAAAATTTTGACGAAATGTTCTTACGAAAACTTTGTAAATTAAAATCTAATGCGTATTTTTTATTCAAATTTGATATAGTAATTATCCATTGCGTTCTGCATTTCCTGAACTACAGAATGAGCACTCTTTTCATTTAGAAAGATTTTGTAGCTGTTTTTAATATTTCACAATTCGAAAAATATTGAGAATTTCATGTTATTTATCGATCGAATTCCAATATTTAAAGATTGGGTTAAAATATATTCTTTTTTTTCGTTCAGAAAACTAAGAAATATATTTCTTAAGATTTTTAGCAAATCATTTGATAAACTTCTAAATTGGAAGAATTTTTTTTGCATTATACCTCTTATTATCTCTTATATTTTCCATTTAAAAAAAGTTTTGGGTTTAGGGATTATATTTATGTTTCATAGATGTTTTTTAAACTTATTTTATACAAAAATTCAAAAATAAAAGCATTTTATAGCATTTTTCAAAAACTCCATTCTAAACGTAAACACTTACCATTAAATAATATGACCAAAGGCATGAGATATTGTGCACTTCTATCATATCATTTTGATTTGTATTGCAAAATTAAATTTTTAAATCATATTTCTCTCTAAAATGATTAAATTTAAATTATTTATTTTATGCTTTTAATTCATTTTCTCCTTTACAAAAACTTTATTTGACTGTATACGCATGGAAATAAATTCACTACTTATTTAGCTTTCTAAATAAATATTTTTTAAATTCTTTGCATTTATCACTACGATTCTGATGCTTGATTTTTAATATTTATTTTCTTAATTTTTTTAGTTATTGGAACGGAAGAAGCACCTGTTTTGAATCCAGTTGTTATTCCACCCAATTTGGCCATCGGTGATATGACAGAACTTACTTGCTCCATAAAAAGGGGCAGTTTGCCAATTACTTTTGCGTGGTATCATAATAATAAACCAATACGGGAACATCAAAAGTATAAAATTTCTAGTTCACAAATAAGTTCCCATTTTCTTATTGGAAAAGTTTCAGCGTCTGATATTGGAAATTATACATGCAAAGTCTCTAATATCTTTGGCGAAGACAGCAAAACTGAAAGTGTTCTTATTGAAGGTAAATTTACCATCCATTGCAATATATTGTAAATTATTTGTTGATCTTCCA
Source organism: Argiope aurantia (assembly GCA_026543865.1). NCBI lineage: Eukaryota > Metazoa > Arthropoda > Arachnida > Araneae > Araneidae > Argiope > Argiope aurantia. Next base: position 50,291 of record JAPMOR010049710.1, on the reverse strand, counting down.
TATGCACACAAAGGAAAACATAATTAGAGTTTTATTTCAAACAGTTATGCTTCATTTTATTATGAAATATTTGAAGTTTATTTCTTTGATGCTAACATTTGCGTTTGTCAATTATTTTATGTCTTTCGTAATCTCATCAATCATTTACAGATGACAAAACACTAACATATTTTTAACATATATTAACATAGGATATTTTTAGAATGGCAACCGTATTATATTGTCTGTAATATACATGATTTTCTTTTTATTCTTGAAAAAATGAATTTTTATGAAATTATTTTCTATTCTAAATATGATATATTATTAGAAATGTGAAAAAAAATTTCACAATTTGGATTTTATACTTAAGTTGTTAATTTTATGCTGTTTCGAATGACGAACTTATGAAAGTTAAGGAAAATTGTGGTTATAAAAAAAATTTTACCTTCCAAGACGAATAAAAGTTGCTCATTACATCATGGTTACATCTTTTCAAATTGTATTTTTTATTCCTTTAATATAATTTTACGATTATTTAGCGTGAATTTAATTCAGATTTTGCTTTCACAACACTGTATGGTTTTGAATATTCAGTATTATGAAACAAATAAATTATAATTATATTTAAAAATAATTGATTACAAAAAATTTCAATTGTTTTTCAGTATATCCATTGTCTGTCAACTTAAATAATTATTTTAAATTATTCCTTTTTGCGTTTTATGTTTTTTTTGAAGTCATTTTTATTTAACTTTGTTTTTAATTTTTATAAATATATCTTTTAACGTTGTGTGGCGCCACCGTCATTGTTTTCCATATATGCTGTAACAGCATCTCTGAAAGAAGCGTCTCGTGTTTCGATAAGAATAGAATGTCTCTTCTAGCATTTTCTCTCAAAAAAATCTAAACGAGTTCTCTAAAATTAACAATGAGTTTAAGAGCTTCTGGTGTCTTTGAAACTGTATTGTCAAGGCATTTTTTGAAAGTTATAATGGTGCTGATTTTCACTCATTATGAAATAGGTAAGAAATTTTCATTCTCTTCATATATATATAATACATAAAGAATATTGATTTATTTTGCGTATTTAATAATTTTAAAACACTTTTGTATTTGCTTAATCAATGCACAATTTTCTTCATTCTGTTAATCAAAATATAAACTAAAATTTCATATAATATTTGAATATTTTGCTTCCTAATTGAATATCTTTTTAATCCTGATGTTATAAAACAAAGACTATCTGCTTAGCAAACTATCTGTAACTCATATGTCGTTATTATACAAAAAAATTAATTTTGAGTTATCTAAGCCCTTTTTTAAAGAATCCGATCGGTTTAAAAGCTGGAAAAAGAAACATAACATTTAAGAAATATGTACAAATGACTTCTTATTGTAAAATTACTTCTAGTAGTAATTTTTAAAAAGTAGAAATTTAGAACTGCCTTAATTGATTTGAATAGATTTTTATTTCGAAATATCTTATGAAATTTCCTATAAATATTTTATTACAAAATTATTTCACTACCAAATATTTTATCATTTTGTACATCATATGCTAAAAATATCTCAGCAGCGTAAAAAGGGTAATGCAGCTGTGTCATACTTTTTTCAATCAGTTTATGAACTGAATTTTACAAAACATTCAACCTGAAAAAATTAATTATTAATCTTCATAATTCATGTAAGTGTAAGAGAAGGAAATTAATATCAATTAATTTAAATTATTAATAATTTTATATTTTAAAATTCCTTGTACCGCTATGAATTATTTTTAACAAATAATAATCCTTTTCTAAATTTCTGTTAACATTGCAAAATATTATCTTCGAATTTCAGTTATTATTATAAAATGTTATCTTTTGAATTTCAGTTTTATATAACTCATAATATTTTCTGTATTAAAGGGAAAGCAGCAGAAGATAAGCCAATTTTAAATCCTATGTTTACACCTCCTAATCTTGCACTGGGAGATATTACAGAAATTTCTTGTACTGTAAAAAGAGGAACTCTGCCAATTTCTTTTCAATGGTTTCATAATGGATCGGAAATTCGTTCTCATCATAAATATAAAATTTCAAATGGAAAAACAAGCTCACATTTGTCTATTGGAGAAATACAAGCCGAAGATATTGGTAATTACACTTGCAAAGCATTAAATTCGTTCGGTTTCGATAGCAAGACTGAAAGTGTTGTTATTGAAGGTAAGCTGGGTTGGGTTTTTTTTAATATCCTCATTTTTTATGCAATAGTTTCTTTTTTGTAAAATGTATTATTAAATAATTGTATAACACATTTTTATATGTATTATACTGATTATTTATTGTGAATTATTGTAAACCATTCGTAATTCATTATTCATTCCATAATTTTTAATTTATTGTAAACTTTTTTAGTTACATGAATGTTGTTAAATTTTGCAAAATAAAAAAATCATGGAGAATCTTTTACTTCCCAGTTTATAATATGATTTCAGAATCGGTGCTTTTAATGTTTTGAGTTCAATATTTATTATTGATTATTATGCCATTTCATCGCATGAACAGCTTTAATTCTATTATCATTCCGCTTTTTCATAATCACTTAGCTATGTTCTACACTTATTAAATATGGTTTAATCGATATTTTATTATATTTTTATTTTAAGCACCAAATCTATTTGAGCTATGCATAAATTTAAAATTAATTGAACATGTTGCTGTTTATACGAAACCGATGAGGGTTTTTTTTTCCTTATATTAACAATGCAATCTCAATTTTGCATTTCATACAAAACTTTGAGTACTGAAATCTAAAAATTTCATCTTCTTTAAATTGAAAATTCTTGTTTGACGTTGATTTCATGATCAATAATATATTCCATACTACATAATTCATAAATTATAAAATACGAACAAAAGATCGTATATAAATGCAACAATTTTTTATAGCTGGAATTGTGGCGTTCTTTGCATTTTTCAACAACAAATCATCGAATGTTCTTTTTTTTACAAATATTGTTGTTATGCGCTGGTTTGAACTAGAAGTTGTAGCAAACAGATTTGTTTGTTTGATTCAAGAGAGAATTCGAACATATCTATAAATATTTTGACTGACTTAGATAAACTTTTAGTTATAAAATTAATTCATCAATGATTTCTTACGTGCTAATAAGGAAGTACTGAAGTGTTCTGAAAATTCAGTTTTATGGAAATTATAAAATCAAAAATTGCTCTGAAAGATGGTGACTTTTTGTAATAGTAATGGCTTTTTGGTAAATATATATTGTAATAGAGTTTTTATGGTATTTATATAAATATTGTAAATATTAGTTATTATTTATTATCATAATAATATTCTGGAAATTTATTGGCATTAGTTTATGTTTATTATTATTATAATATTTTGGAAATGTATTGATCCATCAATGCTATGTCACTTAATATAAAAAATAATAAAAGAAAGTGAATTTATCTGTGTGCAGTTTTATTGCAGAGCAAAGATATACTTTGAATTTTCATAAAGTGTATTTGAGATACATTTTATCGAAATTTTAATGTTTTGTAATTAATTTGACTGAAATAATAATTTTAAGATTTTTTCAGTGTTTTGTCGATCAATCTTAAAAATAATATGCTGGAAAGTTACATAATATAAGAATAAAAGAAACACATGAAAATTTTATACTGAGAATTTCGAATGGATGTTATATGAAAAATGTTTCTTTAGCTGAAAACAAATTACTTAGAAGTGGAGCACTTGTAAAACATAAATATCGAATAAATAAACTTGCAAACCGAAACAAAATATTTTATATGGTAATTTTAATTATAATATATATTATTGCATTATATGACAACAATTTTTTTATATATATATTCAGTTATTTGAGTATTATATAGGCAAATATTCTTCAAAATGCCCTTCTTATCTAGTATTTAGAATTAAACAGTTATTCTTAACTACAGTAAATGAAATTCATTTCAATGTTTAACTTCAAGAATCGACGTTGTATGGCGCTGTAGTCTTCATAATCTGAAACCGGTGTTTCTTTTCATGGATTGTCAGTGAATTACTGTAATTCGACATTAGCCACTATGAAGTAAGTTTAATAGTTTGCTTCCATTGGGCTTTTTCTTTCTATAAGACATTTAAATAGAAACTTTAAATTTGATTATATACTTCAGGAAGATGCGTGTTGCAGTAAAAAATGATTGGAATGGTAGCGTCATACATTTGGTTCTGCTTTCCCTTCTTTTAACTATTAAAGGTATGTTTGTTTTCGTTCTTTTTTAACTTGCATGATTATCACAAAAATAACCAATCTTATATATTTTAATTCAAATACATCGCTTTAACACACCTTGACATTACCCAAAGTTATTGCAATTGTTTATTTTTTATGAAATATGTATTCTGAAATAAGTTTTACAGTATGTGCCTCGTGTAAAGCATTTTCTTCAAACCAATAGACGAATCAATGTTACTGTACATCTGCTTTTCCAACTAGGATATGAAAGTGACAAGGAAAAAAAATGAGGACAGTTGCTGTTTCGTTTCGTAATATATATATATATCATTATTTCTGACAGAAAAAAAATATCATAATTATTTTAATAAAAATAAGAAATATTATAAAATAGAGCATTATCCTTTTTTAATTAAAATGCAAAAATTAAACTTGTTAGAAAACGAATTACAAATATTTGATTTTCTGCTAAAAATTTACATTAATTTCTGTTGTAAATTATTAAGAAAACATATTTAATTCTGAAATATAATTATCGGTCAAACAGTCTTTGACTGTAAGAAAGCATTCATAAAAGCTTTTTAATAATCTATCTCTAGTAGATTTTTTAGCAAATCTATTTTACTGTGAAATCCATGAAAAGTATTTGAAATTACTCATTAATTCTTTTATAAAAATTATAATCAAATTTGCTTTCACCATTTTTAAATATATTTCATAATTTCCCTACCATTGATTAAAAATGACAGTTTTATTAATTTAGGAATGGGAATAGCAATTAAGTTTAATTGAATCTTTTGCTCTTAGAAAAAATATATGTTGTATTCCCTACTACAAATAATTATTATTATGTTGCAAAACATAAATCTATATTTCTGTAAAAATAAAAATAAAAATATTGCATATAAAAATTTTCTTGATATTTCATATTTAAATAAAATTTATGATTTCATTCAAATTATTTTTATTAATTTTATGAAATGATCATTTATATGTTTGCAAATATTCTAATAATTATAATAAAAGATAATTCCTTTTGTCAAACGTTGTTGTTAGATATTTTTTCTAAATATAACCATTTTTCTAAAAAAAAAAAAAGAAATCATAGTGTTGCATGATATACTACGCATTTTTAAACCATTTTTCTCCAGCCTATTGTTTTTTTGGTGTTTTTTTTTTCCCATTAATACCACTTTTTCACATCACATTTTGTAATAAATATTTTATTGAATTTTTAAATAATAGAAATAAAATGTTTTGATTCAATAAACATTAAATTTTTACATTTTTTATGTAAATAAACTACCTTCATTAAATTCTTTTTTATTTAAAATCTCTTCATTATTCTATTTAGAAAATTAATTTTCGAGAACTTTTCTTTTGCTTCTTCCTATATCAATAACCTTAAAAATACTTTTCAGATTTCCTTTTTTTCCATCTCTCAAATTGTCTTATAATATTTTACTATTAAATTCCATTTTTTAACAATTCCTTTGACATTCGACAAAATCAATAGAAGTGATTTGATTTCATAATAATTTCAAACCGTTTTATTAATAATCGTATAAATTAAATTCTTGTATATATAATCGATTAATGACTTAAATTATTGTATATAGAAATGATTTTGATAATGATTTGAATATAAATTTATCTTATGGTATATTCTCTCGAATAAAATTGTATTAATTTGCAACCACTTTATAATATTTCTTTTGTATGGCATATTTCCACAAACCTTTACCTAATTTTTAGTTTTCCATCAAAACAATCAAGGTGACTTTTTTCCTTACTAAAATTTTAAATTGAGCATTTTTATGTAGCATATCACATATTCACATTGTTACGATGAATTCATTCTTAATTCATTCTTAAAAATGTAATAAAATATTCTCTTAGTGACATTTGACAAAATCAAGATCTATAAATGTTTGTGAATTTCTACATATGTGTAGAACATTCACGAATATGTTTAAATGGTTGTCTGCTTCTTATAGTTATTTTTAAATAACGTCGATTTTTATAGCATTCTTAATTTATATATATCTTTTTAAGTAAGAGTTATTTGAAAGGCAATAAAAATATGAAATTCATCTATTTTCTACTTAATATTTTAACTTATAAAGAAAATTTTATTTAAATATATGGCAGTAAAGCTGCGGCTGAAAAATTCTTATACCTAGAAACGTTTATGTTAATACTTTTTTTAAAAATTAACGATTGATCTTTGAAAAAAAATTCTGTTGTTTCTTAATAAGAATTAAATTTGATGTAAATTATATTATATAATATAATAAATAGTGCATTTTATGATTCAATGCCATCTCCTGTCTTTTCAATACTACTAAATATATTATACTGCTAGAAAATATTCATAGAGAATAGTTTAATTCTCTTATTTTTAATTTTAGGGATAAAAGGAGAAGAACCTGTTTTGAATCCTCTTCATATTCCACCTAATCTTTCTCTTGGTGACAATACAGAGCTCCTTTGCACTTTAAAGAGAGGAAGTTTGCCGCTCACATTTAAGTGGCTCCACAATGGAATAGATATCACCTCTAAAAAGAAAAGCAATATTATCACAAGTAAAATGAGCACTCATTTATCAATAGGTAAAATTCAACCCTCTGATATCGGTAATTATACGTGTTTCGTTAGCAACAGATTGGGTGAAGACAGAACTACTATTCAAGTTCTTATTGAGGGTAAGCATGGCGTTTTTCTATAAATGAAAAATCTTAGATAAAGTCTGCTTCCTTTACTATTTTTCTGTCATAATAAGGACATTTCAGCTCTTTCCTTCTACTTTTTTTATTTAATTCAGAATTTTTCAATAAATTATAAGAAAATGTTTTATTTAAGCGATGAATAATTCGATTTACTTAAATAAAACGCATAATGAAATTTAATATGTTAGCTATTTATTCTTAAATATACAGTAAATTAAAAAATTTGAAATATATAAATATTTTTTTTTACTTTTTATAGGGCTGTGAACCATAATTTCTTTTCCTCATTTTTCAACAACATATTCAATGATCTTCTTGTAATTACTGAAAATGGAAAAAAATTATTAAATGTATGCGTTATTTGTTTTCATACGAACAAATCATTAAATTTCTTTTTATTCTCGAACTGCGCTAATTTCCACGCCAATATCATTTAATTTTGTGCATTTTTATTTCAATTTTTTCACGTGATGTGGCGCTACAATCAGCTTTATACTATTGTTTACGATGCTCCATATCAAAAGCGTATTTGCGAAGCTACATCAGTTGTTAGGTAAGTACTCGTACGCCTCTATTTTCGCTATACATTTGATAAATTTCGATGTTTAATTTCTACAGACAATGTTTCCAATATATTTTTATGTATTTATTTCAGTTATCTTATAAACCTGCATCAAAATAAGATAACATGAAATTTAAAAATTGCTTATGCGGAATCCTTTGGAGAATTCTCTTGTTAATTCATATGGGTAAGATTATAAATCTTTTTTGAAATTCTAAATAGATGTATAATACATTTTTAAAAAAAAACAACAGTATTTTTTGTACATTTTTAAGATTTTTCAAACGTAATTAGTTGGAATAAGATAATATATATAATAGACATAAGCATTTTATATAGGAAAGTTCTTTTACATTGATTTCTATATAGGAAATGTAAACTTAAATTATTTTAAAATGGTTTAAAGTGATTTTTTATAGTTATTTTGTGCAAATTCCCTATTTACTTGAAAAATTCTTTTTATACTTATGTTTTAGTATTATAAATATAAGTTTACAGAGCATCAATTTCAAAGAATATTGTAGGAGTATGCTTCATTATTTTTTAATTAATCGAATCTGTTGAAAAGTTATATTTTTATTGCATTTTTCATATTTTGTGTATTATATTCATCGGGAATTTTAAAAAAGTTTAGTTAAATTTATTCAATTTGTTCACAAGCAGATACTTTGTATAATCGAAATCTCTTTGATTTGATTTATTTAACGTTTTTACAAATGCAAAGTAATTGGGGAAGCTTTAAGATCTATATATGTCTACATTTTTTTATTACTGTTTTCCTCCTTAATTTCCAATGCTTTGATTTTTTTACTATAAGCGGTTTTTATAATTCAGTAAAGGGGAAAATTATAGATATAATTTATAATCTTTAAATTTAATTTTTAATTTTATATGAATTTGCAGTGAAAAAACTCTATAAATATTTTGTTGATTTCGAAATGAAATTATCAGAAATCTATAAATCATTTTCCTGTCTATGATTTTTAAGAACTGATTTTTTTTGACTAAAATTGTATTTTGTTGCAAATTGTAGGTTTTTGTGATGATCCGCCAGTTCTAAATCCAATGTACGTGCCACCTAACCTTGCCATCGATGATAACATTGATTTGTTTTGCACTGTCAAACGAGGAAGCTTCCCAGTACAAATAGAATGGTTACATAATGAAAAGAAAGTCACCTCTGCTCAAAAGTACAAAATATTAAACTCTGAATCCAGTTCTCATCTTTCCATTGGTAAGATACAGCCTGAAGATATTGGTAACTACACCTGTGTGGCCAAGAATAGATATGGACATGATAGCAATACTGTTGTTTTGTTGATAGAAGGTAATATTTAGTAATAAAACACTTTCAATATCTATTCCTTTAATTCGTTAGTTTTTAGAAACGTCTCTAAAAATACTTTACATTATTCTTTCCTCTTTCCGCTTCTTTCTTGAGCTGCAACTCATTGGAGACATTATATATATATAATATATATATATATAATATTCGTATTTCATAAATCTTATGTTTTGTGTTTAATTATATTTGCTTTAATTTCTAAATATTTTGGAAAATATATCAAATTTTGCTAAGATTACACATCTAAAAATAAATAAAGTGTGCGATCTTTTGTTTCAGATTGACTTTGAATGAATAAAAAACATTTTTTTTTTTGAAAATGTTGCATTTGCATTAGTTAAATGTCAAGATAAATTAATACTGATGCCAATACTTTATAAAATATTTAATAATTATTTTGATCTTCAAATTATATTTCCACGAAAAATTCATATGTGTGAAAACTTTAGGTAAATTCATGTGTGTCTTGAGATGACAAATTTGCTAATACGCTGTCGATATACTGTATATTTCTAAATGTATATGTATAGTGCAACAAACTATGGTGCATTTAATGAATAATGTATCTGTATTACTTGGATTAAGCATGAAAAACTTTTAGTGCATTTAGAGACACATTTGCCTTCATTCAACAAATTTGCTTAAGAATTGCTATTGATTTTTTCTCAATTTACAAACCTAGAAAGCTTAAAAAAATCACCGTTCAAATTTTTCATTCAGTTTATATTGAATGTGAAGTTAAATTAAGTGTTCTGAAACTATCATCTGGTTTATGTTTTGAAATATGATGCTATATAACTCCAATAAATTTTGACATTTAGAAAAATAACATGATGAAGATTTTATGTTTACTTTCTGTACTTCGTTAGTACTTTAGTACTTTAATGCCATTCTATTTTGTTCTGCATTGCTTACAGAATGCATTAACTGCATTTCTTATTCCGTTATTCACTCCGATCTAAAAAATTCTTGAAACTCATTTATTGCCAGTGAAGATCATAATATTCTTACGAATTTACAAATAATTGACTTAAAATGCTCTCCAAACAATCAGCTCTGAATAGTTCATTTGTGAAGAGACTTGGATGCAACTTTAGAAAAACAAATGATTTTTTTTTATAATTAATGACTGACTGTATTAATATTTATTTAAACATTTTTCCTATTTAAATTCGATTTTATTTCAAGTTATGAGGCTTATATTAATTAACCCAGAAATTTTTAAAAAAATGTGATTTTTTTTTTAGTTATATGAAAATGTATTGATATATTAGTGCTTTTTCTTGTTATTTTACATTTATACATATTTTTATTTAAAATATTGAAACAGATTGAATCTTATGATAATACAGTAATGAGCTTGCAGCAACCAGTTAATCTGAAAATATCATATTCCGTGGTTTGGATTCTTTTCAATCGCATTGAATCAAATTATTTGAATTATGTGGAAATGCATTTCGTTCTAAGTAATTTTGATTTTCAGAAATATCTATAAAAGATATTACTGAAAAGATTTATTGCCATCGAAGGCCTTGAATGTTTATTTATAGGTCGTTCTAAATAGTTAAATATGCTTTATAAATTTAATTATTTTTCTTTCGTAAATGGTACGTTTTGGAAAAATCTCTGTTTGTCTTTAACCACAATGATGTTTAATTGACGTTCATATTATATTCATAGCATAGATCAACTCATATATATTTTAATTATATTTTTATCCCAAAAATAATGAAATGTCTTAGAATCATCCCATTTCTTAATTAGATTTCTTAAACAAGTGGTGTAAAAAATTCACTTTTTCTCGATAATATCACGTATATTCTGTGTTCAGTTTAGTACTACTAATTTTATTCTTCAGAATAATTTTGATATTAATTCGCATCTTGCTTTTTAATGTTATATATTATATTTAATGAAGAAACTATAAAATTTGTTAATTATAATTGTTACTTTATATTATTTCGTTGAAAATGGTTAACTAATAAATACTCTGCATTTAATTTTAAAAAATTTAGTTTTCCAATACAAAATATATTTTTATTATCATGTGTAACTATTAGCATGCATACTGTGATATGTAATTGAATAGGAAATACCATAATTAATTTTGCGTCCGAATTTTTATTGTTAATATTTAAATTTTTGTTTTCAAAATCTAACGTTGTATGGCGCTGCAGTCTTTACAACCATGCTCTATGTTTCTTGATTCTGTTTTAGAGCTTTGAATTTCTGTGATATAAAAAACATAACAAGAGATGAGGTAAGTTAAAGTTTCATTTGCTTATTCTATCTTCTATTCAATAGCTATTTGAAATGAAATGAATGACTCTAATTTAAGATCTTATATTTTAGAAAAATTTTGAACACTCATAAAGACCGGACTATCTATGGCGTCACCCATTTAATTTTGGTTTATTTTGCTCTCACTATGAGAGGTATGTTAATATTTATAGTTTTTTCTTAGTTTGAAATTAGCAATTTAATAGTCAGTAACATATTCCTTCTGTTTGTATATATTTCACATAGTATTTATCTAAAATCAAATATTAAAAATGCATATAAAATTGATAATAATGAAATTAAGCCTATATTTGGCTTTATACTTATGTACATAAAAGCTAATCGTATTTTAGCTTTTTTCAATTTTATGTACAATTGTAAAACTGATCAATTTTTGCATTACTTCTCTTTTTTAGCTGTAGTTTCAGCATGATATTTGTAAAGGTTACTTCTCTGCTAGTATGGTTGCACTGTTGTATAAACAGTTTGACAGAGATTATAATTCAAATGTTTCGTGCGTATAAAAGTATTGCGACCTTTATATTGAAATAAAAAGGAAATGGAATATTTCGAGTTTTATATGAAGTACAAACACATTTCAGTATAAAATATTAAGCCGCTTGTATTGATTTATATCATTCATATTGCGCCATAAAATAATTAAATGACTAATTTAAAATTGCGTTTCATTTAGAAAATAATACTGAATATAATTTTTTGTGAACTAATGGCGTAATTCATTCTTTTAATTACCAAGATATGCGTAGTGCGGATACTATATTTGTGTATTTTCTATCTCACGCATCGCGGAAGACTTTCATGTGATTATATCAATATAATGCAACAACGATATTATAACATTATGAATATTATTCCATATTTTGAATCACGTAAAGCATTAAAAGTAGTAAATTATGATATAATAAATAGGAAAATGTATGTTAATAGTATAATAAAATAACATAATAGTATAATAAAATAACATAATAGTATAATAAAATAGCATGTATTGATTTTAAATGCTTCGCTTTTACATTTCTTAAATTCCCTGTTATATATCCTAATAATTGCTATATTTAACAACTGAATGCGACTTTTTCACTTAGTATATCGCTGCTAGTATATTTGAAATATTCATTTAGGTTTAAAATTTATTAAACTAAAATTATTTTGGTATCTAAAGAGAAAATCAAAATTCACTAAATAAATATTTAACATAATGTGACTTTTTTTACATCATTTTGAAGCATTTTAAAGCTATTCAAATGGAGATTAAAGCACTCATTAAGATATTTTATATTTTTAGTAGTTTTCAATTGAAATCATTCTTTTATTTATATACATCTTAAATTTTTAATTTTTTTTTCAGAAGGAATAGCAGAAGAACCAGTCTTAAATCCTCTTCTTATTCCTCCAAATCTTTCTCTTGGTGACAATGCAGAATTATTGTGCACTCTGAAAAGAGGAAGTCTACCCTTATCATTTAAATGGCTTCATAATGGCAAAGATGTTACTCAAAAAATGAAAGATAAAATTGTCTTGAGTAAAATGAGTACGCACTATTCAATCGGTAAAATCCAAGCAATTGACATCGGTAATTATACATGCGTTGTAAGTAATAGATTTGGAGAAGACAGGGGCACTGTTCAAGTTATTATTGATGGTAAGCGAAAGCAAATAATTTATTGCAATGTATTATTATACTAAATATTTATTATGAAAAACAAATATTTAGATATAATTTTTACATGAACTATAATTTGTTATTTTTAATAAGTAAAGTTTTATGCACATGACTTTTGCATAAAATCCTACTATGATTTGTGCATAAACCATATTTATGACACTTTTCCAAGTAGTATTGAAATCATTAACTCTAAAATATTTACTGTGGTGCATATTCCGTTATTTTGAATCGTATGAAAAATATACATTTGTGCTCCTAAGGTTGAAATATTTGTTTCTCTACAGTTTAGAAAATTAAGAATAATTATTTATCATTATAATATTTTTCATTTTAGTATCAAAATAAACAACTACTCCAATTGCATTTTCAATATTTCATGTAAAAAAATCTTTGCTTTTACTTTATTATATTTACATGTGATCTAATATTTTTAAATCAGACTTGAGATAGGCAATATTAAAAAATTCTGTTCAAGTTTCTTTTCAAAATTTAGCGACATGTGGCGCTGCAGTCTCTTAACTCTATGCCTTTGCAATCCATAGTGTACATCATATATTGTTTCGTTTGTTGTTCACATTTTCCTTGAAAATTTGTGGGAATTTAATGATACATCTTGTGAATAAATGCTAAATTTTCCAGGAAGTTGTGTTTGTGTCTAATAAGAAACTAATTTCTACCTTTAACTTATTAATTTGTCGCGTTTATCCGCATTCGATTTAATTCATTATGTTGATGAATTCCAAATGGTTCCAAGCTTCATTCTTTAGGATGTTGTGCATCGTTCTTCTTCAAAAAGGTAAGTTTAATTTATACACATATTTTTTAAATTTCAATCTGAAACCTTGTTTCTATTATTATATATTTATTTTCTCTTTCTCTTTTAAAAATAAATAACACAATATATTTACAAACAAATATAAAAATGCATAAATAGCCATTTCTGCATCATTCTGTTTCTGTTAACAATTATTGGCTAATATTTTAGTAACATATATATTTTACGTATCAAAATAATAAGATATTTTGCATTTTACTAATCATATGCCTCTACATATTTATTGTTCTTTAAAATGTTTTGCATAACTGTCCTTAAGGAATAATTTTTTTTTCTATATTATGCAGAGTTAAAAGTATTTTATTTAAAGTGTGTGCGATCTATGAATGAGAATAGAAAAAGTAGAGTGCCATTTTTAATTTGTTACAATTTAATATTTTAGTTAATTTTCATTTTGATGTCATTTTACTTTTTTTAAATGACATTAATAAATCACTCTCTAATATTGACTAAATAAATTTTCTTTTCCATCATTTAGCTTTAAAAGCCTTTCTGTTTGGAATTTTATGCATCCGATTTTTATTCTTCAAGGCACTTCTAAGCAATATTTTTCCACAACAAAATGTAAATTATTTACAGCATTTTAATTTTATAGTTTTTTATAGCAGTTTTAATTTGATCTAAACTCACTAATAAAAACATAGTCGAAAAGTGTACTACAATGTATTATTAGTGTAAATTAAATATATAAATGAACATCTTTTAATTTAAATAATTAATACTTATTCTTATACAGAAAGATTAATTCCTTGTCTATAAATTTTTTGACTCGAAAATAATTAAAGGCAATTACAGATAAATTCTATATTATTCACATGTTGAATAGTTCCATGATACGATTCATTAATTTTATTTGAAAATTTTCATTGACAAAAATAAAAATTGTTTCAAGCGCATAAGATAAATAAAAAATAGTGTTTTAATTTATTTAAAATTTAAAAAAAAGTTATTTAATTGTGTGTTGCATTTAGTTGAAATTAATATATATCGAAGGCCAGTGGAGAAAACAAATAGGCTATTCAAAAAAATGTGTTATCTCTTAACTCAGATAGTTAATAACAGTAAAACTTCTGTATAAGTATGTTTATATGTTTAATATTAACCTATGCATTAATGAAACATATGTCAAAATGTGAAATTTTAAAGAAAATATGTTTTTCTAAGCAGGTGAAAATGTAAATTTTTTATACAATAAAAAAATTGCTCTAATTTTTTATATATATTTTCATAAGCATTTCTTAATATTACGTTTGAATACATCTTTATATTAGTGCATATATATCTATATCAATGTGTGAATTCAAAATCTAAATTAGGTCTAGATTGATAATTTACAAAATTTCAATTTTTTTTTCAGTCAGTGGAGAGGAAGAGCCACCAGTCCTAAATCCTATGTTTATTCCACCAAATTTGGCCATAGGGGACATGACTGAACTTTCGTGTACAATTAAGAGAGGAAATCTTCCAATTACTTTTAAATGGTTCCACAACAATTACCCTGTATTGGATACTCAAAAATATAAAATTACCAACTCTAAAATAGGTTCTCAATTTTTAATTGAGAAAATTATGGCTTCTGATATTGGTAACTACACTTGCAAAGCGTCTAATATGTACGGAGAAGATAGTAAAACCGAAAGTGTAATCATTGAAGGTAATTTGTATGTAATAATTTTACTTTCGATTTTAAATTATTTCTTAATTACTTTTCCTGTTGGGATATATCAAAGTTGGTTAATTGAGAGTAAAACTACATAATTTAGTTTTAATCGTAATCATCGGAGTACAAATTAAAATAATTTAGTACCTGTTATTTACTTTTATGAATTTTCTATGTGAGTTTATGACTTACATGCGTTCTGAATTTCCCTTTTTTTTTCGTCGAACTTTGAAAGATTACATTTTTTTAATGTGTGCGTGTGTGTTTAATTTGATATATTGTAAAACTGAATGTACTGTTAACTGTCATTTACTACACCTGCAAAATATTTTAAAGATATATTTTATGAATGTTTTATCTGAATTTATTTTTACATGCCTCTTGAATTTGCCTTTTTTTTTTTTTTTTTCGTCGAACTTTGAAAGATTACATTTTTAATGTGTGTGTGTGTTTAATTGTCAGCTTGAATGTGTTATTAACAAGGCAATAAAAATTTAACACAATTGTAAAATTTTCAAAAGAACCTTATTTTAGACGTAGCTATTTCTTTTTTTAGTTCCATTTAGCTATTTTTAGATTTAATACAAGAGAAAGAGTTGAAAAGATGGAAGCAAAAGCTTTTATTCTGAAATAATTATTCAATAGGTGTGATTATATTTTATAATTCTTGGTTGATTTTGACATTTATAATCAATACTGTATAATTATTATAAATATCAGTATTATTATAAATGCTATAATTAATAAAGTTTTATTGATATAATAGTACTAAACAAAATAATGCTTTTTAAATATTTTTCCTAAATTTATTAGTTTGATTTTGAATCTTTAAAAATATTTTTTTGCATGTTGTGAACATTTGCCAACTTATTGAACTTAAGAAAAGATCCTATATCTGATCTGTATATTTCACAAATATTTGCATTTGAAATACAAATCTATCTATTTTTTTAAAAAAAAACAGATCTTTAGGAATTATTTTATATTTCATTAATGCTGCGAAATACTCATCTGTACGAACTCGTAGTTTTAGGAGGAAAAGATATCAGTAAAATTGAATTATTGAATTTTCTTAAAATGTGTTGAAGAATCACTAAAATTTTTCTAATAATTTTTTTTACTAATTGTATATTATAATGACTAAAGACATACGCTCAAAAATAAATGTTTTCTTTCTATATTAAACTTTAAAGTTTACATCAGTTCGGCCATTTTTAATCCATTTGATATTCAAGTTTTCGTACTTACGTGCAGAGTATTTAATTCAACGAACACAATTTTTCAATTCTTAAATAAATATTTACAATTTTTGATAAGCCTTTTAAAAATATAATGTTTGTATTTCTTTCATGTATTTTTTAGGCATTTTGTTATTAGAATATAAAATTATCATCACTTTTGGAATACTTTGGAATATTTTTGCCACTTGTGATATTAATTTTATTTTCGTTTTGTGTTAAGGAAAAATCATATATTCAAAGATTAATTAAAGGTAGAATCTCAATATTGGCATTAGAATCAATTGCATTAAATATATGTAACATCGATTTTTTGTTGATGAAAATGAATCACTAGACAGCTAAAAATCGAGTTTTGGTTTTGGTATACATATGCGTTTACTATAATTCATCAAAATAGTAAGTTACCTAATTTCAACCTCGAAAATTTCGATTATTCTTTTTTTGAGTAAATATGAGACTTTATGTAATTATGGCGCTAAACAGTATGAAACTATTTGAAATTCGAATAGATTTTTATCATCCTTTTTACACATGAATTTATATAATACAATTTTTCTCTTTTAATACGCTCTATTTGATATTTATATTTTACTTTTTCTGTTTCTTTCAACGTTATGTGGCGCCACTGTCATTATTTCCATTAATTCTGAACTAGCGTTTCTACCTAAAGCGTTCCATTTTGGCAGCACAACAGAATTCCCTTCTTGTCTGTCATTAGATCTATACAACTTCGAAAATCCTATTTTGACATGCATATTTCTTCTAAATACTACTATAGTTTCAATTCATGGATATTACAGAAGACAACTTTCTGGTTGAATTGTTTATTATTTCTCATTCTCATTGGAATAAAAATAGGTAAGTTGTTCCCCATTCTTCATAATACTTTTCGAATAATGTTATTTAATTTTCAATACATTTGTTTAAATTTTCTTAGTAATTTGTAATAAATTTCAAGTAATTAATTTTTTAGTACATAATAACAATTAAGTTCAAATTTCTTCTTTTAAAAGTCGATCATTGATCACGCAATTGTGAAAGGCATTTTGTTGATAAATTTTTCACTGGCATTCAGACAAATAGGATTACTTTTTTGATTTTATCATTCTATAATATTTAAACAATATAATTTGATAATAATAATACTTTATGAAAAATTCACACTTCTCTTATTCATACTTAGTAAATGAAATCCTTTTATAGGCTATAAGCACTAAATATATCAAATATCAAAAAACTATATTTAATGACTACTGCATAATCTCTATAGTTATAACTTGATAATAATTAGTAGTAGTAGTAATATCAGTGCCTTTTCTTCATTGTTTTGTCACATTTGCTCTCTTCTGCTTATAATTTTTAATTACATACTAATTTTGTTATATGAAATTCAATCCTTTTTTATTAGTACTTGACATATTAATATTTTAAACAATAAGGAGATACTGAGAAATAAATCTCCCCTTTAAAAAAAGAAGCTAGATAAGCTATGTTATATTAAAAAATTTATTTAATTCCAAAGTGCAATCGTTTTTTGTTTGTTTGTTAATTTGCTAAATCTTAAACAAATTTGCGGATATGCGCATTTATTTTGATTTCTTTTCTATACAACTAAATATATCTTGTGCATTACTATTTTTTGAATAAAACAGTAATGAACTATTGGGAATTGCTTTTTGGATTATTAAGCAAAATCTAATAAATCACTACTTAATCTGTGCTTAAAACTTTTTAAGAAATTTTTTTTCAGATTTAATTATAAATTTATTATATTGAATAACGGTTTAAAGTAACCATAAAATGCTTTTTATTTTCTAAAAATAAGTAAAATTATCCCTTAAATTCTTCATTAATGCTTCATGAAAATGTGTATTATTGCAATTTTTAGATTTGTACTGAAATTACTTCCTACATTCCCTACTATCGAAAACAAAAACGTTTAAATTAAACAAACTATATTTCATAATTTCACCTAGTAATTTATTTTCTTATAAAAACACATTTCCGTTATAGATTCTTAAAAATGATGGAATATTTAATTTTTTGACTTTTTTAAGTGATATAATTTCAACAGGAAAAAAAGTCAAAAATCAACAGAATATATTATTTTTTAATTAAATTCAATATTTAAATATTATTAAAAAGAATAATTGCTTGTATCGTTTTATTTTTAAGTACTTTAGAATATTTTTGTGCTGTTTTCTGTCATAATGTCAACATAGAATTTTCATTCAATTGAACTTATTATTTATAAATTATTCCGTTTTCAAGGTGATGCAGCTGATGATGCACCCATTTTAAGCCCTTTATATATCCCCCCTAACCTTGCACTGGGTGATATCACAGAACTTTCTTGTACAATAAAAAGAGGATCCTTGCCAGTTTCATTTAAATGGCATCATAATGGGATCGAAATCCATTCACACCACAAGTACAAGATTTTAAATGGAAAAACCAGTTCTCATTTATCTGTAGGAGAAATCCAAGCTGAAGATATAGGCAATTATACATGTCAGGCAATAAATGCTTATGGACAAGACAGTGCAACTGGAAGTGTTACGATTGAAGGTATGACGATTTTAAATTTCACTTAAAATGCTATTTTGGTTGCATTATCATTTGCAGAAGCATAATATGTCTTTTATATAAGTGTACATTATATTTTATAAATATGTATTTTATATGTTCATTATATAATTCTATGAGAGCTTTGTCGAAAGTTTTCGCTGTACTATTTTTTGTTTTCTGTTCCCAAAATTTTGTAACTTTCGGCTGTTTTTGTAATTTGAACATTTTCAAAGGTATACAAAACTGACATTGTATGAGTAATAAATTGAATGAATAAAAGAATTATATTGGCTACATTTCTAATTTCTTATTTAAAAAATTATATTTCCTTTGATTTTTCTGAAATTTTGTTTTTGCTTTATCTGTTAATTACCATACATACGGTACGATTACAGCAATTGAGTGTTATTGTTAAGTATTATTGAAATTGTTATATTCTTAATTAAGTTATCTAGTTAGGGTTTTTTTTAAATCATTCCTTAATTTCCTTTTAGTTCTTAAATACTTTTGTTTCTTAAATTTTTGAAACATTATCACCATTATAAACGATGAATTTTGATGTTTTATCTCCTTCCTCAATTATGTGGGAAACACGCATAGTATATTATAAACATGATTCATGAGAATCACAGAATTCATTGTCTATTATTATTTATCCTCTTAAAAGAATACGAAGGATTAAATGTTACCTATTACTTTTGCTTATTAAAAAAATGTTTTCCGAAATTTAATATTTAAATCTCGTATTTCCGTATCAAAATCTCGTGCTACTTTAGCTATTTTAAAGTATTGAAAATAGAAACTTTTGTTTCAAACTCCATTTTTTCAATTTAATATTGAGCATGTTTCATTCATACAATATTGTGCTTATTTGTTGTTGTAATTAGTATTCACACTTGGTAATTCACTAAACTGTATTATGCCTTTGATATTTCTCTTTTACAGTAAAAAAAATTGCAATTTACGATTCCTGTTTGTTTATTTTTTTTCTTAATGTATGACTTTCATTGTCTAAATTTTATTCCTTATTATGAAAAGTATTTATTTATTATTTATCTGCCGTGTTAATTGTTTCCTTTAAGGTAGATGAAATATATATATTTAAGATAATTTAAGTTAAATCCTTATAGTTTCTTACTATTCGAAAGTTGAACAAATCGATTGTTTTCAAGTACTATATCAAGTTGTTGAGAAATAAGTGCTAAAATGAAATACTATTAATATAAAATTGTTGTTGCAATGCAATGTTTATTTTGTACCATATGTATGCTTTTTTGTCCAATAAAGCAATTTCATGAATATTTTATTATTACTGTTTGAATAATAAATTTGAAAAATTAGTCTTCTTTTGTTGATTTAAGAAGATTGTGATTTCATTCAATAATGAATTGATAAATTATGCTTATTGTGATTTCATTCAATAATGAATTGATAAATTATGCTTCTCTGAATCGATAATAACATCTTTTTCCAATAGGAATGTTAAATAATTTATATTAAAAAATTAATAATTTATGTGTGTTGTTTATTTTAATCATGTGTAGAACGTTACAAAACATGACGTTGTGTGGTGCTACTGGCACTAATCGAGCGATGTACAAGAGCTTGTGAACAGTTATAAATATTCTTTCTGTATGTACAATGCTGTACAGCATTATCTTCATAATGGCGACTTAAAAAAGTCATTGTATTTACGTTTGAAACAAGCAAAAACGAATATGCTGTTTTTGGATACCATTATATGCCTCCTTACAGTGCATCAACTGGAATGGAGAAAAGGTAATTAAATTTTAATATGTTTCCTTTTAATGTTGTAACCAGATACCATATTTATCCCTGCATTTATTTGATAGAGAAATATGCATCTTTTAATGTTAAATTATGCATTTACAAAATACATTTTATCTCTAAAACTATGATTACACATATTTCCGCTGCATTTTATCATCCATTCATTTCTGATACATTTTTATTTTAGCTTAATGGATACATTTTTATTTTAGCTTAAATGTCATATATTCCTTATAAGATCAAAATCCCTGGCGACGTTTGATAAATTTCCAGAAATGTATGTTTCTAAAGAATATCTAATTTTTATATACTTGAAATTAATTCAATGCTTTAATTTAATTTTGGCTCCAGTAAAAATAACATTCCTGTCTGTTTTTTTTTTGTTGTTTTTTTTTCTATCTTGTTCTAAATAAATGGTTTTAGCCAAGTATGTTTACACCTGCAAAATTAATGATAATATATATAATTATTACACTCTTGATGCTTTCATTAGAAAGTCTTTCCTAATAATTATTTCTCCTTTTAATTTATCTGCATAGTTTAAATTCTTTTAGGAATCATTTGTCATAAATGCATTTAGACTGTTTAGAATGCATTTTCAGAATTGTTTAATTTTTGTGAATATGATTCTTAACTGATTATAGTAAAATTTATTTAATTTCTAAATCACATTTTCTTTCATAAAATGTAATATTTTCTTTGGTTTTTTTATTCCAGTTGAAACGAGTGATGCTCCTGTTCTTAATCCTTTACTAATACCGCCTAATCTTGCATTTGGGGATATTACGGAGATTGCTTGTTCTATAAAGCGTGGTAGTACTCCGGTTACTTTCACATGGTTTCAAAACAATATGGACGTATCAAATCATCCTAAATATAAGATTTCAAACATTGGTAGTAGTTCTCACTTTGTAATTGGGGAAATACGAGCGACAGATATAGGCAATTATACATGTATAGCAAAGAATGCTTATGGCCAAGATGAAAAAACTATCAGCTTAATTATTGAAGGTAAGAAAAAATGTCAATTTTGAACTAAAATAAGCTAGTAAATTTTATACTCTGAATATTTTTCTTGGTAACATAAATTATGCTACATATATAGTGTGTGTACATATTTAATTCATTCTATTTTAAGTTCCGGATTTATTTATATAGTAATGAGCAAATGACTAAAAATTTCTCTTTGTGAAAATATATTTCATATTTACAGTAATATGTTATTATTTTTATATTTGGTATCAAATTAAAGCCTTCTGTTTCATTCTTACAGCACTAATAAAATTTAAATATGTTTTGATTATTCGATTTCTTTTATTTTTTAAAATATCTATTGTTATAAAATTTCTCATATTTATTGCTGTAATATTTTTTAATTATTCTATTAATTTATTATTCTACGTGGCTTTTAAATAGAGTTATTTAATTTATCATCTTTTTCATAAATGTCTTCAATCAAGGAGACAGTAAAAAATGTGTTACAAAATAACGCAAAAACTACTTTAAAAAATAAAGGTTTTGTTCGTATTACTTCTAAATTTCAAATCGAATGTATATATATAATTTATCTTAAGAACTGTTTTGAATGATGATCTAACGTTTTAAGAAAACCGATTTACTTGAAAATGTAAAAATAATAAGTCTATAAAGTATATAAATTTTTTGAATTTAAACTATAAATTTTTAACTTGTAATAAAAATTTTAAATTCTTTAGAATGTTAACCATTTTGAGAAATAAATTGATGAAAAATCATATTCCCTTGTCTTTCTCTTTTTATCTTGTTTTCTAGAATATCTGTTAAAAATGAAATTAGTGAGGGGGCTTTCGAAGTATTCAAGAACTGTTTGAAGTTGGGAATTTACATATAGTTGTGACTGTCAATAAACTTCGATTCCTTGCATTTAGTAATAAACCCGTTTTATCCTAATCCCGACTTATCAAGGCCACAATATGAAATATTTTATTTCTGCCTGATTTGTTATGAAATGTGACTTGTTCAAATCTATATCGATTTCAATAAAATAATTTATCCTTTTATGTTAACACTTGTTTGCAAAAAAATTTATTCAAAATAACTAATACAAAATATTTTAAAATGTTAAATTATTGTAAAAAAATTGAACTTTATACTTTTGTTGATGTGCAAACTCAGTATCGTTTTCCTTTACTTTCGAAATGTGTTTGAAATGAGAAAAATTTTCAATATTATCCTTATTTACTACCTTGAAAAAGCATTAATAAGATATACCAGAATGTTCGCATATCTTATTAATGCTTTCGCATATCTTATTAATAAGTTTTTTGCTTTGAAATTTTCGAACAAAAAATTTCGAGTAAAAAAAAGATCGTTTTACTTAATTATTGAAAAATACTTTTAGGTACTAAGTTAAATTATAACAGAAAATGAGTGATTTTTTGCTAATGTTTTTAATAATTTTCAAGAAACTATATGCAAAAATAATGTATTTGTTTGAATATTATGTTTACATTTGTTTCCTGGAAATAATAAATTTCTGTATTACCTCTATGTTTATATTATTTTTAACGCAAGTGATTTTTAATCGAAACTTTTTTGTACTAAAAATTATGATTAAAATATAAATTCTTAAAACTTATGTATTCGTACATTACGTAAAATACATATGCTTATTTCCTGTCTAAATATCATGAATCTAGACTTTCTTTCTTTCTAGAATAATAATATTGTATAATTCTGTATAAGCAAATCTATCCCTAGGTTCTTCATTGTAAATTCGATGTGCATTTGAATTATGCTTTTTTCATTTTAATTTTTATTGTTATTTGGTAAAGCATTATTGACTTAATCAGATGAGAACACGTTTATAGCATGAGATGTACTATAATATTTTTTATGATTTCGCGATGCTATCTAGCATTCATAATATCGAATAATGTCGTGGAAATATCGAATATATATCTTGTACTGACAGAACACGTGATCAATCATGATGTTCAATATCATGATTTGGTATTGAGCATCAATATCAAAATTATTTAATATGACGCTATTAATAACATTAAAAATTTTCAGTACGATTTATTACTATCGCATTCTTTATATGGAAATGACTAATGATGGGTGATTTAAATAATATTTATGCTTTTAGTTCGTTTGATACGTGAGTGTGATTTCAACAAAAGAGACATAATTATATCAAATGAATCATAAAATAAAATCAAGCACTTGTTTTTTCTTTCATATTAATAGGTTTGAAAAAGTATTTTTCAGTTTTTCATTAAAAAATCCAATTTTTGAACTAATTAATTTCAAAAGAGAATCTTAAGGAATGCTGATCATTCTAGAGTAACCTAATAAGATAAAATTTTTGGTAAACCTAATCATATATTTCTCTTTTAAAGAATGATTATTTTTAATTTAAAAAATAGAATGTTGTTACTGTACTTTTACTGAAATGATAGAGAGCATTTTAAAATTCAACGTAAAATATTTTTTAAAGTAAAACATAATTTTATATGGTTTCATTTCATC
The DNA here is from genome assembly GCA_026543865.1 of Argiope aurantia. Classification (NCBI taxonomy): domain Eukaryota; kingdom Metazoa; phylum Arthropoda; class Arachnida; order Araneae; family Araneidae; genus Argiope; species Argiope aurantia. The sequence goes on along the minus strand of JAPMOR010049710.1, from coordinate 25,870 downwards.
ATCGTTACAAATTTCAACGTTATGTGGCGCTACTATACTGTTGTGATTGAAAGCTGGATTTGACTAGCTTGCTACATCACAGCTGAAACCATTTTTTATGCAACATTCTGTTCTTATTTGATCAATATGTTTTTCATATGGGACATGTTCTGAGCAATAAATAAGATATTGTATTTGATTAGCAAAGAATTTGGAAGTCTGCACTAAATCCATTGCCTTGAAAAATCATGTATTTTGATTCAGCAAGTTTATCTATTGTATTTTGGATTTCTCTAATGGCTTCCACGACGCATGCAGGTAAGATATTTAATACTTGTATCTCTTTTGTTTTATTTTTGCATTCAAATATTTATTATTTAAGAACATTCTATTATCAGTTACACAATTTAACCTTACTTCGGAGAGAAATTATTTTGATGTTTATAAATTTGCTATGTATGCTCCGCTAAAATAAGAGGAAATCAGAGATGATTATAAGTTCTAATTTCAGTAATTATAGTTTTTGGTCTCTCAAAGAAATTTTGTATAATTTTTAACCGAATTTCGGATTTATTTTATATAAATTAATTACAGTTAATTAATTTCACAGAATTTGATATGTCAATAAACAACAGAACACTCGGGTTTTAACATTATGTAAGATCATCACTCAAAATATATCTATCACACGCATCTTTTGAGTGAGGAGTCAAAAATTCAAGTATCATGATTTTGCAATTCCAACGTGTCTGCTGGTTTAAAGATAAAAAAACTGCATTTTCCCTCCATATTAAGTTTTTTTACAGATTTCTGCTTTAGAAATTTCTAATAATTTCAACATTTTTAATAATATTTTGAAATCAAATAATTTTATGTGTACAATATTAAATTAGAAATTGATTGTTTCGAGAAATTTCTTCAGACAATTGATATAAAGAAATTCTATAGCTAATTTAAGAAATTTGTATAGTTATGTCACCATAAATGAAAGAAATTTTAATTTAAATTGTCTTGCATTTTACAGGGATAATTTTTACACGCACATAAAAAGAGTGCCTTTATTTTAAACTTAAAGATTTTTTCAATTATATTTACTGTGCTGTATAAAATTCGTAACTGCTATTTGCGTATGACGATAATGCTCAGCATTGTATAATAATAATAATATTATTACATTATAACATTGGAATAATTTAATTTTTGTGTTTCTTTTCTTATAAAATAGGTATGGCGTCAGAAAGTGCACCTATATTAAATCCTTTACAAATTCCACCAAATCTCTCTTTGGGAGACATGACAGGCATTTTATGTACAGTGAAGAAAGGTAGTTTGCCGATGACATACAAATGGCTTCACAACGACAAAGAAATTACATCACATACAAAATATAAAATAGTTGATATGGGTAGTAGTTCGCACTTATCTATTAGTGAAATCGAAGCGACAGATATTGGTAATTATACTTGTGTTGTAAGTAATTCATATGGTCAAGATAGAGGAATCGTACAAGTTATTTTAGAAGGTAAAAAAGTTTTTTATGTTATGTTATGTTATATATATATCCTTTTGATAACATTCCATTCTATTTATAAAAGCATTAAAATTAAAATTTCTTATTGATTTCAAAGTGATATCTTTGCTTTAATTAAATAATGTATACAAATCATAGCACCATCCTTATTTTTATATGTTTTTTATTCTTGTATTTATACAATTTAAGATTATACTTACCCTTAAATTATTCTAATGATACGTTGAAAACAGTTTTTTCACAAGGAAGTCGTGTAAAAAGCTTCAAAAATTTAACGTAGTAACACATTTCTTTTTGAAACATTTATTATGTTTTTTCGATGCTTTTTTTCTTGTTTAATAAAACTTACGTGCTAGAAAATTAATCTTATATATTATTTCATAATAATTTATTCAATGGTATTAATCAAATAAGGAATCTAAAACTTTTATTTTCTATATTTTTCTGCGGAATTATACTTGTAATAAAATATTAAAGGGATGGAATTTCGATATACAATATGTTTACTACATTTTCAGAAATGTAAAAACGTACATAGTATATATGGGTTCATCTGTTATTTTATTTTTGATGTATACATACTTCTTATTCGATTCAATATAATATGTTTATAATTCACATTATAAAACCGAACTATGACAAAACTATTTTGATAATCTGTTTTACTGCGTATTAAAGTTTGGGGTTTCTCTTTTAAAATTGTCTACATCTGTAAAACTTTTGATTAGAAATTTAAATGTTATGGAATATTTCAAATGATTCCTGTTTTAATATAAACATTTATTTAATATAGCTTTCTTCTAAATATCCTTAATATGCCTCTCTGTTAACACAGTCTTGTATATTATTATATAGTACATTACATGTTTATACGAGAGATAAATTTATCGAAATAAGAAACAATACATTTGTTGCTTATAAAAAAAATATTAAAGTATGAAAGATGCATTACGGGTTTTTTTGTTTGTTTGTTTGTTTTTGTCGCTATAATCATGACAAGTATCTATTAAAATCGCTTTGTGAGATGAATTGTTATTAATATTAATTTTAAAGTGTTTTTGCTTCATTCTAATAAAATTTTCTTATATGATATTTTACATCAACTTAAATTTCTCTCAAATTGCCATCAAATTAAAGTTGTTTTTATACTTATTTATAAAGCGATCAATTGTTTGTCAAGGTTTTCATCTTTATGGGAAAAATATGATAAATTTATGAAATAAATAATTGCGTCATTCTATTTGTAATGCGTTTTAACCACTTTTATTGGTATGTATTCGAATCATTCAGGTTAATAGTAAGGAGGAATATAAAAAGTATATCAACAATTCAAAAATAATATGATTACTTATATATTTTTATATTTTTCAATCGTAAATTCTTTAATTTCGATCTGAAACACTGTTTTTTGATAAATGTACCTTCAAATGTTTATAAATATTTTATTTATTCTTGATAATAAAGCTTATAGAGTGTTCAGTGTATTATGCATTATTGTATATTTTCCCATTTCATGATATTGTACTATTCATATAAGAAAAATGCGAAATCTGAAGAATTTTTTTTAATTATTTGAAAATATAAAAGCTATAAATTTCCGTATAGTGGCGACATCTTTTATTGCTTCTTTGATTCATTAATACAAAATTGACATAAAACAAAAAAAAATTGTTATTCTTTGCACAAAATGTTCATTAGAAGAAAAAAACTTCATCTGTGTTTTCACCATTTAAAATTTTATGTGAATTTAAAATCTTGTGATGAAATGGTTTTTAATTGCATCTCATTTTTCATATATTCATCTATCATCAAAATATTGTCTTCGAACTTTTATAATTTTTTTTGTATTATGTTATTTCCCCTTAGTACGGAGATAGGCCTCTTTTCTCTAAATTTTTACTGCATCGTCTAAAAGCTTAAGTTCCTTTTAATTTTTAAATTCAGAGAGAAATTAAATATTACACAGATTTTCATGCTTTCACAGATATGGTAAAAACATGTTTGTTGAATCTACTGATTGAGTTTTATTTTTTAAAGTTTTATCATTTAAGTTAAATTTGTTTTGCACTAATACCTGTTTTATAAACATTAGATCTGTTTTGAAATGTCATCGCTTAAATGAATCATTTTTATAAAATAATTGAAAAAGTAGCATTTATATAAAAAGTTTGGAATTTAAATACATGTATCACGTGATTTATTTAGTTGTCCAATGAATTCGTTTATTCTTGAGGGGCGCTGCTAATGCACCTGTAAAGTTGTTTTCTCTATAGATATGCATGCTTTTAAATACTGTTTTGTGAGAAAAAATAATAAAAGCATTTCTTGAGTGTGAAGCATTCACACTCATTATTTTTATTTCTGTATTTTAATCGCAATGAAACTATTGAAGAGAAGAAAATATTTTATTGAAACCTTATTCTGTCTGATCATAGCGTTTGCCGAGAATGAAGGTAAGTTTAAACATTTCTGATTGTCTCTTTTATGCATAGTTTTATAAAATCGGCTATTATTCAATTTAGTAATCTATATTCGTATTTACGAATATAAGGTTATTACTTTTGTAAAGTAATAATTTTTAAAGAAAATTGAAAATTTATCAAAAAAATAATTATTTTGAATTTTTTAGTATTTTCTTAAATATATCTCTATAAATATTTTTAGAAAGCTTTTTCATATAAAAAATTTATCTGTATAATATTTCAACTGCAGAATTTGCTACATTCCATTTACTTTTTAAATAAAATGTATTTTTATTATGAATATAAATATAATTAACTGGTGCTGCTTCATTGTAGTTATGATAGAAAGACTATGTTAATTGAAAGCAATTCTGAACTAGAACTTTTTAGAGAGAGGGAGAGAAATTTATATTTATTATAACTCTTAAATTATTTATATCATAATCTTTCTATGCCGAAAATTAAAATAATCTAAAAACATTAAATTCTTAAATACTTTAATTAAAAAAATGTTTTCATTTCTTTACCATGTGAATCTCTTTATACTGTACATAGTTAAAAATTTCCTGTTCTAAAGAATTTGCTTTTTTTATGCTGCAATTTATAAGTAGAGAATTCGATATAAAATAAAAATATATTTTATAATGTCAGTCAAATTTGTAAATTTATTCATTCGTCTCTATAATTTGTTGCATTCTTTTATCAATTCCGTAATTTAACTCACATTAAAATTTAATGAATGTTTTGAGAAGTCTATAAAATTTTCATTACATTAAATAATCATTTTATTTTAAATCTATTAAAGGTATTCATATTTAATTAAATAAGCATAAATTTATATCTCTTTCAGCTAATAGATCTGAAGATCCTCCTATTCTTTATCCCCTTATGGTCCCAAGCAATCCTTCTATTGGCGATAATGTAGAGATGCACTGCACACTTAAAAGAGGCAGCCTTCCAGTTACCTTCAAATGGCTTTATAATAATCAAGATATGACCTTAACTTCAAAATATAAAATCACTAATGCAGATAAAAGTTCACATTTTTCGGTAGGAAATATACAATCGCATGACATTGGAAATTACACATGTGTCGCAACCAATAATGCTGGTGTTGATCGTAAGGTAGCAAGTATTATTATGGAAGGTGAGAAGTATATTTGTTCTGGATAACTGATGTTCATACTAAAGAAAAATCAGTTTTTAAGTTATCTTAACTCGAAAAATAAATTTTTTATTGATTTTGTAGTTCTGCATTCATTTTTTAAAAATATATTTCCTGTTATAATCATTTTTCTGCTATCAATCTTTTTTTTCCAAGAACACATTTTTTCATTTGACAAAATATCATGGGTTAAAAATTTTATATCAATATTCATTTGGGATTTCATATGAGAAAAATTAGTTTTATTAATATTTAATTAGTATTTTTAAAATAATAACAGACATTTGTGTTATTTTTAAATAATGTTTTTATATTTCTTAGCTTATCATTGCTCAATCATTGCTATTTATATTTATCATCGATACGTGGCGCTACAATCACTTTTCTTCAAAAATTGAAACAGTCGGATCACAACAAGCCAATGTTGGCTTCATTCACAAAAATACCACGCTTTTCCTTCTTCTTTCCTTCAACGCAAAATCACAATGTTCTCAAAAGTTCTTCTAATAGTAATTTGCGTCAGAATTTGCAAAGGTAAGTTAATATGTTTTTTAAATATTTCTTTTTAAACATTTATTTTCTGTTCCCATAATTTCAAATTTTGGATTTAGAAATAATAAAAGCGAAGTCACCTTCCTTAATTACTAAATTTTCTGTGTTATTTTTAATCTAATAAAGCTTAAAGTTGAAGGTTATAATTCCCATAATTATGTTTTAAATCTTAACAGATGCTTTAAATGTAAGCAGATATTTGGGGTTATCGATTATCAGATAAGTTAACTTAATAAGGAAAATGCTTTTTCCTTACTAAGAGTTTAAGATGATATTAAAGTCTATTTTCTTTATATTTCAAACAGCTTCTGATTCGTTATCGGAACCTCCAGTGCTGTATCCTTTGATGGTTCCATCAAATCCAACTCTTGGCGATGACACTGATATAATATGTAAATTGAGAAGAGGTAGTAAACCTATGAAGTTTGAATGGTTCCACGATGGAAATGCAATTGACGTCGGAGGCAAGAGAAAAATTACAATCACTGATAGACGTTCTGTATTTTCGATGGGTAATATACAAGTTACAGACATCGGAAATTACACATGCGTTGCTTCGAATGCTTTCGGGCGGGATTCAAAAACAGAGAGTGTTTTAATCGAAGGTGGGTATATCGTTTGATTTTCACAACAATAGATATGAAATCAAATATCCAAAGAAATTTTTATTCAGTGAATCTGATTTCCATTACAAAAGATATCTGAAAATAAAATCATTAGATCAAAACAGATTGTAAAACAAATAAATTGTTTCCTTTTTATATTATGTCTCTTCACAATAAAAACAATTTTCGAGCATCTGTATTTTATAATTCTGGGCCTTATTAGTCATTAGCAGGGTTTTTTTTTCAATATCGTGTGATTTTGAAATACTGAAATTAGATTGTCATTATAAGTTGATAGGTATAAGACTTCTCTCCAGTAAATAAAGTGATTATATCATCAGGTTAAAATTTTGATTACTTCTAATTATCTATTCTACATTTAGGGATATATTATTTTTAAATTTCCATATTCATTTACTTTGAATATATGCATATATAAAATAACGTCTTGTCATTATCAAGAATTTTTCATTTCCATATACTATATCCTCTTTATGAAACTTCTTCATAATAAAAATACACAAATATTTATATGCATTGATTTTCACATGCACTAAATTATTGCAAAATTGTTTGTTATTACAAAAATTATGCGCATTTCATGAATGCACACTGTGTTTTAAAATTTATATTCTTTGTATTATCTTAAATATTAATAAACTTTCTAGATTAATATAGATATTATTCTGATTATGTAAGCTAAAAAGTTTACATACGTTTAAAAGTTGTATGAATACAAACATGTATGAAATTTCTGTGGACATTATTTATACTTTGTACAAATATTCTCAATTGCCTTCGGAAATTACATCAAGGTACGGTATTATTCAATGCATCGATAATGTACTTACTAATTGTGTGAATTTCCATTTTATTTATTTATATTTTGTTTGTTTGTTTACTGAACACTGAATTCTGTACTCAATATTTATTATAAAATCTCAGTTTGGGAATGGTTCAGTTACGCAGCAATATTGGTACAATAAATATTTCGACATAAAGGTCTTTTTTTATTCCTTCCCTATTCTGCCAATGATTGTCACAAATATTCCCTTTAACTTCTTTTTTTGTTGTTGTTTTTAACTTATTTGTTATTTTGAGTCATATTATAAAGTAATAAGATTGGTTTTAATCATTTCTGAGATACGCATTCGAATAAATATATCTTTCTACCATCGTATTTCAAATATATTCTCCTAAAACATATTTAAAGAATGAAGAGATAAGAAATTATAATGATCCATTTTTGTATTCCCAATCAACCTGGTCTATTTAAAAAAGCAGTTGGATCATTGCAGCTTTTGGAAACGTTTATATTGATTAAAAAGGAATGAATTCGGGGCATGGAGTACGTTCGTACTAGAATCATATTTTAATATTTTTGCAATCATATTGAACAGATTTTTGCATTGCATGGTTACCAGTTGCACCAGTAAGCAAAAAAGTTATCGAGGCAATTAAAGTCTGGAAAGTGGTTTGTGATAAATTTGATTACAAATGAAAAGAGTTGTTTTGATCATAACCGTTTGATGTTTTTATTATTATTTTGATGGGTTTTTTTTTCCAGAATTGTATGCTTTTCTTAATCGCTCATTTGTATTAGCCTGTTAAAAGGCTTCGAAAATTATCAACCACCAAAAGAGTTTTCGGGAATTTTCCTTTGATTTAAACTTTATCGGAAATGATACAGTTAAAAATGTATACAAATTTTACGCCTAAACATTGAACAATGTATGTAGTATAAATAATAAAATGAAACTTTTGAAAATCAAATTTAAGTATTTAATTGTATTTTCATCGTCGGCTTGATGTTTTCTGGATGAATATTTTGAATGTGTAAGTAATTTACTTCCACTGTGAAATAATATATAAAACCACAAATAACGATTAATGAAAATATTGCTCATAGTATTCATAAAACGAAATCTTTTTATGGTTTTTTCTTTTATATGTATATTTAGAAAGCAATGGACTTGGAAAAAGAATTAAACGATATCTGCAAATTTCCTTTTTCTATAAAATATTTTTTAATCAGATAATTTTGTTTTTATTTTTCATGCAAACAAGCTTTATTAAATTTTTATTTTTGTATCTAATATATGTAGCTCAATCAAAAGTAAATAATAGTTTTGAAAACATCTGAATTTTCAAAATTCAATCAGCTTGAATTTAAAATAAAAGAAGCATATGTTGACAAGTGAATATTTTCATTATTGTTCTATTGCAATTAAGAATTTCTATTATTACTTTTTTGGTGTCAATCATGCAGCATTCATTACTTTTAACTAAAAATCTAAAAACTGCAACCACGCAAAAATAGACTGGAGTGTGGCGCCCCCCTCGTCAGATTAAATATCCATTCAGTCTCTCCTGTAGTTTTTGAATCATCTGAACAATTTGATGTAGGTAAGTAAACAATTTCATTTGTTTTTTTATATTATCTTTTATAAATTAATTAAATTGAATAATGCACATAATTCACTCTATAAATTAATTTCCTCATCATAAATAATTTAAACATTTAATTCGCAGATCTTATTTACAAGAAATATTTTGAAATCACTTTGTTGTATCAACATGATATGCATTTAAAAATATTTTTGCAGGACTTTATCATTTTATGGAATACTGAAAAATGTTTGAAATTTATTACAAGCAAAGTCTTATTAATAGAATAATATTCCTGTTGGCATATATGATACATAAAAGTAAGTAAACTTCAAGTACGTCCTCTTTCATCATTTTCCAAATCTTGTTAAGCAGTGAACTTATTAAATAAACGTTTCTAGATTTATAGTTAACTTTTTCCAAATGATTCTTTATTTCTGTTTATCGACCTATGTTGTTTATCTTTGGTATATTTTTATAGGTTGTGAAAATGAAACTCCCGTTTTGCATCCACTTCAAATTCCTCCAGATCTTAATATCGGAGACAGTCTTGACATTCAGTGTAGCTTGAAAAGAGGAAGTCTTCCCGTTGAATTTGAATGGAAAGTAAATGGTGTCACGCCAGCGAAACGAATTGGAATTCGAATTAATACATCACATAAACGAAGTAATTATGTTATAGACAACATCTCAGCTTCAGATGTTGGTAATTATACGTGTGTCGCATCAAATGAAAATGGTTCAGATAGAGTTTATGCAATCCTAGACGTTGAAGGTAACGTAATAGATTTTTTTGCAATAAAATTCAATACTCTTATATGTAAACTCAAAACAATCAGACTGTATGCATTAATTAATTCGTGTTTGATACCTTGTAGAAGGTAGTTTATCATTTTTCTATGAATATTTTTCTTACTTAACTTCTTCATTATATATTTCCTAATTAGTAGTAATTTTCCTATATTTAAATTTTAATGTTCTAAATACAAAAGAAAAAAAACAAAAAATTATGAAATCATTCGCAGTTGCTTTACACTATATTTATCACGGGTTTTCTCATAGAGACTCGATAATTAAAAGATCCACAGAAAAAATTAATTCCTTTTTGTAACGTAGTGTGGCGCTTCAAACCCTTCTGGAGCATTTATTCCAGATTTGTCACTTTTATTTAAGTTTGTAAACGAGATGAAGGTGTGTTTGCTTTTTAACAAATTTTTATATGAATTTGACGTATTATAATTATGGTTAAGATGATTTAAATTGTTTGTAACATTTAATTATGTTATTTTCATATAGAGGTAAATTTTCAAATATTTTATTAATGGAGAACGACTAGTTTATGCGTGCACCATGATTAGAGTTATCTACATAACGATATTCGTTTGGTTTACATCTGCGAAAATAGGTGAGTATTATTTATCTTTACAATAAAGTTTATCTTAATAAGATACATTCAATTATTAAAAAATTTTCTCATGTGTATGTTGTAAATATATTGCATATTGTATACTAAAATCTGTAGAAGGAATATGAATTAATTATAACATTTTGTGACTTGTTTCCTAAGCATCATACATCACTCATCCGTAAAATAATAATTGAAATTGAAACTACTCACTACTTTGTTTACGTATAAGCATTATGTTTCGCAATTTTTCAATTAACCTTCTTTTATCAGAGGTTATTTAGGTTTTTTTCTCCATAAAGTCATAAATTTCATGAAGAGAGTTTTTAAAAATAACGTATTGATATGTATAAACATTTTATGATAATGGTATATGATAGACCTAAAACCATATAACCATATTTATAATTCTCACAGACGTTGACTCGATGTCCTGTGATGCTTCATATTTTCTAATAAATCGTATGTTACTGTATAACTAGACCATTTTATGGAAATTATATATATGTGGTTATAGATGTAGATCAGATGTTTATTATAACAGCTAATCGTAGACTTGTAACTAAATAAATACGGAATTATGATTTTAAACAATCGAATGACGCTTGATAATATGGATTGTTTTGCATACATTTTTATTTGATATTAAAATAATAAACAAAACAATTTTATTTTTTAATTTCAGTTTTCAGTGTTGGCATACCAATTCTACATCCATTTATCATGCCACCTGATCTTGGTCTTGGAGACAGCTTAGATATTCAATGCAGTTTGAAGAGAGGAAATCTTCCCGTAACTTTTGAATGGAAGTTAAATGGGAAAGAAATCAAAGGGTCACCGGGAATTCGGATAAATACTTCCGAAAGACGATCCGTTTGTGTTATTCAAAACATTAATCACGAACACATTGGAAATTATACTTGTAGAGCTTCCAATAACGAAGGGTATGATGAAGTTCACACTGAATTAAAAGTTGAAGGTATTGGAGAAGAGTTTACTATATGTTTCTTGTAATGATTCTCTTTTTAATTATGATTTGAGCTATAGTGTGATGTTTTTCATCATTGTTCTTGTTGCTTATATTAATGGTTTGTACTTCATTAACATATAATGGATATGAAATTAAATATCATAAAATATCATAGTAAAAGGGAAAATATTACATGACATATTAATATGATACTTCCTGTTCAATGTGATGATATTTAAAATATATAGTGATATTTAAACCTCATACGAAGTGACGATATTTAAAACCCCATACAATACTTATTTTAGAGTGATAATGTTTTCAGTGATATATATCTACGCCAAATAGTCTGTTATTTCCTATAACATTTATTTATTCTTGAACGTTGGTATCCAAAACGTTTCTAACGACTATCGCATAATAAAACTTCTTGTGCCATCTCAAAACGTATGTTTCAAACGAAATTATATAAAGGGATTTGAATCACGAACGCATTGAAAATTACACTTATTGAAATTTCAATAACGAAGGGCATGCCGAAAATTACATTGAATGAAAAATTGGAAGTATTAGAAAAAATACACAGTACATTTCGTACAACGATTCAGGTTCTTGTTATAATTCAAACTAAATCCATATGATGCTTCCCCTTTCTATTATTTATTTATATTATGTAATTTATTAATGTGTTTATTATTAATACATGTTTATTATTTGTCATATAGCACCACAGTAAAAGAAAGAATTTTAAATAGCATATTATTATTATACATCCAATTTAATATGATAATTTGATATTTAAAGTTTGCACTATGTTTATTTTATAATACTAATATTTCTGCAATATGCGTTTCCATGAAATGTCTGCTTTTTCCTATAGCATGAACTTATTCTTGAACATACTGCTCAAAAAATTTTTGATGGCTATAGGAAATGGCAGACTATATCAGATTAAAATTTCTTGTTTCAAACAAAATTATGTAAAGGAAATGAAATATACAACAAATTTTATCCAAATTACAATTGTTTTAAAACGACTAATGCCAAAGAGAAATTTAATTTTTAGGATGTATTCTCTTATACAGCATGATTATTGCAATCTTTATTTTTCTATAGTAATTCATTTGCATTTGCGTCTTAAAAATTTAATTACGAGTTATTAATTGTTTTAAATTAAATATGGGTTTATATCGTGTTTTGTATCAAATACTTTTAACTCTATAGTTTCACGATATGTGGCGCCATGTCTCGGTTTCGAATTCTATAGCTTCAAAACCATGGTTAACTGACGATGTTCCCTTCAAGTATCGTAATGTTTGCTTCTCCTACGTTCCTTTCCGTCTTCGCAGAAATTTTCTCAGTCGGTAAATCTGCAGTATGGAGACTTATATTTCCAAAGTGCTATTCCTAAATTTATTTGCGATCTGTTTGACAGGTGAGTTATTCATTCATTTTTTCCTTGAAATTCTTATTTACACAATATAAAATGATGCTGTTATCGTAACATTCCCGAATAGTTAATACGGTAAAGCTTTTTAAACAAATAGCTTAAAATATAATAAAAGACTGATTTATAATTAATACTGATACAGCTGTTTGAAAAAGAAGCAAATCTTTTGCTTCCTCGTAAAGATTTTAAGTGAAATTCGGCCAAATGCTGAAAATAACCTCAAACAATAATTTTCAAAACTATTGTATTATATGTTTTATTTAAAATTTCGTAAAAAATCTTCAAAGCATAATATAATTTTTTTTATATTTCAGTGGGAAAATTTTCTATTTTTTATTGTGAACACCTTTTTAAACACAAAACCTATCTTTTATATCTTGAAAAACTATAACAAATTCTAAACAATTAGATTAATTTTAATTTAAGATAAATTTTCACTTCTCACTCCAAATCTGTAAAAGTTTTTATACATCATAACAGTTATAGTAGCATATCATTAAATAAATTTCTATATATTAAAAATATTATTAAAACTGTTAGGCAAGTTAAATAACAATATATTTTTGCTAAAACTTATGTAGTAATGTGTCAACTATAAAAAGAAAATTAAAACAAAGGCAGACTTTTAAAAAATATATGGGACGAAATGCTCTTATATAACAGAACTAAATTGTATTTTGCATTTTATTTGAAAATTGAAGCAAGAAAAATGTATTTTATCATAGATATTTTCTTTAAAAAAAATCTTTCTTTAGAAAGATATTTTTTAAAGCGTCCCAATTTTTTTTTAAAAAAAAAGGAAAATAGTGAAATGTTTTTTTTTGCTTTACTTTTGCTTTTATTGTATAACTGATAATAAAGTATATTTTATTTTATTAAAATATTCAGCTCGTTTTGTGAGAAATATAATTTCTTCTCACAAAATTTATTAATTTATTTAGTTTAAAAATTAAAAATTTCTTTCAATTGCCCCAAAGGTCCTAAAATCGGCCTTTGTATTAAACTTTGTTTTAGTTGCGTACTCACATTTTTGTGATAAAATGTAGAAAAATAAATCATTATCGTTTTAGTATAAATAAATACCAATTTTTATTTGATCCAAATAAAAACTTCTCAACAAAATATGAATTTCTAATTATTTTATAATTATTAAATATATAAAATTTTTATGTTAATAGCAATATTTTATACATCTAGAAAAATCAATCTGATGAAAAAGTAAAAAAATTACAAAACCTGTAGAAGCAATTTTGAAACTATGGTTTAATTTTTAAAAAATACAGAGATAATATCAGATAAATCTGAACTTTCATTCAGTTTTAAATGCAAAACTGTTTGGATGAACTAGATAAGTTTTCGTAATTTGTAATACCTCATTACTTCTTACAAAGGCTACCGTACTTTCAAAAATCATTAAACTGAAAAAGGCATGAGAGAAAATAAGAAATCATAAATTTTATTCATCTTTAAATATAAAACTTAAAACGTGTTATAAATACAATTTTTATAAAATAAATTTGCATGCTTTTTATTTTTATTTATTTATTTTTAATAAAAATGATAATTTGTATCGGAAATCAATCTTATAATTTTCATGACAATTAGTTTTATTCATGATAAATAATTTTATGCGATGATCACTTTGCACTTAAAGGAACATTTTTAGAAAAACTAATAAAATGTAAAATGTATCAGAATTTAGCAATTATTTATGAAATAAGTATTCAGTAAATATCTCATTTAATGACAAGATTCTAAAATTAAATTTAAAATACATGAAATTATTCTATAATTAAACCTTCAAAAATTAAACGGTTTGTATAAGACGTTGACTTCTTTAGAAAGAAAGCGAAAAGTGTTTTGCTGCTATTAGCAAGATTTATAAGATAAGTATAGCTGGAGGCAAAGTGTAGTGTAATTTTTTGCTGATGATACAATTTTATATGAAGAATATCTATGCTCCGTTTGATGAAAAGAAATCTTATTTTTGATAAGATTTTCAACATTATGTGCCATGCCTTAACCTTCAATTGTGTTATAAAAAATAATACCCACATATTCATCTATATGCTTAGATTTTCTAAACAATGTAGGATTTTTCTTTTTGATTACATTTTTTTACAAAATTTATTATTTGATTATTTTTATTTGTTATACCTATTTGAAAAATTCGGCTTTGAATTTATAAAATTCTACCCATAGCATAAATAATTTCTAAAAATATTTGTAAAAATTTGCAATAATTTTGATATAATGAATATTTTTTTCGTTCGAATGTATTTTTATTTATTATTTATATTGATAAGATATTTGTGATTTATGAATCCGGATATTTTTTTTGTTGCAGTTACTTTATCTGAAAAAATAGAGCTGTATCCGATGTTTGTACCACCGAACATCGGCCTTGGAGATCCCGTGGATTTGACTTGTAGTTTGAGAAAAGGAAGTTCGTCTGTAACATTTACGTGGTATCAAAACGGAAAAGTGATATCTAATTCTTCAAAGAAAAATGTAAAAATAGTAAATACTCCGAGGAGATCAGTCCTTAATATAGAAACATTAAGTTCAGAATCGATCGGAAATTACACTTGTCAAGCTGCAAGCAATGTTGGAATGGATGATGAAAGTGTCCTTGTATATGCTGAAGGTGATAAATGTTTGTTTTCCAATTTTCTTATACTATATTTTCGGAATATTTCTTAATATTATCCACGTTTTCGATAAAACCTTTTGAATTTGATTTAGAAAATAAAAAAATTAAAATGATTCATCTAGGTGATAAGTTTTCTAACTCAATAATTGGTTTCTTATTTCTGGTCTATTTATACATCATATTTATAATTCTTTCTGTCAAATATTTTTTCGTTCTAGATAAAAAGAAACATCTTCGTAATTCTGCTTTATCAAATAAAATTTATTTTTCATTTGTGGGTTCTGGTTTTGACTAAAAAAAGATGTCATGACTCTTAGTGATATCTTTGCTTTATATTTAAGTTATACTGATATTTTTCGAGAAACGGCAAAAACTTAATTGAAATTTTGAATTTTTTCTCTTAATAGAATTTTTCTTTGATTTATGTATAAAAAGAGAAATCGTATAATATCTTTGAAATTTATTGGTAAATAATGATGTGATGTCTTTTTTATTTAAAAGGTAGTTTATTATTTATGTGTCTTGTTTGTGATTTTAATTTTCTTTCTAATATCGTTATTTACTTAAAAAGTTTGTATTATTTACTTATTGATATGAATAAATGAATTTTATAAAAATTATACTTTGTCTTATTTCACTGCAATTTTTTTCTTGGTCATCCTGTTTTTTTTTATCTATTCTACAAATTGTACTACCATTTATACTCGTGTAGTTTTTATACAAAAGTGTTGTGACGATGTCTTCCTTCTGTCTTTTCTCGAGGATTTCTTAACATAATCTTTAAGTTATAAAGGTTTCATCAATAACTTTTTAATGCTTTTTTGTTTTTTCGTAATTATATTTTTATTATGCTTTATTAAATTTATTTTTATCTTAATATTTCAGAAAAATAATTTTACAAATCTTATAATTATAATGTATTCCATTACTTTTTAAAGAATTCCTTCCAATTCCATGTCAGAAATCTTATGCTGCTACAAGAAATACACATAGTTGAATAAAATTTGAATTTTTTCAAAATTTATTTTGATATGAGTTAATTTAAATGCCTTTTGAAAGATATGATATTCAAATGCCTCCTTAGTTTAGAAATTTATTTGTGTTAATAGGTTGCTGTCCTAACTAGACCATTTTTTCTTTTAGTTCCACCTCACTGGACCAAAGAGCCGATGGACACAACAGCTGCGAAGGGCTCCGGATTAGTTGTAGATTGTGCTGCAACAGGCCACCCAGTTCCAAGAGTATCATGGAATAGGCAAAAAGGTTCGATTATAGAGATCAGTTTTAAAATTTCAGTTTATAAGTTTTCTGAACAATTTTAATTAAAATAATGTTCGCTGTCTGATAAGAAAAATTGATCGTAAAATGATATCCATCATACATTTAGCTATTTCTCAAATTTGTTTTATTTTCATCATCATGCAAAACACTTATGAGAAAACAATTAGTAAAACATTATTTTAGCTTTTATTTAATATGGTCATTGCCGTGTAATTCATCTATTATTCATTATACTATACAGTTTCAAAATATATTTCAATTTCTCTGCGAACCAGGGTTTTAATTTATGACTGAATTTTTTTATTAATACTAATTTATATTAACAATCACAGGATAAAGTGTAAATAGTGATGATTTTATCAAACCAATCATATAAACATTTCCTATTTTAAAAGCAATATTAATATAAAAATTACTATCAAAATATTTTTATATTCATTTAATTGATGGTAAGCTTGAAAATATGAATGCGGATTTATGAAATAAAAATAAATATTTAAAAAAAGAAAAGCACAATAAATTATTTTTTTAAAAATGAGAAAATAAAATTATTTACATTGTATTTTCATTTTCAACAGTAAATTCTTAATTAATGATTTTCTGTGCATTACAGGTTTTAATTAGAATATGATATTTCCTGCTGATATTTTTTATCATTCATTTCCCTACAGTTTTTAGATAATTATGTCAAGTTCGACAATTCTAAAGATTATAGAATGATATAAAGAATATACATTATATAATGTCTTTTCTAATTTAAAACTGGCTTATATCAAGTAGATACATATTTTCATTTATATAATTCAAACAATTCTCTGGAAGGCTAATTTTATCCCATATCATATAAAAAGATTCTTGCCGGCAGTGTTTCCTTTTTTAGTGCGAACTAATTATTTTTTATGCTATGTCAAGGACTTAAGCAAATGGAGTAAAAATTTTACTAAAGCATATTTTTATCAAAACCAACATTCAATCAATGAATATCCTTAATGCTTTTAATTAAAAACGGCCAGATTAGAAATTTCAACTATCTCTTACAAAGAGGTTAGATTTTATCTTTTCATTAAAGATTAAGATCAGATCCTCCTTTCTTTTCTAAGGCCACTTGTAAAATTTTCTAAAGTAACATTTTTTAAATCTATTTTATGCTAAACATAATTAAAATTATGAAAAAAATAGCTTGCAAAATTACTATAGATTCTTAAAACGGTAGTTTTAAGGAAAGAGTTTTAATTTTAATTCTTATATAGCTATTTTTGAAGCTCATTTTCCTTTTTGAGATGAGTTTTATAATATTTCTAGAATTTGGCTAATTTAATTTTCTATTTATTTCTACCAATAATTTAAATACGATATTATTTATTTAGTGTGTTTGCATATTTTCGTGCAATTCTTGCTCTTATAGTTTATGTATTATGATAATAACAATATATTCTTTTTATAGGCACAGATCATCGTGAGACAATACGTAATGAAGGACAATGGACAACGGCGTCCAATGGCTCGCTCGTATTCTCTAGAATTGATGAGTCAGATGCTGGAGTTTATATATGTGAGGCACATAATGGCATTGGACCAGGAATTTCAAAAAGCATACAAATAAGTGTTCATAGTAAGTTATTATCTGTCTTGTACCTGGCATGTGTGTTCAACATTTCCCCTTGGGATGAAATAATGATGGGGTTGTATTGGTACTCTCTACATTGACAATATATACTTTATAAGAGAGGATATATGCATACATTGATGAATTTTTTTAGTAATTGATTATCGTAACTATTACAAAATAATTTCCCATCATTCAATGTACACAAATTCACAGGCACAGTGATGATTTTAGTGATTAATTTATACTTCGAAACTAGCCATGGTCTAATTAAAATCAGCTCAATGAATACACACTCGTTGTAAAAAAAATAATTTCACAAAATAATATTAAATTTTGTTCAATATTTAATGTTAGTCACAGTTTTTTATAATATCTTTCGAAAGTTAATTCTAGTCGCAAATTCTGTTATTTCATTCCTGTCATGACTGATGGTGAAATTATTACAATATTTTACAATAATTTATAGAATCCTTCTATCAGATACATTAAAAGAGTTATTAATATTTTTATAAATTTCCTGAAAATAAAGTAAGAATTTCAATAGCTTCTACTTGAAAACTATTGTACAACCTGAATTTTTGAAAGTTGCATTTCCCTTTTATCATAAAATTTTGAAGCATTTATGAAAAAATACTATATTATAAAAAGACTTTTTTGTAATGAAAAAACAAAGTGTTTTAGTTCAAAATAAATTATTTCAAGATTTATAAAATAAGATCCCTCAAAGAAAACGATTAAAAAAAAAGATCCAAGATTATATCCTTTCCAAAAAGTATTTAAAACTCTTTATATATACCATAGATAATATTTTATTTTATTCATTATTCTTTAATTCTGGAAAAATTAAAGCATGCTGAAGTCATTGTTTTTAATGTCATTTAGCTGATGAAGACTTATATTAAGCTTTTAATCCAAGAATCCATGACAAAAATGAAAGACAGCAACATTTTTCAATCGCATATGCTCTTCTGCATCTCAAAGATAAGTATCTGAAAATGAAATAGAAGAAAAACTCTTTGTGCGATATAACAAGATTCATAGCATTAGACTTACTGTGTATTTTTAGAGTCAGTTTAGAAATAAATTTGCATTTAAAATATCAATTGCTGATTGCTTAAATGCAAATCGCCATTAAATAAGAGTTTTATTAAAATTAAAGGGCATTTTGGCTATGATATTTTAAAATTTTATTTTAAATAGACAGGAAAGAGTATTGTAATAGTCAGTTTATACGTCATAATAAAATGTATCGTAATTATTTATTTTCCCTAAATGTGTCGATTTGTAAAAAAAGGGTAAACTTCAGCAAACTGAAAACATATAACGTCATAATTAAATATATCATAATTATTTATTTTCCCTAATTGAGGCGATTTGTAAAAAAGGGTCAAACTTCAACAAACTGAAAACATGTATCATCACATAGACACAAAAAAAAAATTAACGAAGATCATGAAAGACCACTGATGTAAAGATCCTTATATCAAAGTTTGTTACATATGCAAAATTTAGTAAATTTGATCTTCGAAGTTCTTTGAGATATCTCGTTAGCAGATATGTTAATTCTTTTAATGATTTGATTGCACCACAAATTCCTTTATTTTTAAAATGGTCTTTTTCTAACTTCTAAGCTGAAATGCTTTCTCTAAAGATTATTTATAACTGCCTTTTAGAAATCACTTATATTTGAAACACAACTTTTTTTTACCCTACCTGACATTTAATATTAAATATATGTTCAAAATAATTTTATGTGGTCTTAAAAAGGATCAAACGCCTTGATGATTTTTTCAAATCTATTTTAATACCAATAAATTACTGGCTTAGTATAAAAGACATGAAATTTTTTTTTAAGATTTCTTATAACATTTTTTTATTCTTTTTACATCAAGACAACATCACAAATCTGGTTTTTATACCTTCTAAAAAAAGATAAACTTTTTCATAAAAGATAAATTAAAAAGACTCTACAAATAGTACAATATATTTAATATTTTTTTTTTCAAATAGTACATATATTGAATGAAAATTACTATATTTAGATATAAAATGAGTGTGTAAGAAAAAATAAATTTCTTTTGGGGGCATTTGTAATTTTTAAAAATTTAATTATAGTATATCATTAATATTTCGCATTTTTTCCAGCCCCTCCAGAGTTAAAGAAAAAATTTGAACGTGTGACTGTTAGAAGAGGTCACACTGCTCGTCTTATGTGTGAAATCTCGGGTGACCAACCTCTCTACGTTTCATGGAAGAAAGACAACCAAGACGTTAATATTCAGTTCGGAACAAGGTTTAAATCATTCTTCTTTTATGAATTTTATAGAATAATTTTTTTAGAAACTTACACTGAAATTTTTGGAAACGCTTGGCAATATCAAGTAAAAGCATAGTCTTATTATGCAAGCCTAATTAGATGTGAAATGATATTTTTATATTGAAAAAGTAGGAAACATTTTTAAGCAAATAAAATAATTAATGGTATGGTATTATTTGAAAGTTAAATCGTTATATTTATTCATTTTTTCAGTGCTTTGGCATTGCTTTGTTTTCCAGTCTTTTAGATGTTTGACATTTTATTTGTTTATTTATTTATTTTTTTCATAAAAAATTGGTCTTCTTTATAAAAAAAAAATTTGGAGTTTTTTTATATTTACTTCGTTAAAAATAATAATTAAATTTTAAAAAGTTCTGAAAAATTTTTGCAAGGACTAAAAAAAAATATTTAATGCACAATAATTAAAAATGTATTTGGAGCAGATAATTTTGCTATTATTAAGTATTATAAAATAATATTAAGAAAAATACATGCTTATTTTTCACTATTTTGAATAAAATAAGTTTGGATTTGTTAAAATAAGAGAAAAAATCAGATGTTTAGCAATTTCTGGTTTTTTTTCCGAAACCCTTTGAGTTACATTTTTATTTTGCTCAGGTTCGAAGTAGTGAAAGATGCTACTGATTACGGGACAAAATCTGAGTTATTGATCCATGATTCTCAAAAAGCTGACGTGGGCTCTTATGTTTGCCAGGCTCGCAATAAATTTGGAGAAGATGAAGGAAAAGTTAAGTTAATTGTTTTAGGTGAGTATCTCCTATCCTTATATCTATATAAACACGTTGATGTTGATAAATATATGAAATATTCATAAAATTGTATTTGAATGTTATCCCTATTGGCACAAAATATCCAACAATTGATACATCTTCTGGATAATGTAAAGCATTCAGAATATTTAACGTGTGGATGATAAATAGTCTTTTTTTAAAGTGAAGGAGCTTCCAAATAATTTTAGATTGATTCTCGAAAAATAAAAATAAAATAAATATTTTAAAAGTAAATTGTATTTTAGTTATGTTGCAAAGAAGGATCTAACCCTGAGATCCAAATCGGAAATATAAAGAAATATTAGAGCTTTGTAGAAAATAATCTTGAGGTTTGTAACAAGTACTTATAGCAAAATAGTAATAAAAATATTAGTTTTTTCATAGCGTTGTTTTTATTGGACTACATCTTTTATCAATAAGTTTAAATTACGATCATTAATATGTATTTCAATAACACATCTGCAGCAAACAAATTAAGGTACAAGTTATAACAAGAAAATTGTAATCAAATTTGTATTCTAAAAGTGAAAACATTTATCTGTTAGTATATAAAAAAATATTTAAAAAAGGGTTTACAGTCAAATTTGTTAAATAATTGGCAGTTTTGCATAAAACTTTTAATAATTGAAAGCCCTGATGAAAAATTAAGTATAGAATTCCTAAAAGTAAAATATTAAAGCTCTTATGAATTTTTTTAAAATTTCTTCTTTCAAGCAAAATAAAGAAAAACACAAAAAGGAAAATTTTGAAAACTATTACTAGTTTTTATAAATACTAATTTGTCATGAAAATATTGGTTGGAATGTTTTTTTATCGACCATCTTCCAAGCAATAATTATTATTTTCTTATTTTAAAGGAAAAAAATTTAATTTTCTGAAAATTTGACAGAATATCATTTTCAAACATCTCTTAAAATATGAAATTTATACAGATTTATCTATCCTTGTTGGAATTGCTGGTCAATCTTGCACATATTACAGGAAATATTTAATTATTTCAAACAATGTTTTATTTTCTTGGATCAAATAATATCATAAAAGAGTCATAAAAATAAACTAGTTTCTAAACATTTTATCAAAAAAAACAATTTCTGTAGAGAATCAGTTTATGATTCCTCAAAAAGATTGTTTCAAATTTTTTGAATTTAACGAACCAAAATTCATCAGTTTGAATTTCATAATTAAGTATTTCAAAAGACTGAAGCGCATTTTTAAAAACCTTTAACAAACATTTGTATTCCGGTGTTATTCAATTCACTTGAATTCCAATACACCAAATACTTTTTATAACTAATACAATTTATTCTGTAATTAAAATATATTAAATTGAAATAAGTAATATTCAAAATAAATGGGATATAACACTCGGTAGTTATGTTAATTTATTTGTTATTAAATGTCACAAAAAATAGTTCGATATTAGTTATTCCCTAATATTATAACGAACGTTTTAAAAAATAATGATCGCGTTTTTTTTTAAAAAAAACTCAAGAAGTTTAGAAAATTTAAAGATGAAAATTTCCTAAGGAATTATTCTTTAAATACATACATTTATTTAATTTTATTTTCCATATTTTCTGTTGTATGATAATTTTATAATATTATGAGATATATGAACCCTCATATCCTTTTTGCAGAGCCTCCTTCCCCTCCTACTGGCATTCGGACTTCAGAGGTGCAAACAAAATCGATCCGATTGTCTTGGCAACCGTCCTCGTCAGACGAAGGGCTGGTCGAAAACTACGTTGTCAGATACTGGAGGAACGACGGTGGGTGTCTTCCGGTGAATAAACAAAATTAATTCTGCATGAAATTTAAAATATAAATATGTAGCATTTGTTTTAGATTTTTACTTTAAAAAATATAGATCTGAAGTATATGAAATTAGATTACAATATAGTTCACATATTTATAATTCCAAATACATACAAGTTCTTCAATATAATAGATAAAAAAAATAATAGAATAAGATTTTAGAACGAACAAATTGAAAACTAAAGATTTGAAAGCTTCCAGAGATGTAGAACTTCTTTGCACATTTATTTATTTATTTATTTGAGTGAATTCGTTTTTTCAAACTGTTTTTAAATTTAATCAAAATAGGATTTTCAAAATTCCATCTATAATTCTCAAAAGTGGTCTTAAATTTGTGACAGTTTCTTTATTGACAAATAAAACTAATTAGCACATCAATGATTGAGAAACTTATTAATAATTTTACAAGTAACAATTGGCGACCATTTGTTACGAATATTGTTTCTTGGCTTAATTTAAAAGTTTTACTGAATATATCGTGTCGCTCTTGGCAATTATTCATTGGCATGCAATTACTAGCCAATAATTATAATTAATAGTACCCGAAAATCGAATTTATATTTTAGATATGTTTTTTTTCAACTGATTGAAGTCTAGATTTGAAGCAGAACTACAATTGTAATCACAAAATACATACTAAATTTCATGCATTTAAGTTATTGAGTATTTTAATTATCTCACTTGCATGCTTGTGAAAATACTGGCGGACAAAAAATACAACCTCTTGGTGTATTTGGTTCCAAATTTAATAGATATCTAAATTTTAGATTTGAAATTCGTGTACCAAATTTTATTCATCTAGATCACTTCGTTTTGTAGTTATTGTGCTAACTTAAATTCGGATAGCCGGCAGACAGAAATCTACTAAATGAATTTTGCTCAACATTTGATGGAAATTGACAAATTAGGTGCATAGACCATATACAAATTTCATCTCAAGAGGTTTGAAACGTGAAGATTCGTTCAAATTTCATGTTCGAATTTTTTGACGATTATTCCTTATACATTTTTTATACTAGGATGCAAAGTGGAAAAACTTTCCTTGAATGAGAGACAAGAAAATTGACCTTCAAAGCTTATTGCATGGAATAATAAGTAGTTTTATGTCACGTGTTTTTATGTTGACAATCCTCTTAATTAATTAAATGTGCATAAAAGTTGTGAAAATATTAAATTATGTATTCTATACAATTATCTGCACAATTTTTCAAACTATTGATCAAAAATAAAGCAAAAATTCATTTAACTAATGTTTACTGAATTGATTTGTTCTGCATTCCAGAAAAGCGAGGCAAACTACACCAGGTGACTTTGCCTGCTGTTCAGACATCAGTCACCATTCCGAATTTACATCCGGGAACATCCTACAGTGTGCAGGTGTTCGCCCAGAATAATGTTGGTCAAGGAGACCCCTCTCAGCCGATCACTTTTAGAACAGTCGAAGCAGGTAAAAAAATGATAAACACATTTCTTTTATTTAATAAATTATCTAGAATATAGAGCAACAAACGTAGAATCTCGGCTTCGTGGTCAGAAGTTTGTCAGTCAATGAAAGAATATTCAAATTCTTCATTATTCGAACTATTTTGTATTTTTAACTCACCCTAAAAGATAAATAAAAAAATCGTCTATTTTTCAGTTAAAATATTACATCTCTTGCAAAGAAGAGCTTTAAAAAATAACACTTCTTCTATTCTAATTGTTGTCTCCTTGTAAACAAGCTAAAGTTCTAAGACAATATATCCCGAATGAAATCGATATTTCCAACTTATAATGAATATTTTATGATTCCCGATTTCATATTTCATTAAAATTTTTCAAAAAAATTTATTCTTAAACAAAATTTGCTGAATTCAGAATCGGAATAAAAATCACAAGATATAAAAATTTGTGAATGAACCATGCAAAATACTAAAATTATTAAGCATTAAACAATGTCATTCATTTTAAACATGAATAGTTTTAATGAACTGAATGCCCTATAGGGAAGCCTTTATAAAATATATGTAATGAATTTTATATTATTTAATTAACTGAGGTATCATTATCATTATTGACTGCAAATAATCTAGGATTTACAAAAAACAATTTAAAATTCTTGCATTAACATATTCTTACACTAAAAATTATATTTAAATTCGCAAAACTAGAAAACATATAACTAACATTACGTATTTTTGACTGAACCAAAATTTAACAACGTCATTTAAGATATAAATTTTATTTCCTAGAATAAATTTTAAGAAACCTGTTTTGTAATTAAATATATCTGATAAGAGAAAATATAGTTTCTTTAATTTAAGTATATACTATTTTCAAACTACATGAGAGCTATTTTAAGACGGATCTTATAATGTTCGATCATGGCTGGAAGACAAGATCATCAACTGGCCCAATATGTCACCACCTCATCTCTAAATTTCTACGCTGCATCAATAGAAAGATTAACATACATTAAGTCCGTATACACAGCGGATGTTCAGTGAAATCAAGTCTCGAAACTAAAAACCTTTGGTCATGAAGCCGAGACTTTGCTACAAAACCATCACGTCCCCTTAAACCAAATCTTGCTCCTAAATTAAGAATTCCCTATCAAACTAACATATATAGGTAGTTATTTATACCATACATGTAATATTACAATCTCTTATTTATGAGTGACCATATGTTTCTCATAAATAACGATAGCACTGTTAAAATAACATAAGAATTTTTTCAACATATGGTTGGTCATTTATGCTATACAATAATCTCTTATTATGAGCAATCATGTTGCTCTTAAAAAGAGGTTGGGTTGCTTCATAACTCTTAAATAAACAATCATGCATAAAAAAATGTTTATGTAGCTTTTTATTTAAAAGTTATGATTGCTTCTTAAAACTGTCATTTTTTATTTT
>JAPMOR010049689.1:0-24306 GCA_026543865.1 Argiope aurantia | reverse complement strand
AAAAAAAAGTTTCATGCTGAAGAGATAAATGAGCTGATGTCCTATTGTGCTAAAACCGCATTTTTAGTAAATCATACACGCAACTAAATAAGATAGCGCCTTCAAAAAAGAAGTTAAAATTGCATCGATAAACATTGTGTGTAATCTCCCATGTTTTATACAAAACATTAACAAATAATGCACTTCGTACTTATATAGAGATATTTTATGAAGATCATTTAACAACAATAAATGACTTGTGTAGACACTTTTTAAATTTGTGAATTAATATTCGTAGATCCATAATATTTTCTTCCCTGGCAATTGATGTTCATCTTGTTACTTTGTAATAAAATAGAAACATCAAAATCCACTCACTCCTTGTCACCTGCATTTAGAATATGTTTTGAACATAAAATTAACAAAATCCTTCTAAGTGCAAAAAAGTAGATAATGCATTACTTTTCAAAACTCTTTTACCTTTTCAAGTCAAATATTCGTAATAAATCTGAAATCAAATTACATATTCATGCATAATTATAATTGGATAAGAATGCTTAAAATATCCCTCTGGATAATCGTTGAAATGGTCTAAAATAATGAATTACAAGGCTTTATAATTCAATTCGTTACAAAATACGAGAGCATCAACGTTCATCAATGGTTAAATTTTTTAGTGAGTAATAAATTTGTCAAAATATAACCAATATGATTAGGGGTTATTAAAAAATTATATGAAGTAATTTTTGGTTTCTTTTAAAGCATTTTTTGGGTTGATGTCAGCTTTAGAAGTTTAGAAATCTTCTGTTGATCCAAGATTTTAAAGGACCATCTTTGTCTCTCTATATAAACGTAACGTCTTATGTGGACTGAAAAGCAGAACGTCATTTGGCAACAACTAGCACATACAGTTTGTTTAAATGTTTGGGAAAGTCTGAAATAGAGACTTATTTTGTATACAGAGTGAAATTTCCGTACGACAGAAGCATTGCCAATTTTCGTCTCTAATTAATTTTGCCACATTGAAGAATTGCTAACCACTCAATGCCCTATTATTTTTGCTAAGTAAAATTTAAAATATTATCTTAAAAGTAATACGGCATCGGTTTGTGATAAGATGTAGTTCATCATAGTTAGTTAGGAAATGGTGATTTAGTTTCCAGTAATTATTGAAAAAATAAAATTACCAACTCCTGCAATTTTGAATAATTTAAATTTACTTTTTCATAATGAATGTATCTATAATTTCTTATTACTAGCAGAAATACATAACTAAATAGTGATATGGTATGAAGTAGCGATCTCAAAGGAATTACGATGTGGTTTTGGGGGCTGGTAAACAAAGTGAGCAGTGGTTGTAACATCCTAGTACTATATATGATTACAGATCATAGCAAATAATAAGCCTGTTACAAAAAAACTGTGAATGGGAAATAAGTTGATTTCTAAAAGAGGAAATCAGAATTAATTTCTAATTGTTTTCGGGTAATCTCTTTTTCATTGTTTGGGTGTTGTATGATAAAAATAAAGCGATAAATAGTTTTAGAGATAAGTCTGATAAAAACGATAAGTCATATAAAAAGAGCAAATACACACACAAAAAAAATATAATTTTGATGAAATTACGCGGAAAACATTTTTTTACAGATAATTTAGATGATTATTTTTTCCACATGATACCTGGTAAAAATTCAGATGATAAATATAGTTTCCAGAAGCACTTTCTGATAAAAAGCACTTGTTCAAATTAGAATATGGATACTATTTTATTACATTATTTTTTGCAAACTAGCATCTGCAATGAATATTAAAGGCGGTTTTGTTCAAATGAAATGCTTTAAATGCATATGAAAGCACATCAGCTGCCATTTATCGGCAAACGATGTGCTCTCAGAAATGAATGATAACATTGAATGATAAGTGACGAGGACGTACGAATTCTCTCCGACATACTATAGCAAAAATAATCTGTGAAGGAGAACATATCGAGAAGACCAGACCAAAACAAGCCAAAATCATTATTTGCAAAGGGCGATCTTTATTTAACGTTATTTTTTAAAAAAAAGGTACCCAATTTCTGTTCAGGAACTGTAGCAGCCTTGAATAAAATATATGGCCGAAGTAGTATTCTTATTCTGCGAAATTTTGCTTCAATTAAAAAAAAGGTTATGGTAGCGGTAGAAACAAATACATACACTTAAGGGTCTTTGCTTGCTTTGCTTTGAAAGAGATTTCAATTCATCTAATAATGAATACTAAGATTGTATCTTAAAAATTATAAAAAATAATGAAAATTAGTTAAAATTAAAAGAGTATACATGTAGACATCATCGATACAATCTAAACTTTTGCGTATAATTTTTAATTAATTAAAAAATTCAAGTGCTGTAATGCATATCCCATGATAGCCGAAGACATCATTAAGTAACGAAACAAAGAAATGTGAAATAAATTTATAAAATCTATATTTTAATCAGAAATTTGTATAAAGGCTATACGAAAATTTCGCTCATAAACGAAATAATGATGTGCTTTAAATATTTAATGTCAGTATTTATTGTAATGAATGTAATAAATTCCATATCTTCCAATCATCTGACACACACACACACACACACACACACACACACACACACACATTGAGCTTTGTTATAAGTATAGATAGATATAGATGAATGAATGAATATCTTTTACAATGTTACATAAAATACAAATGAATTCAGCATAAAAATTACACGTTTTAGATTATAATTTGACACTCTCAAACTTAAACATTTTATAAACTCTTGATTTAGAAGTATTTGCTATACATAAATACAGAACTTATTTTTTATTATACTCATTTGAAATTGCATTGGAAGTTTTATGACGACTGAGCTTATAAAAAAATAAACAAACACAGAAGGCAAAATCTGGAAGTTTTTTAGCAACACACACACATATATACATATATTAATTTCCTAATTTGATCTTAAAATTAGCTCATGTTAACTTCATTTTAAAATATTCTCTTATTTTCTGATCCAATTCCAAATTTTTATATAATCATTTTTGACACACGTTAATAAAATTACTGACTGCGTGTTTCCCATGTCAGGAAAAGAAAGGATAAAAGTCCGTAATGCTTACATATACCTATCAAAGATAACTAAGATTCCCTTACCGGCAAAGAAATCCCTATCAAAATCTCATAGTAAAATTATTGAAGAGAAAAATTTGTATCGTTTTGCTTTTGTATAACGATATAAAAAAGACTTCATTTTATCATCGTTTCTCCCCTGCACAAATTATGAAGCAAATATGATTCCATTTGGCTAGAAATTGCCCCAAAATATGTCACTTTTAAAACCGTACATTAATCTTAACTCTAGCCGTAATCATTATGACTTGAATATGGAAATTGATATTCATAACTTCCAAAACAAATACCTTGCAAAAAATGATATTTTGATACAAAATTCTGTTTTTTTAGTAATATTAATTGCATTTCTGTGCTATTTTTCCTTGAATTAAATAATATTTAAAATCTATTTGATACACTATCTAAAAAAATGATTTTAAATACACTGAAGGAATTCACATCCATCCTTTAAAACATACAATTCCGAGGTTTTTCTAATTATTAACTCAGTAATAGAATTTTCATATAAACTTTTATCTTGTAATATATACACGTTTTAATATGAAATAAACTGATTCAATTGAATTTATTTCCCACAGTAGAATCAAATAAAAAATTAATTTAAAATAAATTTTAATAATTATTAATTTAATATAAATTTAAAATAAAATTTTAATAATTATTAATTTAATATAAATTTAATTTAAAATAAAATTTTAATAATTATTAATTTAATATAAATTTTAACAATAATTAATTTAAAATAAATAATAAAAAAATAATTTTTTTCCCTTAAATTAAAACCAAAATAAATATTAATTTAATTATTGCCATTATTTTTTGGAGTCAATATCAAAACTTTAGTTGTTGATTTGTAGATGTCTATGCCTTCACAAAAGAATTTACCTACTAAAAAAAAATTCCTATTTAATTTATGGCTTTATGATTTTTAAATATTTCATAATGATTTTTGAACTTTTTTGTATAATTTGGCTAATTGTAACAGATTTACACTGGCTTCCTAACACGATAATTTAAATTTTTTTTAAAATTTGAACTACAAAATTTTGTAATATATATTTAAATATTTTCACATCAAATTATTATGTATGTACTTAAATATTAATTTCATAAAAATGGCGAATTCTTGCTTGTGTATCTGAGAAAAATAAATTAAATTTTACTTTTCATATCTCTAAAAAAGTATTTTTTAAAATTATTTTATTATATTTATTTTATACAAAATTCATTGTAAAAATTTTCCGAGTAAAATAAAATCATTTACATAATTTCTTAAAGTCGAAAATTAATTAAAAATCTGTTGTTTTATTATATAGAAGAAATCAATAAGCAATTATATTGCCGACCAACCGAGAAACGTAAATTTTATATTACATTTTCTCTTTGCTATGGAAAACATAACTTATATGAAATATCTATTAGTAAATGAGACATTCCGATAAAGTATTTTAATTCATTCATTTTATTTTATAGTATTGATAGTCAAAAATAAAAAAGAATCAATATAGCAAAAGGGAATCAATTACAAGGGGTTCATTCTATTTAGTAGGAAATAACGTCTTACGGATATGCATTATTGAGCAAATTCATGCAAGTTCAAATATGTCTAAACTCGTATTCACTCAAGAATTTTGGTGAGGAAAATTTCAAAACTAACAAAAAAGTAAAGCAATTATAAATCATATCCAATTATAAAAAGAGGAAGCTGACCAAATGAATAAAATATTAAAAACTATGTAAAAATATTAATTTTATATTACGCATTATAAGAAACTGTTCACTGCAGTATATGTGTTCTAGCCACAGTTTTTAGTTGCTTTATACAAATTCTCTTTATAAAAGAGTTCGCAATATTTATTGTAATTCTTTCATTTCAGCTGTAAAAAACTTATATATGTATTTTCGTTTCATTGATCTTATAGTACCTAAAAAAACCGAACTTCGCTCGGAAAGTTTTGTGTGTGTGTGTGTGTAAAATCAGAAATAAAATCCTATTCCTATGGTTCGTTTAAAGTTATAAGCGAAATATAACTGAATTGCAATCGCGTGATCGAACATGAGAAAAATGCACTGGAGTCTACTCCATCTCAGATACGCTTATGCAGGTCATGTATAACCAAATGTCAATATTTAGTTATTAAAAAAATGTGTATGGTGTGTGTATAAAATCGCGTTTTTTCAGGAAAGGCGCCTATATAGATAAACGTAAAAAGAAAAAATTCTATATAAATATAAAATTTGATCGAAATCGTTAAAGCCGTCCCCGGGATACAAAAAATAAATTTTTATACATATAAGAATTGCTCGTTTAAAGTTATAAAATCAGTCGATTCTGATTAGTGATAGTTAAACTATCGAAAATTTGTTATATCAAACTCGGAATCTTTTTAATGATATTGAAAAATTTCATTTCGATTTTCTGAATGTCCTGGATTAGAAAAAATGCAACATCACTTTTTTTTAAATTTTAAAATAGGAGAAAGCATTGAAGTTAGTTTTAAAAAAAATCATTTAATTAAATTTTTTACTAAGCAGCACTTTACTGATTGATTAAAATAAAACTTACTATTTTATTTGATTTACTAATTTCTTAACAAAATGTTGTCTTTTCATTAAGTGATTTAGTGACTGATCACTTGCGTCAGCTACTAAATCACTCAATGTTTTTAAGTGATTGTGTGTGGCTGCCATGATTTTTGGAGCTGATTGAAAGATACTTTTCTATTCTTGGTATTAAATTGCAAGCAAATTTTTGAATTGCTGATGGGCATGTAAATTTTCCTACTCTTTGAAAAGTCAAATAAATCAGAGGACACTTAGATAGACACGCGCTTAAGAAAAAAATCTTTGAAATCAAAATATAAAATACTCTAATCAGACTCAATCTCGTGGTACGTTTACATATATAAAAAAAAGACAGGGGCATGATCCAAAGAAGGCACAAATCACCGATAAATGTCTTAGTGTCTGCCTGCAAATTCGCCATTTCGTCTCCTAGCAACGATCCGCAATCGGCGCGTTACGGTCATGAATTGAATTGATAATTCAACGATACTGGAGTGATGGCATTTATCACATGGCTTTCGTCACCGGGGCTCCAGTTTGACGGGTAGAAGGTACGAAAAACAAATCGCTCCTGGAAAAAGAGAAAAAAGGAAACGGGAAAAAGATAAAGCTGACGCTGGAAGAAAAGGAAGAAAGGGATGAAAAAGTAAAAGCGGGTGAACATTTTGAATTTTTCTTTTATTCAAACAACATTTCGCTGACAGAGTAAAAGCCTTTGTCTGCTGAAAGAAGTGCACAAAAAAAAAGGAGAGAAACTTGATTTTCATAACGATGCACTGATTTCTATTTTGTCTGCCTTTTTATTTTCTGTTGACCGAAGACTTGATTTACATGAGCTTTATTTATTGCGTAATCAAAATGCTATTTAGCAAAAGTGCACTTTGGAAATCCTTGATAACTTTGGGAAGTAAGGCATGGAAACCAAGAAGTTATTTCTATTCGCAATGATGAGAGTAAAAAAAAATGATTGTTTTTTTTTACGCTGCAGCAAATTACATATTCAAATGTAACTCAATGGAAAAATTCACAAATAAAAAAATTGATTTGAAATGCAAGCAACATTATATTTTTTTATTTTAAAAAACAGTACTATTAAAAAATCGTAAAATATGTAACCTAGTTTTATTCATTTATTTATTTTCATTTTTATATAGAATCAAGGATAATTTACGAAGCATGTGCAGATAAAACTTTACTGAAAGAAATCCAAAAACGTCGCAATTTTTCATTCAAACTTATTTAAAACTCTCATTTACAAAAATAAAAATTTAAAACAGAAAAATTCGGCACACAGCAGACCTTTAGATTTTTATAAAAATGCATAAATAATAAGAAAAAGGAAGGTATTTTTTTTCCATTAGAATTTCTAAGGAATATATAGTGTTAATCAAAGTATATAAAAACTGATAAACTGAATAACTATTCAGATACGAATTCATGGTAATTTGACTTTATTGGATAAAAAATCATAAAATAAAATATTTCAAAATTACACTATAAAAAAACTTAACTTAATAAGCAATACTTCCTTTAGCTTTCAATTTTCAATTATTTCTAGAATCTTATAAAAAATTGTTAATTTATGAATCAAAAGAAACAATTATATTTTTGAGGATTATATTTCTTATAAATCAGATTTAGAGACACTATCTTTAACACTTTTTTTTCTTTCACAATATTTTCATCATTTCTCACAGTTCAAAAAATGGTTTCAAATGAATCGTTACTATCACAAATTTGATTAAATAAACTGAGAGACCCTTTCTAAGAGATGTCGATTAAATACTCATCTTTTCTACCCTTTTTTTTCCTCTTTTAAGTCGAACTACATCTTTTAAAACATATAATTAATGAAGAGTCATAAAATTTCAGATTATCTCTACCTAATGAAGATGGATGCATGCATGTATGTGTATGTGTGTGTGTGTGCTGGTGCTTTACTAGTTAGACCATTTGATGTAGAGCTATAAAACTCGAGGAATATATACTTTGTAGGGTGGGAATGCTCACCTCAGGAAATTATATTTTTAATTAATTAAAAATTAAGCAAAATTGTGATGTTTATTTCCATGAAAGCATCCGAATATAATAGAGTACAAAAATTATTTTTATATCATTTTAAAATTTAAAAAATCCCTTTCTTTTAATGACTTCTATTTTTTAATATATAAATTTTTATTTTCAATCAATTTTTAAAAACTGTTTGAACCATATTTTCCAACAACATGTTTCACACAAAATAGAAATAAAATTTAACTCGTAGGGGTTCGTTTGGCTAGAATGAAAAAAATTAATTTGTATCGATATGTTGCCAAAGGTTCAAATTAAAAGATTAAATTTCCTCACAGCAAATTAAACCTATAAATGTTTAATTTTTAACATGTATCTCTACGAAATAAAATAAATATAAAACATGATATTTTCTTGTAAATAAATACAAGAATAATACTTCTATGACCTATAAAATATCTATATTATTAATTTACTAATTCTGGGTTATTTCAGCCAAACATGTTTTAATATACACGATATAAACTCTAATCGGAATCCAATTGCTAGATTTGAAACCATTCTTAATGGGCATATACATCTAGTAATAAGAATGATGTAAATGAACTAATGAATAAGAGTTTATGCAGTTTGAACCAATAAATATTCTGATTAATTATGAATTTTATATTAATAATATATTACTATCTTAATTCTATGAGGGCTATTTAATAAATATTCTTAAAATACTAATAAAAAAGTTTTCTTTTCTGATGAAAACTTATTTTAATTATGAATATCTAACTATAGCTATTTTATAAAAACGTGTTATTTTAGACAACTCTATTGATCGTCTCTAGGAAAATTAACTAATCAGCACTAGAAGTTTCTTTGAGGCTGGTTAATCTGAAATAATGAAAAAGTTGATTGTCCAAAACTGATGATATTCGGAGCTTTATGATTGGTACTGTTTTGAAATATAACTGGCAGAAAATTTAAAAAGTTTCATTAAAAATTGAAATAGGAAGAGTATTGTATTGAATATTATTCATAGGATCGAAAGACTAAATTAATAATTTATTGACTGAAGCAAAATAAATATTATTATTTGTGTATTTAATCGCTTTTTATAGATTTTAAACTGAAAAAGTATTTTTATGATAAATCAGAGAATTTTTTAAAGAATAATACTTTGAAAATTCCGATAAATTATATATAAAAGAAACATTTTGTTATAGACATGAAAATATTGAATGGTTTTCTTTTCTTTCTTTTAACTCCTATTTTTAAAAAATCTTGTTTCAGCAAAAAATGTTTTCGCATTAATTAAAATTTAATAACTTCCCGTTTCAAACTAAATTTCAAATTTTAGGGGACATGGCATAGAATTGGAGAATGTTTAGTAAAATGAACAGACCGGTGTAGGGTCTCTATAATAGTGTGTGTTTTATAACTATAAAATTATGAAGCTTCAAAATCTTTTGCTGGGAAAGCGATTAAGAATAAACTGCATAAAATATTTAGTTGAAAATTTTAACGATCATGAATCCTGGTTCACAGGTTTGTCATCAAAGGCGACTAATAAGAAATGAATTTGCTTATCGAAGATTAAAGATAAATGCTAGTTTTTCTTATTAAAATCATAACAATTGCAAAATAATATCAATGTCTTTACTTAATATTGAGTATACATATATTGAAAACCATTCAAAGGAATTAGATATCACAAAGTTACTTTTAAAAAGTAAGCCGATTATGGCAATAAAATGTCATTTTCTTCCTATCTCAAAAACTGAAAATATGGGATATTTTTATTGAGTTCAAAAAATGGCTTTCCAAGTGCTCCACATATCTTGTACCAGAGATTTTTTAAAAAAAAAAGTTTGATTTTATCATTTAAATACGTATGTTCGGCAACTTCGGACACAATTTGTACTATGCAGATATTTCTATATCGCAAGGAAAGACGGAATTGTCATATTCGTAAAAATTTAATGACGTCGATAGATATTATTATTATTCAAATCTTTTTCGATTTTCACACTAGAGAAAGGTCACCATGCTAATCAAAAATAAAGAGCCCTAGTCTTCTTGATTTGAGGATTTTTTTACAATTCATTACTACATTTGCGTTTCGATGAAGTTGCTTTTAATAATATATGAACAACCGTACCAACCATTAAATTCAGATAAAAGTTATTTCATTTAAAAAAAGATGTTAAATAGCATAAATTTTGAATTTTAAAAGTCTAAATTTGCAAAATAATTGAAATAACTTTAAGTTATAGTTATTAATTATATATTAGTTTATATTTTGTATATAGTGTACAAAATGTATAGTTTATAAAATGTTTCCTTTTTCTCTAGACTTTAGAAAATGATTTTAAGAACGCTTTTTTGAATATTGAGATTTTTTTTTATCCTTAGCATTTCGAAATCATGAGTCTCCAAAATTTGCCTTTCGGGTAGGCAGACATTTTTTTCTTATGACCTTTTTTCTTATGAAATATAACAGAAACCCAAATATAACGAGCACAAACGAATAATCAATCAATTTACAATTTTCTTGCATTCAGGTTTTATGCAATTCTTATGAGATTCATTCCTTATATATCTTCTATACTTATAATAAAGCTCAATGTGTGTGTGTGTGTGTGTGTGTGTGTGTGTGTGTGTGTGTGTGTGTGTGTGTGTGTGTGTGTGTGTGTGTGTGTTGGCGCTCTACAGGCCAGACCATTCAACCTACAGCTACCAAATTTGGCACGTGTATAACTTGGAGGCCCGGAATGTGCACCTGGGGTTATTTTTTCAAATTTTTAATTAGAATTTTATTTATTTAAAAATTAAGCGACATATTGGCGTGATTCTGATCTAATTTCCGAAAATATTACCGCACAAAAAAGATTTTTACATGAAGTTAAAGATCAAAAATTTATATTTTAAATGATACCAATGTTTTAACCTTAAAATTAAATTTCTATTTTTAATGAATTTTTAAATAAATATTTTAACTATATTTTTCAACAATTTTTTTCGTACAAAATAAAATTTAAGTTGCAAGAGCACGTTTTGCATTCATGGGGAAAAATTAGTTTTGTTCAAAGTGTTGCCATCCATTGATTAAAGCTGCATAAATTAAGTAATTACATAAATTAAGATATAATAATATTACATAAATTAAGATATATATTCTTTAGTGCCATAAAATTTAAACGCTCAGTTACACTGTTATCAGTAACCATATTATAAAAAAAATGCTTTGTTTCAGTAAAAAATATTATTATATTAATTGCAGATTAATTCTTTCCACTTTAATATAAAGCATAAATTCTACGGGAGCTAACAGAAAATTAGAGAGATACATATTAGGTTATGACTGAAGGCCTTTATAATATTATGAGTGAATTATATGACTATCAAAATTTGAAGTTTTAAAATATTTTGATAAAGAATCTATTAAAGTAGAAATTCCGTAAAATATTTAATTATTAAAATTTAAACGAACATTAAGATTGGCGAACCGGCTGGTCGCCAAAGGCGGCTAGTTTACGAATAAATTTCAAAATTTCTCCAGATTTGAAGGATACAAAATTGAAACTACACTGGTGTGCAAAACTTAAGCAACAGGTATGTTTTTTGCCATAACTTCACGAGAAATCATCTGAGAGATATGAAATTCAGAAATGAGATGCAGCATTTTGTTCTGAAAGAATGACGAAAGCATAGTTGCGCAGAAATGAATACAATGCATACAGTATGGAATCAAACAAAAAAAGGCTTTATTGAACTCATAGTATCGTTACACATGATTGTCTGTCCAAGAGGAAGAACAGCAAGCATATGTTCCTTAGTATGGGATATGCCCTCCCCTTACTGCAATGGTTGCTTCGCACCGTCTCCCCATACTCAGCACCAGATTGTCCAACAGTTCTTGAGGTAAGAGTGCCCATTCCTCAATCAGCATCTGTTTAAGTTGTCGGGTGTTCCCAGGAGGATGTAATCGTGCCGCAGGGCGTCTCCCCAAAGCATCTCTCACATGTTCTATCGGATTTAAATCAGGGGAGCACGCCGACCAATCCTTTCGAGTGATATCTTCACTTTCCAGGAGCTCCTCAACAGCATGAGCCCTGTGTGGCCGTGCATTATCATCCATAAAGTCTGATCCAATGGCACCTCGGAACAGACGCACTCGGGGAAGGATCACCTCCTGACAATAGCGATCTCCAGTTACAGAACCTCTGTCGAAAACGGTTCTCCCGTTCATCATAATGCCTCCCCAAACGACAACTCCAGGACCACCGAAACGGTCTCTTTCCGTGATGTTACTGGGATGAAACCGTGTCCCGACCTCTCTCCAAATCAACTGGCGTTGGGAATCGCTTGTAACATCACGGAAAGAGACCGTTTCGGTGGTGCTGGAGTTGTCGTCTGGGGAGGCATTATGATGAACGGGCGGACTGAACTCCACGTTTTCGACAGAGGTTCTGTAACTGGAGATCGCTATTGTCAGGAGGTGATCCTTCCCCATGTGCATCTGCCATTGTGCCATTGGATCAGACTTCGTTTTTATGGATGACAATGCAAGGCCACACAGGACTCATGCTGTTGAGGAGCTCCTGGAAAGTGAAGATATCACTCGAATGGATTGGTCGGCGTGCTCCCCTGATTTAAATCCGATAGAACATGTGAGAGATGCTTTGGGGAGACACCTTGCGGCACGATTACATCCTCCTGGGAACACCCGACAACTTAAACAGATGCTGATTGAGGAATGGGCACTCTTACCTCAAGAACTGTTGGACAATCTGGTGCTGAGTATGGGGAGACGGTGCGAAGCAACCATTGCAGTAAGGGGAGGGCATATCCCATACTAAGGAACATATGCTTGCTGTTCTTCCTCTTGGACAGACAATCATGTGTAACGATACTATGAGTTCAATAAAGCCTTTTTTTGTTTGATTCCATACTGTATGCATTGTATTCATTTCTGCGCAACTATGCTTTCGTCATTCTTTCAGAACAAAATGCTGCATCTCATTTCTGAATTTCATATCTCTCAGATGATTTCTCGTGAAGTTATGGCAAAAAACATAACTGTTGCTTAAGTTTTGCACACCAGTGTATTTACAATGGTAAATAAATTTTCTAGAAATTTTCATGTGAAATTATTGTCCTTTGCAATGAAAAGTAAATTAAAATTACTTTTGCAACAGTACTGTTGAACATCATTTTTGATAATTATCAACGATGATATTTGAATCCTTAGGCCAGTTGTTTAAGAACTGACCTTTACTCCTTTTGTTGAATTTGTATTTAGGTATTTTTACGCTCCTATAACATTTCCACAGAAATTATTACTCTGTTCTCCATTATTAATATCAAACATACTTTTTAATTAAATAACATTGCTTTGAAAGATTTTAAAATATTCATTTTTTAAACTAAAAATTAACTTGAAGATTAGTTTTTTTTACATATTTTTCATTAATGCATTTAAGCTTTATACGAATACAATTAAAATAAAAAAAATTCCCATCATCATCTGTCATCAGGTCTAATTTTATTTTTTCTCATTGACAGGTTGTGGAATAGTATCCACGTGTCAATGAAGTTAGTTATCGTGCGCTTCTTCAAATAGTACTTCAATGCGGTTTACAAAAGTACTTACTGTCTTTTAGATAAATTTGTTATCTTCTATAGAATTTCAAGGTTAATGATACAAATAAAAAACTTAGAAAGTCTGATCGAATTTCGTCTATTTCAAATGTATCATTTTCAGGTTATTTTTATTTTCCTCTCTTTGTAATTATGAAATGACCAGAAACCAAAACATGACCAGTATGCTATTGATCATATTATATGGTTTTAGCTTCTAATTTTAATTGAGATCAAAGAAAGATTATTTTTCAACAAATTTCTCATTAAATTCTGAGTCCTGCATACACATTAATTAAAAAAGATTTATCAAGCAAACGTTAATTTTTTTTAAAAAAAAAAGAAGCTCTTTTTTAAAATCATCTATATTAGCATGGTAGTAAATTCGCATTTTCTAGAACTCTGATTAATTTAAAGGATTCAATGTATATGTTAAAAAGCAATGTCGAGGGTCAAATGCTTTGTATTGGTGTGGTACAGCAGTATGGAGAAGCTGGTGCTGCCTCAGGAATCGCCATTTCATCTGACAACACTTCAAAATTAGCATGTCGAATACAAAATAATCCTCGTGTTGCTTCAAACGATAAAATTAATGAAATTAATCTAACGGAATTTAAAACTTATAATTTTAGTATATTTTCAAGCATATGCATAGAAATTTGGTAAAAATTGGCATGAAATATTATCTTGGGACTAAACTATGAATATACCATACGTTACTGATTATTCTATATTTTCTAATGATATTTAATAAAGTTTGCATGTATATAAAATCATTGTAAAAAATATTTAATTTTTCGAATGAATAAATCAGTGGCTAATGGAATATAATTTCTTATCATTATGAAATATTTCATAAATCATATTTCATAACATAACAAAATTTTTGTATGCAAAAAAAAAATTAATGAATCAGTTTTAAGATTTTTTTTCCTATTGAATAAAAAAATATTATTATAAAATAATATTCAATATAAAAATGGTTTAGCAAGGAAAGTTACGCTATTACAATTCAAATCCAACCATTTGTTATAGATCAAAGAGATAAAAATAATATATCGGCATTCAAGAAGAGTGCTTTAGAAAAACTTTTTATGGAATAAAATATTTAAACAAAATATTAAATAGCATAAATAAGCATTCCAAACTTTCCAGTATAAGAAATGTTACGCCATTATGCACTCATTTAATGCATATTAATACTTCTTACAACATTGCTTTTATCTTTAAACAATTAAAAGTCTGGTGAAATTATGTACAAAAAACATTTCTAAACTAAAATGGATAATTATATATTCGGCACTATATATATATATATATTCTGCAGCCTCTAATTCTAGTTTGTACCATAGAACTAAAAAATTTCTCAAAGCTTTCCATTTAGATAAAATGTATTGAAGGATTGATACTATCATACGAACGGATGATATCATTCATCATTAAAGAGCTTATAAAGCATTTATTATAAGATAATGAGTGAATGAAAGGAAATTAATGGACAAAAATGTAAAGCTATTTTTCTACACCAAGGAAGTCCTGTCGTTTTATGGATGGCAACGCCCTTCCTCATGCAGCAAAATGCTGTAAATGAACAGTTGGAAACCGACTTCATCTATTTTCTTGACCTGAATTCATTCTTACAGCCCCGAGA
This sequence comes from Argiope aurantia, assembly GCA_026543865.1. NCBI lineage: Eukaryota > Metazoa > Arthropoda > Arachnida > Araneae > Araneidae > Argiope > Argiope aurantia. The sequence goes on along the minus strand of JAPMOR010049689.1, from coordinate 9,325 downwards.
TGTTTGTAAGTTTGATGACAATCATTCCGCTTCTAGGCGTCATAAAAGATCCATTAATGGAATCAGAACCACAATGACGAAATTTACTGAAGTAATTGCCAAAACGGCATCGATAGATTATATAAGATCATTACACTGCAAATTGTACAGCAATAAAAATATCTCTGTGCCTAAACTCATGAATAATTAAATTTAAATTGTGATAGCGCATGAGAAATAATTTTATTAATCCCTTCTTCACAATCACAAAAAAATTTACTGCTTGCAAAAGCATAGATTTAGAAGCTTATTTTTTGCAAATAGTCGAGTACTTCATGAGCAATGTAGTGCAAATAAATATTAAGAATATGCCATGTTCAGTATTGCGATGTAAAAAAAATGGAAATGAAATAGCCTTTTAGAATACGAATGTGGTAAAAAAATTCTTTTAAATGAGGTTTCTCAAAATATAAAAAAATGTACTAAAGGTAAACGAATTATTTTTGACTACACAATTTTTACACAAATATGTGTTCAAAATTAATGTAAATCAGTAATCATGTGCAAAATAATATTAATAAAAAATATAAGCTTTTAAATATATAATAGAAATCTGGATGAATTCAAAAAAGATAATTTATGCAAATTTTGGATCTAGAAAAAGGGAAATAAATATATTTCCGATAAAGTGCTAAATTTTTTAAGCACACCATATTTTTTCAAAATTGGATTATTATTCATCAAAAATAAATATAGGATATTGTTATAATTTGAACCCACCTTACGCTTGAAATTAAGAGCGGTAAGGCAGGGTATATTTTAATTTGTTGCAATGAAGCCAGCTAATTTGTTGCATTTATCTATACCGATAATAATAATTATTAGTATTTATTATTTATTTCAAAACATGATATCATTTTATTACAAAATATGGTATATCTATATTTCATTTGCAAAAAAAATATAATGTAAATGTTAAATACAAATGTTTAATTTTTTAATTAAAATATTTCATTTAAGATATAATTATTTTTATCCTGTTTTATCATTTTTTCTATTCTTTGAAGACACAAAATTAAAAATGTGAGTGCCATAATTCTTTAGATTATAAAACTTTTGAAATAACTCTTTAACCAGTTATTTATATTTAGCACAAGAAACCAAACAATATTTGTTTGCAACATTACATAAGAGGAATAAAGTGAAAGCAGATTTACAGGTTTTCTATGTGAATACTTCAAAACTATTTTCTCAAAGATAAATGAAAGCTGCTCAGATACTGAGAACAGTTAATTGGTTGCTAGGAGACGGTCAACACCCAAATAAACACTAATCTATAATCCATAATATCAAAACAGCCCACTCGAAAGAACCAGAAAAAGAAATGAAATCGGCTGCTGTCCTTTCTGAAGGTCCTTCTCAAATAAGAATCAGATAGGTTTGAAGCAGATATGATATTTCTGACAATCAACGTGTCGGAAGTGTCAAACTTGGTGACATTTCGAAAAAACAGATCCTGTTTCGATTCCGCTTTTGTTTACCTTCGTCTTCATGATTAGCCCCTTTTCGAGTAATTCTACTGTTTATGAGATAACATATAAATTCCGAAAAATTAACTCCAAAAACAGACAGGATCTACCAAAAACTTTTTTAAATTTTATTTATTTCAGCGACAAAAGGATTTTAGAAAAGTTTCTCAATAGTTGTGCAAATAATACTTGAATACAACAAAAAATAGTGAATTTCTAAAGGTAGCATAATTATTAAGAAGAATATTAAAATCATTAAAAGGCATCCCCCCTATATTCTTGTATCTTTTGTAGTGTTTAAAATGTTATTTGCTCTTTATTAAATATTGCCATTGAACTTTAATATCCTAACTTTAATATTGTTTCAATTTTCAAGAGTTTGAAATGAGTACATCTTTATTTTTAATTATCTAATTAATATTATGGATATGGTTATGACTAACGTCATTTTATTTGAAAAGTCAAGTTAATCAGTTTATATTTCATAAGTATTTAGCCTTCAACCTGCACATACAATATATTTACATTTTTACCATTTAATTACATATTTTTACATTTATACAATATCTTTAGATATCTATTTAAAATCAAGAATTACTGCATACATGAAATATATATATATAAAAAATTTCAAAAGACTTAAAGTCAATTAAGCGCTTTGAATGACTAATATAAATACAGCCATGGCATTTTTCAGAATTATAACTTCCTTGACGCAGAATATTATAAAATTGATCAAATTTAAAATAAATTCTTGACCTCAAAATTCCTGTCTCATTAATTAAAAATGAATATTTTATACAGTTAACGCGATTTATTTTGTTAATATTGTTTCTCCTACAATATTTTATACATATATTATTTACAAAAAGAAAATTTAATTAAAAAATGAAGGGTTTAAATAAAAATATATGAGTATTAATTTCATGGCATGAAAATTAATACAATCATAATTATTGATAAAATTATTACGAGTGTGAATAAGTTCCTCTTTTTACGCGTAATTCTTCAAACAATTTCCAAGTAGTTATCGATAAAAATATCATCTAAAGTGTTTTTTTTTTCACAAGAATAGATTCCACGTAATAAAGTTTTGATAAAAATGACGTCTTCTAGTTATCAAATCAACGCATAAACTTGTCATCTTACGTCAGTGAAAAGTAAAAGCTGTAGATGTACTCAGGGATATCATTGAAATGATATTTAAATTATTGATATTTAATTATTATATAAAAAATTATTAAATAATCTGAAGAAAATATGTAGCAAAGCGCTTTGATAATCCCTATTAATGAATATCGTTGCATTTTTAACAATAAGCAACGTCACGAACTTTTTACGCAAAGTACTGCTGTCATAGCAACGGTTGCCAAGCAAATCTGTATTTTCGAAATTATAATAAATATCAGATTTTGAAACATAGAGACAGTTCCTAAGCAACAATTTACTTATCAAACTGGAAAATTTTATTTAACAAAAGGTTTTGTTTTTAAATATAAGATAGAGCTAATTTTATACTAATAAATTTTATTTATATCCTTATTTCTCAATAGAAGAATATCTTCTTCGCTTGATGCTTCCATAGAATTATAAATTTTAAATATATCAATTCGATTAAATAGACTTTTATAGAAATAAATCTCAAATTAGGTAAAATAAAATTTCTTAGCTTGTAATATGTTAAAGAAAGTGATTACATTAATTCCTTTTTTTTTTATTTACCCAAAAATGAATCGATAATCATAAAATCTTGAATTGCTCTTGTAGGATCTTATAAGTTGTAATTTAAGTACTAATATTTTCACTAAAATAAATTTATATGTATATTGGATGCATTCATATAAAAAAAGTAAATTTATTTGGATTCTGAATGATGTCATAAGCAAAAGACATTAAATTATTATGAGAAATTCGAAATAGGGCAAAGGAATTATACCTAATGAAACATTACAATGAAAAAATTTGTAATATACTATTATCTGAAATTTCTAGACGAAATTGCTGTAAACATGCTTAATTATATTGCAGTTTTGTGCTGCAGGTAATACCTTACATGGAATTATTTACTTCAGAAATGTTAAACTATCTAATTGCAAACTTATTTTTGATTTGAATTAAATAAAAAGGGTTCCTTAATTATCAGTTCTATTTTAAATTAACATTATTTTACCTTAAACTTAAAGAATTCTTCATGAAAATAATTAAATATAAAATATTAAAATAAAAAGTTCTAAAATTTTTATAACTTATGAATGAGCCCAAATAATTTTGGAAACAATTATACAACGAAATACCGAGAAGTGGATTAAGTAAAATTGAATTGAATTATGTATTGTACGTTTTTAATAGCTGAAAAAAAGGTACAAAAACATTTTTAAGTTTAAGCATTTTTTTCCGAAATATTTGAATAATGGTTAATAACATTGATGACTTAAATATACATATCGAACACTTTTTATAAATATCTCATCAGTTTATATTATGATTATAATCTTTCATTGAAGCATAATATTTTTTATAATTCAAAATGATATATTTTATTGATAAAAACTGCATTCTGTAAGGAATTTTTGAACTACAAAATATAATATACATTCCAAAAATGACTAAAGTAACACATGAAAAAGGAAATGAATTTTTTCTTTAATATTTGTCAAAAAAATTTAATATACTTTTGGAAAAATGTTTTTTAAAGCTCTAAATATAAAAATGTAAATAAGTGTCAACTATCAATTTAATATTTGCATGTAATTTTGTCTTTTGTTGACTTTAACCAAATTTCATTGACTTTTTAATTGGAACATGCTAAAATCTTATGCATATTTCGCTTTCAATATAGCAAAAGAAAATGTCGTCATAATCAGCTTTATTTTATTGAAATTTTATAATAAAATATTGTGTCAATTGATTACTTCAATAGATCCTTTTATTATATAAGTTTTTTGATATCTTTTTTTATTTCTCTAATTAAATGTTAGAGAATTAAAATGTCTTTCATCCTGGATTGCTTTGTAAAATGAGCATTAAAATAGCTTACAAGAACTATATTTGCATGCGGAATAACCTACTGTGTTTAGCATCTATTTTAAAATGAGGTTACTATACTAAGTCTACTAATCAAATTTTATTATTATAATCAAAGCAAAAACACATATAGGTTAAAATCTGATTTTTAAGTTTCCCAAGAATCATTATTATGCAGATGACATTTTTTATTTCAGATTTTTTTATTGTTCTCTTTCTCCAAGATTATCAATAAACAAGCAAACAAAATATCCATCTTGATAAGATACTCATAATGTAAAAAATTCCAGGGTTCTCCCATCGTAAGAGATGACCCTCATCCAAAAATGCGCTCCAGTTATATATAAAGACATTTTATCTGGGAACCAAAAATTGCGACACGGGAACCAAAGAAAAAAGAACCTGCTTTGGGTGCAAGGGCAAGGTAATCAGAAATATCACGAACTAGGTAAACGTGACTTTCGTCTCTGTGAGAAAAATGTTTGCTTTGACCTTCGTCGAGACCTTGACCGTGTTAGCACGAAGCATTGGAGGAGAAAAGTGGGGCCAGAAGTTCATTTCGGCGGTGAACACCGCTCGTCTCGGAAAACACAGCAGTGTTTCTGATACTAGATCTCAGTAAGCGGAAGAGAGATGGAACTAAAATATTTCGAATGGCAGATGTAATATCTTCCATTTTACTTGCCTACCGAAATTTAACAAAAGAAAACATTTCAGTTACAAAATTGTAATTTTTGAAGTTATAACTTCTTCCAAGGTTACGCCAGTTTTTTTGCGTTTTCTGTTTTATTCCATGGAATATGTAAAAATTCTATGAATGAAAAGTCTTTAACAAAATATAATTGAAAACTAATGTTATGTGATTTTTGAGATTTAGTTTATTAGTAACATTTTCCCCCAAAAATATGCCTATAAATTGCCCCTTAATTTCAAAAATATGTATGAGCGTATCCCTACAATGTGAACTGAAAAAAAAAAAAAGAATATTCTTTACTATATTCCAAAAAGGAATATATGTAGAATTTTCCAAAATCTTCTTTTTATATGGGAAAATTGAATAACCATTTCCCAACAGGTTAGTACCATTTTCATTTTAAATTATTTATCAACTTATTTTTTCCTCGTTGATAAATTGCTAATAATCTATTATTACATAAGAGTAAGTTCAAATTGAGTTAATTTATATTTATTTTCGATTTTATAATATTACAATTACTATACCGATTAATTATTATTCATTTTTGTGATTAATTTCTATAACTAATGCATAAAGCACTATTTGTCATGTTTATATCTTAATCGATTAAATCTTACGTCAAAAGATTCGCTTACATAAAAAAATTGATGTTTTAACTACTATATTTTAAAATTATTTGAAGTAAAAATATCAATTTCTTAGTTCAGTTTCTTAATAGAAAAATACCATTCTTATACTGGTGATAAATAATGATTTTAATACAAGAAAAATTGTTGAATATCAAATGTATTCACTCAAAACCAAGAAAGAACTAACCTTTTTTTTTTTTTGAAGTACCTATACTTGTTTCTAAAGTTGTGGTGAATCAACTTCACCCCTCTTTATTTTTTTAAATATCTGTAAAAAATAAGGAATTAAATTTTAATTTTTCATTAAATGCCAATTAAATACAGTGAAATTTTTCTTATCAAACAATAATGGGACTTCGCCAATGCCAGAAAATCGATTTTATCGGATAAAAATAATACATGTTCATAAAATACATTTTTTTTTTTTGCTCATGTTTTGGAGAGCCATCTGGAAAAATTACAGACTGTAGTGTCTGTTAATTATGCTTCTCTTGCAGAATATAGATCATTCAGATTATTTAAAAACAAGGTACAAACATGTTACTTTATAATTCAGGAACAAAAACAAAATTTCATATTACCATAAGAGGGTTACTCGTTCCTTACTGTGATGTTATTTTTAAATATGTGATTTCATATATATGTTCAATATAATATATATATATATATATATATTATATTATATTTGAAATATGTGCTTTTAAATCATCACAAAAGATTTAAATTCCCTTGTATATGTAGCGAAGCTTTATAAAATCATATACTAAAATATAAGCACACTCCTCGGCAAATTTTATGAAATTCTTCAACATTTCATCTGCTTTTTTCTATGTAATTTTCTTGGTCTTTGTATTGTCTTCAGTTTTAACTTCTTCTTCATCATCATCACCACATTATTTTTGTCCCAGGGCATGTTCGATTATTTTTTGCCACCATTTACCGAGAATTTCAAGGAAAGAGAATTGAGAGGGCAAAACATTACAATTTTTGTCCACATATCTCTGAATTTCTGTATAGTTGACCACCTGGTGACATTCATTCACTTACAGTTGACGATTTTGCCGTATTGAGAAGAAAATTCGGCATAGAATCGACAGTTTGCTCCTCCCCATTTTTCAAACATTATAACATTCAAACTAGTTAGATTATTTAATTGAGAATATTATTTTTTATTAATATACGTAAATCAACTTAATATAAATGACTCTTCAGTAACGTCATTCTTCATCATTCTAATGTCATTCATGTCAAAAGACAAGACTATAAATAAGCACTAAGATTTAACATAATAACATTAAATTAACCTGACAGCTCACTCAAATGTCCCGTATTTATTTTTTACGGAATGATGAAGATCTAAGGAAATCAAAGACTCCAAAACATCAACTAAAGCTCAATGAAACGAGTTAATGAGTGGTAAAAGAAAAATTGCGCTTTTTTTTTTGTATTAAATATTTCCTGAAGAGCTTAATTTTTTATGATATAACGAAGGAAAATAGAGAAATTAAACATATTTTTATAAACTATTCATCATCTTTCAATATGCACAAATATTTAATTACAAATTCTGTATCATAATTTTATAAGTTGATATATTACTGTTTATATTTCTCATATTCACATATAAATAGTTTTTAATTTGCTATCATGGATGCTATCATTTTTAAATTTCTCGGTATCACAATATAAGAATTTTTCTCAAATATAATGGTGCATCTTCAACATTGAAATAAATTTTTCAAATCAAGAGTAGAATTCATCTTTCTAACATGTATTATGTTTCTTGTACTTCGTTGAAACATTGTTTTGAGAAATTCGTTGCTACTCATTTAACATGGAAGGAAATCATCATCGCACTGGTTCTTTATATATATATATATATATATATATATATAATCATGTAAATATCTGGAAAAGGATATGTACACTGGTATGCTGTAATAATTGCAAAAAAAGGGAATGTTTTTGTGATACGATATTATACTCAACATCGAAATATGATCATATTAACAAATATAAGTTATCCCATTTTTAGAGAGAGATCAAATAATTATGAAGTTATATATGACTATACCTAAACCGGACATAAATGTTTATATGGGTTATAATTTTCTTTAAGATTATTTTAACCTATCTCAAAATAAATGATAAAATCTCTCAAAATGCTGTAAACTCAGTAAAAATATTCAATAATTTACATTTTAGCTTCCCTGCATCTGATATAAAAATGATATTCTATTAAGAAATATTTTTATACACGTGCATTTATCTTAGGAATAAAAATTTCTCCATAACCTTTCGGTAGAATCAATTTACTAAGAGTCAAATGCATTATGCTATTCTCATGGTAAAGTTTATCCACGCAATTTTCTTTTCAAGTGGTCTATTGCAAAAAAAAAAAAAAAAAAATGGATAAGCAAACTCTTTATCGAATAGAAATTTCGAAAACAGTAAAACCATTTATGATCGAAGATTGAAGTTTTCTCTGAACAAGAATCGACACAAAACGAACTGGAAATAGCTAGGAAAATGCATTTAAGGATAAATCGATATTCAGTAAAAATTTATAGTGTTCCATTTCCACAGAAGCTGATGTGGGATAGGATCGGTCTTTTCTCTTTCTTTCAATGTTCAAAGTGCAAGCAAACAATATATTTTAGAACAATCTTTAGGCTGAAAGGAAAGATGGAACGGTGTTTAAAATTTAATAGGGGACTGAATTTCTAAGTAAATTTTCTTTTTCTGTTTTATTTGATATATATCTTGCAATTCAGATGTAAAACTCATAACTGGTAAGCATTGAAATATTTTATTAAAATTCGTTTATTTTTGCGGCTGCAATTTTAATAGATTTACCATAATTGTTAAATTTTCTTCTTTAGGATAACTCATATTATTTCAGATAAATCACTTATTCTTCTTTCAGCAATTCAAAATATTTTAAACACGTTCTGCCGAAATCTTTATAATAATAATATAAAACAAATAGTAATAAATCAAAATGCTTACATTTTAATTTCATTTCAAAAACAGCAAATAATGCCATTTTTTCTAGGATCTAAATTTTTAAAATTGAGACTAGAATTGTTTTTAGTCAATATTCAGGCCATTGTTATAGTTTTGTGTAATTTAAAATAGGACGGCAACATGATCAGATTAAAATTTAAAAACAATGCGCTGGAACTCTGGTTGGAAACAATGATATCACACTATTCTAGAAAGCATATCTTCAATCTTATTATTCAATGTGACCCCATACTCATTTAGAATCTACTTCATAACAAACCAATTATTGAATCTATTTTTATCTGAATAATGTTGCTTGAATATAAAGTAATCGTTATATAGTTACCCGACATATTACCGAGTAGTAAGACTCAGTTCGAGATGATTTTGGATTGAAAGAAATCTATATCAATTGGCAAGCATCTATGAGTTCATCTTTTCTACATCGAAATTTCAAATTA
>JAPMOR010049683.1:78533-90943 GCA_026543865.1 Argiope aurantia | reverse complement strand
AAATTTATTAATTTTTATTTTATAAAAGTGCATAAGGGGAAAAATTATTCTAACATTTTTTGAGAATTGGCCATTAAAATTGTATCTGAAATTATAAAACAATATTTACAGAGTAATTCTTTTTTAATTCCATGAATTTGGACAGATTGGAACTTATAGGTATTTTCTGATGATCCTGATTTTTCTTTCTGAATTGATTTTTTTTGTAATATAATTCAAATATCAAAGTGAAATTTTTACTAGACATTTACTTCTGGATAAAATGTACTGAAGTAAAATTCTAAAACATTTGCTCAAATTAAAAAAAAATAATGATAAAGAAACAGTTCCAAATTAGCGCTTTTTTTCAATTTGCTGCAAAGCTATTAAACATTCGATAATTAATTTTATAGGTTCTAAATACCTATAACTTCCTTATTTAAATTATTTTCTCAGCTTTCTATAAAATCTGAGAACATTAACTTCTTATTAACAACTTCTATTATCTTCTTAAATTAATTTCTTATTATCTTATATTAACTACTTCTTAAGATGAAATTTGAGTTTGAACTGTTTCTCTTTTCTTGTCTGGTCCAAGTTCTATGAGTTAATATAGTGGCCTGTTTTGTATAGTCAAACCAAGAACTTAAAGCAATAAAATTTTTCTTATCTGTTTTCTTATACGTTTTTAATTACTTCAATTTAACTAATGCAGATGAATGTCATAATGTCTTTAAAATTTTTAACATACACATAGTACGCAACATGTCCTAAATAAGTAATTGAATTTCGACGCGCAGTCCACACTAGCAATGGAGAACTGTCTCACAATTTGCAAACTTGTTGCGATGTTGATTTCGTACGCCTGTATAGAGAGTATTGTGAGAATAGGACACTATAATGAAAGAAACTTCGAATGGATTCAAATACGAAAAAGACCTAACTGAAGGTTCTTCATGTCCATTCTATTATTTTAGGGTATGTTGCGTTTAAAACCTGTATCTTTCTAAAAAGAAAGATAAGCGTATTTCCACTGATATAAATTACATGTCATATTATGCCGAAAATTATATCATATAACAAACTAGATTTTTATTATTCCAATAACATACAGCGCACACTGTATTCAAATTATTATGATAATAGGTATGACCTTACAACCAAAATATAAAGGGTATTTAATTTTCTTTTCTGCAGTAAGAAGTGAACTTGCACAACATTTCACCGTTTCTAGCATTGTGGATGAATTGTAAGCGACTCGAGGTCCTTTCAGCACACACCATTTGTCATTTTGTTCAAAACAGAAAGAGAAAAAATGAAATTCAGTATATGCGATATTTTCCTAATGAGATTGTATATCTTTCAAATTTTGTATCATACCTCAAAGGTAGGCTTAAACATCCTTCCTTATGCATGTGAACAGATATACCAAAATTGCAATTAATCAATAGGGTGAAAATTAGCATATGGTTTTCAAATCGGAATCATAGATTTGTATAACTTTTTATGCAAAACCCTTCAATTGACTAGCTGTCTAAGTAAGTGGCATGCATGTAAATTTATTAACTCGAAACTGCACTGAGCTTGACAAATAAAATTCGGCGTTCAATTTTGACAGCAAAATTATAACCTTGTTTCAAATAATTCAACAAATCTATCAAAAGCAAGAAGTGTCATTTTAAAAATTCTATTCGATTCTATAAACGATGAAATTGAGTATAAAATTTGCAGCATTTTTACTAACCCATTAACTGCCAATTAATTTTTTTTGAATAGATAAATTATGTCAATGCACAAAAAGTGGTATAATAATATAATTATGTTCAAGATGTATTTTGCTTTCAAAATATTTTATATTTTTTTGAAAAAATATTATTATAAAATGATCAATAAAACCATTTAAATAAAAAAAGGACTAAGTAAGTAATAGATTGTTACTACCACCTCTAAATTACATATTTATGAACGGTATTTCATTATAATATAAAATCTAACCAAACATATAATGCTTCAAATATGACAACTCTGTTGCGTTCAACTTAAAATGAATTTCAAATTAATTCATTGTTGTAAAGAAACGGAACACAGAATACAAATTTCGTCTATATACAATATATATAATGAAACTAAGTTGTCAGGTATTCCAAATAGGTTTTCAGCGTCGAATGGTGTTCGTAAAATTTCGAAATCCCTAAATAGATAACTTGGTAGCTAATGGGTTAATATACGAGAATGGCAAAGGGTGAATATTTTGGCTGGTTCTTTCTTTTTTGATAAAATTAAACACAGAATGTATCATGTGTGATAGTATAGAATAAAGTTAAAAAGATAAACTTTCCAGTTTTTTCAAAATTTTCAGATTACTTTCAATCATAATTCAGAAACGGAACGTATTAAATTTAATAGTAGCTTTAATACATTTTTATTCAATTTGATTTTTTTAAAGATATTTCTTGGTCGATTTTACACTTTTTTTATGATATCTTGGAATTACGAAATTTTTAACACTGGTGTATTCTGTATATTATTAACCTATTTTTAAGTTTCCAGAACTAAATTATTCTTTTACTAATTTAATCTAATTTTTATTTTACACTACTGCTGCCATCTGGTTGTGGATTTGAGAATATGATTTCAAAATTCGATATTTTTATAATAATGAATATAAAATGATTAACAAAATTAAACGATTTATTTTCTGGAGCGTTTGATAGCTAGTATAGATACATACCACAATCGCAAATTTGAAATATCATGCAATTATAAGGAATGAAACGAGCTTCGGATATTTCAGGTCTTTTTCTTGTCTCTACAATCTGAAAAAGCAGTCCCGTCGCCGCTAAAATGGCTGCAAATCCTACCAAATAGAACTGAACCATTTTTGAAACTGAAACTATATTTTCATTACAATTTATATATGCTTAGATATTATTTTTAATGTTTGCGTGCTCAGTTCAACAATACATTTCAGTTTTTCAATGTGCAATTACGCATCCATCAATAATTAATTCAACAGTTATCATTACTTTCCTTATCAGAAATCATAGAATAAAGCAGTTGTTCAAATGATTTCAATCCTATTGTGGAATAAATATAATGCATTAATGAATCATAGAAAATAGGAAAAGAAGTTTTTTATTTGATTCATAAAATTTTGCAATTTTAATTTCAATGATAAATGAAGTGCTTTCCCCTTGAAGTTTTGGTGTGCTAACTTCTATTTATGCTTAATTCAAGGTCATTTTTATCTTTATGATTTGTTAGATAGTATCGTGAATTTCCTTTATACCAATTAATATTAATTAATTATACTTACTAAAGGAAAAAAAGAATTATTTGCATAATTTTACATAATTCCTGGGCTTAACACAAGAATTCTGGGTTAAGCCTAGGTGTTCTGGGGTTCTATTAAACGATGCAAATATTTAATTTTGTATTCTATTGCCAGAACTTGCATCTGAAATTAATGGAATCATTTTATGTAATTTACATTCAAGATTGTTTATTTTTATCTTTAAAACTTCCAAATAGAATTTTTATTCATTTGCTTATTTCATTCCAAGAACTCTAAATTGATGATAGGATAAATAATCAAAAGATTCAGGGTTCTATTAAGCGATGCCAATATTTAATTTTGAATTTTGCAACGGAATCTTGAGTTAATGAAATCAATTTTATGCACAGTATTTTACAAAGGTTATTACTTTCATCAAATTTAATTTAAAAAAAATTTATTTATAACAATGTGAAATAAGTTTGAATGAATATATTTGTGTGAATATATTTATAATAACATAAAGTGTGAAATGAGTATGTGAATATATTTAAATCAATTTAGCGGAATTCATGCCTCTATTCTCAAGAGTATTTTTATATTAAAACTCTCAAATATATAGATTATGTATTATTATGTATTATTTTTGATACCTATTTCCGACCAATTTAAACTAAAATTTCACGCAAAAATGCAGTAGTAATTAGGAAATCACATATCGAATTTCGTCGATTTGAGCTGTTGTGTTTACATGCATACAAAATTGAACAGACGGTCAACCATATGACATATTTGACTCAAAATGTAATAAGAATTTGCATTTTTGGATGCTAAACCTGTGTACCAAATTTTATCTATGTAGCGATTCACATTTCATAGTTGTCGTTTTCATTTGTACTCGAATAGCTAAATAGTGGCATTATTCCAAGTACTGAAAATTCTATTGGTGTAAAATCTACTAGTGGCGCTATCATATGAGCCAGAACTTTGAAATTTTTCCGGTTCGATAACTATGTATATCAGGAAAAATCATGCGTAAATACCATGATTTCTATTCCTTTAAACAGACTTAGCTCACAATAATTCAATTTTTTTTCCAACATACGGTGTTAGGAAACTTTTCTATTGTTAAGAGCAAAAATTGACATTTCATTTTATGGAAGGAATAACGAAATTTTCGTGTAAGTTTAGATTTTAGTGAGTTTAAACAATTAAGGCTGTTTCGCAAAAGTTACTAAATGCATTTTTCGCCACGTAATAAGTTCCGTATGAATAAATTGTGTGCAATACTATACATATTTGAAGCAAGCGTGCTGAATAATATCTATCGCGTTTTTGTAATCGAGTTCATATTCAATGCTCTAGTTTCATTCAGATTCGATGACTTTCGATATGTTTTGTAAATGGTGTCTAACTTTTAACTATATTGTTAAGTATTTAAAAGATTGCTTATACTGTCCGTTTCAGTATTTTGAGACGACCACATTTTTGACGATTCTATCTCAATATGGGGAGATTCTTCCGGAATTCGCTGTCATTCTTTGTTCTTGATTTTCGCCCTATTAGATACGTTTTTGTTCATTTTATTTTCTCTTGTATGTAATTATCGTATCGTTTTTGTTCGTATTATTTTAATTCAGTCTGGAAGTAATCCTAGTTTATTTCATTTTTAAATGCAAACCTTTCCTCCTTTTTATTTTTTCCTATTTTGATTCGTTAAACCCATCCTAACGCATGCGCAAAAGAGTGGAGGGTTTTAGAATCCGTTGTCAAGCAATTTCTGTGTGTATGTGCAATTATTTAAAGCTGTTGGAGGACTGACTGTTCTGAGAAGTAAGATGTTTAGTAACTATTCCTAGTTAAGGCAAGCGATTTTCTTTCCCTATAATGAAATATTTTAGGGATTTTTATTGTCTTTCCTCTCTCCCTGTATTTCTACTCTGCTACAACTTCCATTTTTTCTAATTTCGTAGGTTGACTTTTTCTCCATGAAATGTATCACTATTAAATTTTATTTTACATGGACGCTGCGTCATATCAGTAAATAAATGCATTTTTAGACACGGAATCCTATGCATTAAACATGCACTAAAATTTTCATTGTTTCTTTTGGATGGACATTGTCTCAAATAAGCAATTTAAAACTTTGTTGCAATTTTCGTTTACAGTTACAATAAAGTTATTTTTTCCATTTTCAGGAGGTGTTTTTGAAAATTGTTAAACTTGACATTAATTTAATTTTTTGAAATAAAATTGAAAGGAAATAAATTCTGAATCAAAATTTTACATAGTATTACATGCATTTATTTTATTTAAGTATTTAATTTACATAAACATACATGATTTAATAACAAAGAATAAAAATTAATTAAATATATAATTGGACATCAGTTTCAAATATAATCACATAATATATTGATACAAAAACAATTTTGTTCATTGCTACTTATTTAGTGCGTAAAAGAGTGTAGACATATTATTCTTATTTTGTTTGACATTTTATTCATTAAGTTTACATATCCAGCAAAAAATAAATGAATAAATAAAAAAAGTTTTAAAAAATAATAATTGCAAAAGCATTTTTTTTAATTTCATCGATACTTTGAAATTAAATTCGCAATATAAAATGATTTGTGGTAGAATAATCTCCAAATGGGTGAAATGTGTATTTCAGGAAAATCTATTATTTATTATGATTGAAATTAATAACAAAGAGAAATTAATAACAAGTAAATCCATAAAACTAACGATGCAACTTCCAATTTACTGACAAAAATTCAAAATTAACAGCCAATAAAGCAATATTAATTATAATACAAGTTTCGCGTGAGTTTGCAGAAAATAATCGCACTGAAATTTATAAAAACAGAAACGCAGAGTAAATCTTCTATTTTTCATGGCAATCGTAATGTATTTTGTAAGAATAAGTCTACTTCAAATTCTGAGATAGCCACTTGTTTCTGAAAAAAAAAAGGAAAGGAAATATGAGAAAAGATTATTTTCACATAAGAACTATAGCTCTTATCTAATCTATAAAATTAATATTTATCTTTATTTTTGTTTTAACTTCATCTTAACTCCAAATACGAATTTAGATGTTTTTTTAAGCACTTTCATGTCTAAATATGAAACAGAACTTTAGGATATTTATAGAACTGAATTTGAAATCTCACGATATATATATATATATATATATATATATATATAATTCAAAATAAAGAGCATAAAAATGTCAGAATTTAATGAATCAAGGAATTTATAAATTAAGGATAAAATCGTATTCATTCTTTTTTTCCTAAGTTTTTAAGAAGTTTTAATTCTATATTTGGAATTTGTATGGAAACAAAGTTGTGTTTCTTAACTAAATAATTAGGGAATTTAACTTATAATTTTATTGATTAAGTTATTAAAAATAATAAAACTTAATCGTTCAGAATAAAACCCATCATTAAAAAGGGAAAAAAACAAATGCTTTTTATTGCAAGAACTGACACAATTTTAATTCAAAATCATAATTTGATTACAGTCTTATTGCTTGCCTCCTTATTAAAAGAGATAGAATAACTAAAAATGAAAAAAATGTCTGTGAATATTTTGTTAATGCGTATGAAAATGTATTTATGAATTCTAATAAGTGTTGTTATAAATCGGTCAACTTCCTTTACAGAAGCCTGATTTAACTTTAATTGGGTTAGTATCTACTTTAGTGTACTTTTCATATCGCCACGATGCCAAGTAGACAATGTCATGAAACAGGATTGGCTGCTTAGGCAATGAAGCAGTCATCGATGGCCTGAAAGCAAATACTGAAGCTTTTACCCGCTAACTTTAATTTTTTAAAAAACCAAAACAATCAGGAGGAAAGCTTTCAGAAAAGTTATTTAGCATTCACTTCATTTGTGCACGTAGGAGTGAAGTAATATTCTGGCTTTGAATTCTCAATTTAAATGGCGTTAAGAACAAACTGATTTTTAAATACTTGGGTGCGAATTTGCTTACAGCTTTTCACAAATTTTTTTGTAAACAATGATATTTTAGCATCTATAATTAAATAAAAAAAAGAATTTTAACCACTTTTTTGAAATAGAATTTTTACTTGCCTTTTAAGAATCTTTTCTTCAGATTCTTATCTTTACTATCCAATACTAAAAGGAAAAGAAAAAAATAATAATGAGCTATTTTGAATACGTAAATTTGTTTCATAAAAAATAAAGATAACATTTAGATAATTTTGTTCTCTTATTTTAAAATTCGAAATTATTCAATTGAGTGTAAAGTTTTATTGTTAATTTCATTTTCAGGAAAATCAAATGACTTAGAATATTAAAAATACTTTATGAAAATCTAATGCCAGTTTGATTATAATTTACTTATTTTTTTCCTGTATTTTTTAGAAAGATGTCAAAAGCCACATCCTTTTTTTAGCTCTCTTTCTGTGATTTCGCATAAAAAAACGAATTCTTTTGTCTTTCTTTTTAAGAAGAATTCACTCGGCAAAATAATAGTAAAGTGTTTTTTATTTTAATTGTTCTGACTTGGGCTTCTTCACTCAAATACTTAAAAATCTTATATATTCAAAAATTATAGATACTAAATTTATAAATTTTTATATAATGTAATTACTATCTGCTTCAGAGATTAGATTTGTTGGAATATTGATTTATTTTATTTAAGCTAATTTTTTATACGTAACTTGATTGATATGTTTATATAACGAAGAAATAAATTAGATATTAGAGCAGCATTTGTATAATCGGTTCTATTTTAGAAGAGAAATTACTGTTTCAGGTTTTTATTTAAACACATTTTTCGAATTGGTGAGTGAAGTAGAATAGATTGATTATTGATGACATACCTAGATATATGAAATTTTGCAATTAACAGAAAATAACGTAATCGGCTGACGAGGATTCGATCTTTGACTTTGCAAATTATTTAAATTCATGGATACTAGAATGGCCACTTCTTTTATTCGTAAGTCTCCGCATTCAAGTTACATTCATAAAGAGCTCAAAAAATTTCATTTCCCCTCCCCCCACAAAATATAACATTTCCTTCTGTTATTTGGAAAATGGAAGCTCCGTCAAGAGAGAATATGTATAACAGACAGAAAAAAAGATTACCTCATGCAACTATCTGGATCTGATTGGCAGAAGAATAAGATAGCTTCGATGCATTTCTAAAAATGAAAAAGGTCGTTATACATGGCTGCTAAAACATGAGAATTTGAAATAGAAACATTTGTTCTTTTATTATATTTCCATTATGTTTATTTACTTATATACTGTTTTTCATTTTTTAAATATTTTTTGGTAATTCCTATTGTAAATTTTCTTTTATATACTATATTATTCATCTTATTTTTAGTTTTATAATTAACTAATCACTTTTGCACAGCAATAGGATAATTGGCATTATTATGTATGTGTGTCTGTATTTAATTTCAATTAAAACTTTTATACATAATTTGATGTTCAAGATTCCAACAAATTATACATAATTTGATGTTCAAGATCCCAACAAAATATATTTAACCATCAAATTCTGAAGGATATTAAAGCCATGATATTATAATAGCTACAAGTCTGTTTTGTTTACTATGCATATGAATTTTCATGATGCAGTCGAGTTCCAGGACATCATACAGTCACTAAGAATTTAAGTATCTAGGAAATCTGTTTCAAATTATATTGTATTGTATAGATATATTATATTGTATAGATAGCGGAATCTTTCTTCCTTTTCTTTCCTCAATAGAAGAAATTCAAGCAATTAAATGTTGAATTAAACAATAGAAACGGCTTGAACGTCGTTCTAATACTAAAATACACAGCCGAAAATTATGCAAAAACATATTTTTAAAAAACTGACAAAATTCTAAATAATATGCACGACAATTGAATTACTATGATTAAAAAAATTTTTTTTTCATTTTTAGCATGTCGTAAAAATCATTAATTATGCTCTAATAATTTCAGAAGTCATGCCGGAAATGCCTCAAATTTCCCTTACTTTTTTTATAGCTCAAATTTTAATTAGAATTTCAAAAGAAAAATAGCTGTTAGATGCTCATTTGACCTTTAAAATATATTTGAACTAAATTCGATAGCTCTTCGTCTTCCGGTCTGTTCTTATGCCCCAATACACACACATTCACACATAAATATTTCCTTCTATAAGAATAGATTTATGCTAAAATTTAATCATTAGACAGTTTTGCTTTAAGATATAGTTTAATTAATTTTAATTTATCAATATTTAACGGTTTCGAATGTCTTTACCATTCAGCATACTCTTTTGAAACATATATATCTTAATAATTGAGCTTTCTAAATTACATAACACATATACTGTAGTTTTTATATGTTTAGTATGTTATTTGATTTGAAGTTTTATGGCATATTAAGTGAAGTTACATCGAATATTTTATATGTTATAAACATATATATAGAAAGTGTTGCCAACGTGGACTAAATGAAACTGAATATAAATAATATTTAGGATCTTTTTTGGTAGCAATATTTTTTAAACTTTGTTCCAAATTCATGAAAGTTTACTTGTGAAATATTTACTATACCAATAAACCACTTTAAAATCTTTAATAGTGAATAATAATTTGGCCAAAATTTGTAGTTATTTGGCTACTAGAATTAAAAATAAATGATCTACTTTTAAGAATAGTATGAGTTTAATTATTAGTCTTAGTTTAGTTTGTTTTGATATTTTTTAGTTCAACTCAGTATAATGTTAGTTATTTGTCTTATTTTAGATATATTTTATTAATTTTTAGTTAAACTAGATTTAGTTTCAAATTTTTTTAGTTTTAATATGACAGTGATATTTTTCTAAAGATTGACAATTGAAAATTTTATTTCTTACCCTTGCTTTTTCAAAAGCTGAACTTTCACCCGCTCCATAAAGACCTGTTGCAGATACTACCTGTATATAAAGATACCATTAAGACACTAGATGTTGTCATACCTATGATGCAATTCAAATTTAATAATTATGTAAGAGTTCGAAGGAAGGAAAGTAAAATACTTACAATGCGTTGCATCAATTTGGCATTAGTATCATCAAAGCAAGGTTTCTATAAATAATTATAAAATATATTAAGCAATAATTCTTAAAGAAAAATACAGCATTTAGTTTCTATGTCCTGGTTTACCCTACGACGATCCGCCTACCGGAAAGGGTGCAAGACCTTGGAAATCGCTGGGGAGGAGAACCATCATTTATTTATTGAAAGGCTTACATTCATTTCCAGAAAATATGTGATAATTAAAGGTCATTTATAATTCGTTTGATTAAAATAGCTAAATGAATTAATAAAAAAGCTTATTCTGGAGTCAGGAAATATGAATTAAAATTTACATGGAAAAAGCAGTGAAAATGCTTAAATATAAAAATAAAATAAAGCCCTAAGGACAGAAGATACAGTATACAATACTACAATATCAAAAATCTGCTGATTAATATTTAAAACACAATCAATTGATACAGAATTTAAGCTAAAATACAAGGTGAAAATACAAAATTGATAGAAAGAAAGAGAACAAAAATTG
Organism: Argiope aurantia; assembly: GCA_026543865.1. NCBI lineage: Eukaryota > Metazoa > Arthropoda > Arachnida > Araneae > Araneidae > Argiope > Argiope aurantia. Next base: position 80,125 of record JAPMOR010049683.1, on the reverse strand, counting down.
AAGATTCCATGCATGACAAACAATAAAGCCCCTGGGAAATGTAAATTGAATCTATGCAGAAATATATATAAAAAAAGAATAGTTAAATTTCTTGCATAAAAAATCCACTATAATCTAGGACCAAAATTAATGAATAAATAAATAAATCATCAGACAAAATAAGACCATAAACAACCTTGAGATATGTCCTTCATCTCATCTACATCTAAATTTCCTCAGAAATATCTCACGAGATTTCACAAATCTTTCCCATTGTCCCCCAAAAATTTAGTTTAACATTCTTAATAGTATCTTTATTAGGTGTTTACAACTTGAAATATATTGATAGCTATTGTGACAGTAAATTTTAATCTATCTGCCATTAAATACAAACACTTAAATTTTTTAATAGTAGGACACCTTAACTGTAATTTTTAAGCTAAAAATGTCCTATTTTCATTATTATAAAATAATTCTCCTTTTTTTTATTTGAAATATTTCTTTCTCATTTGTCGATTGTGCTAAATTCAGTTCATTAAAACATGTTTTGATTTCGCTTCTATTGATTGATTAAACTATACTGTGCATGTCCAAAGAAAGCATACCTTTTAATTAATAAGAAATTAATTATTTGACATTATTTTCAAGAAGCGTTCACTAAAATCTTTTTTATGCTTTTTTAGTATTTGTGAGCCATAATTTGAAGAAAATCTATTTAATTTGTATTTCTATAGAAAAAAAATTTTCAGTTGTATTTATGTTGATTATGTTATAATACATGGGGGAGGGGACATAGATTAGTTGGTTTTGTTAATCAGTTGCCTCGTAATTATTCGTAATTTGTTTTTTTAGTTAATTTCATAAATGAAAAAATTTGCAAGATATTTATTTAATGGTGCAATCAATAGTAAATAAAAAATAGTATTCACAAAATTGTCTGATAAATGGATTTTAATGTTTCAATGAAGCATCTAAGAGATATAGTTACATTTGTTCATAATTATTTTCCAAATACCAGTCGGTGCTAAGTTAAAATATTATCGCCAGTTGTTGCCAATAATTATGTTGTCATCACATACTGGCGACAATGTAATATAATTAGAAGCCAAACGTAGTAGAAAAATATTATCCGTAAATCTGGATGTATTTGCATCTATTCTAGCGAAGAATATTGTCGGCTTTTGTTGCCAAGCACTCCGATGTTTTCAATATTTGGCGATAGTGTATAAATATTAGTCAAACTTTTTCTTCTGTATTTTCCAAGAACGTGGCAACGTAATATAAATAGTCGCCAAACATTAACATCAAACCTTAAAGCGTTAGAAAAAGAAGTATCTTTTTCCTGTGTTCATTTTTCATCCAGATACATTCAAATGTCCAGAATAATCGAAAACCTCTGAAAAATGTCACTATTTGGAAATTGCTAGATTAAAACAATGCGCTTGTCGTGACAGAAGACATCCATATCAAATATGTATTTATATTTGAAAACTAATGAGAAAACTGTTTTTCAAGAAAGCGGGAAATGTATTTAATAAATAGTTTTTTTAAAAAACGAATTTATTTACATACCAAAAAGTAGAAGCTTCGCCTTTATCTTTATTATCTTAATT
>JAPMOR010049683.1:0-78433 GCA_026543865.1 Argiope aurantia | reverse complement strand
GGCATGTTGTAATCGAATGTTTTTTTTTAATTCGTTAGAAGATGGCACCACTCGTATGGCATCAAAATTTAATCAAATCAATCCATTAACTAACACTTACGAGTTGAAAATATTAGAATAATAATACTAAAATTATGACCAAGAACTCATAAACGTTCAATGTTTCAAAACTCTAGCACTTCAAGAATTGAATGTAAAATATATTAGAGAATTTCACCCTTACACACACGAAAAAAATTAAATTATATTGAAATGTATAATTATGAAAAATACGTTACAAATTGAGGAGGACTGAGCGAACACAACTTCTTCAGTTCTGCAGGTACATTCCCGTGTTGTAATTCAACTAATCGGCATGAATTAAGTTCATCTATTAGCCAATTCTGAGACTGAAATGAAATTATAAAGCATTACAATTTATAAAAATAAATTTTGCTAAAAAAGCAAAATTCAAACTTTTATAAATCAATATTATATATACCATAATATGTTATAATCAATTTTATTTTTGAAATTTATAACAAGATACCAGCATTTGTTTGGCATCAAAATTCCATTAATTGCTGAAGATATTAAAATAGAAACACTTAACGTAAAACTTGTTAATCTCTTATTTTATTGTATATTATAAAAATTTAATGAAAATAAAGATACAACAGAAGACTGACATTTAGTTTCATATATATATCAAAATTTTCTGTCGTTATCATTAGATTTTAACTGCCTAAACCATATATTTTTTTAAGAATCTGATTTGAGAATAAAACTGCAAATGTTTACAATCTGCAATGATTAATTTTCGATCTGTTAATTCGAAATACCTTTAATGAATAAAGAAAATAAATAAATTGAATGAAATAAATTTTACGACAATAATTTAGAACGTCGATTTTCCGAATTATTAGATTTACATTTCATCTCATTCTGATTTTATATTTCTTAACGCTTTAGAAATGTATTGATAGCATGAAGTTATGTTTCAACATCTTTACTTAATTTTAAATAAGTACTTCAAGTTTTGGTTACAAATCATGATCCAACTTAATAAATTGAATATACCTTAAATGATATTTCAGAAAATGCGTTTTGCCTGTGTGGTTTACAGATTAGAAAGTTGAAGGCTAAATGTGTATGTGTGTGTATCTATGAGAGAGAGGTGACTCAGGTTATTGAAGAATTATCAGCACACCAGAAAATAACTTTCATGTAACTTCAACGTTATAAGACATAAATATAGCTTTATAAATTAACATGTAAGATCTTGTTTAAAAGTTTTGTATTTCAAGCGCGAAATATTTGGTATTTATATATAATGAAATATATTATGAAATATTTGGTATTTCGAAAGTCTTGAAAAAGCACGATAGAAGAACGTTTTAAGAATTGCTAGGGCAGTTTTTTTTCCACGAATCATGTTTTATTAAAAAAAAAATGGAAGAATATAAAAATGAAACACTTACTTTTTCAGTCATCATGCTGAAACAATCACCGAAACGTTGAGGTATATCTGCAATAAAAATTGGAAATAATTTGAATGAAATTTATTAGTTATGCATTATAATATAAATTAAGTGAAAAATTGTAAAGAATATAAACATGTGTTTCTATATGTTTAGGAAAATTTAAAATTCGAGAAATAATATGGTTATCTTAACCATTAAATGACAAACTATTTTTAATTCTATAATTCCGATTCTTCAATTAAGTTCTTGAGAAATGCAGAACCTAAAGATCAAGGAATAGCAAATTTTATACAAACGCAGATAGTGAAAAGAATTTATGAGAGAATAAGTCATCCCTTTAGGTCTTGAGCTAGAATAATTTAAAGAATTTTTTTAATAATCCTGAACTTTTATTAGTGTTGCCAAATTGTATAGGTATGATGGATTATAATAGTTTAAATATTTATTTCTAAACTTCTTACTCCTTAATTATTAAATGACACATATTTCCAATTAATGGATATCCCTTTGAACAAAGTGCAGAAATGAAGAACAAGATTCGATGAAATTTTATTTGAGCAGAACAGTGTAATAAAATTCTAAATCAGCAGGTTATAAAAAGTACAAATCCAAATATTGTTTTCTGGGAAAATGGAGAAAAATTTGTAGTCAATTTAAACGTATTTTTTAGATACAATTTATTTGAAAAACTGCATATCAATTATTTATTTAGTGATTTTCGTTATTTATTATAGCTAATAAAGCATATAGGTTACACAATTAATGGGAAAAAGGGAATTTTTCGGTTTATTGGCTATTGTCCTTCTTTCAAATTATTGCTTATTCACAAATAAAGTAAATCTTCTATTGTGAGAATGTGTTGTGAAAAAGCGAAACTTTTAAGTGATAATTCATTGGTAGGATCTTAAATAATATCATGAAAGCTCAAAAATATCAAGAATTATAATATTTGTATTTTAAAATATGATAGCATATTTTCTAAATCAATGGGAATGAATGATCCCCCTGAGAATTTTTTGTGTTCTTCTGAGAATGCCCTCTCTCCTTCTTTTAGCCAACGCGCAAATTTTGTACCACAGATAAGGCCGTTAACGTCACGAGCTCTCACATTTATATGATTCTAGGAACTGGGCCTAGGCCAAGGGAGAAGAGTGAACAAATGAATTCCCGTACTTTCAGCCCTTTCGTAGTCATGATATCTTGTCCAAAAGCGTTTTGTGCTTTGTAGTATACTAAAAGTTCCCATTTCGTCTATTGAGATAAAAAATTTATACATAGCTGTAATTATAGTAACAGGATAACATACAAAATTTCAAGAGTTTAATTCATGTTTTCGAGTTGTCATGTTTATATACATTTGAATATCCGAAGCAACAGACAAAAATCAGTTGATGTATCTGGTCTAAATTGGAAATAAAATTACATGTAATATTATAAAACTGACTTGATCTCCACTCCGATAAACGCGTTCCATCTCATTACTATTTCGATTAAATAAACGCCCCCTCGTGCATGTTCAAAAGTGAGGAAGATTCTGTATTTGACATTTGATAGTAATTCTGTGATAATAAAGATTTATTGACTTGCTAAATAAAGTATAAACATTTAATCTTCCATTTTTCATATCAAACATATTTTGCTGAAAACAACGCCTCTTGGCGCATGCGCAAAAGTTAGAGGAACTTCTGTATTGAGAATAGACAGTACACTAATACATTCGTAGAAAAGTAAGGAAAGAGCAATCTTGGTGGTTATAAAATTCATACCCAACAGAATTAAGAAAACAAAATAAATAAAAATAATAAATACTATTTACCACAATCGCACATTTGTTTTTCAAGGCATGCAAACAGTGCATCTTCGCTTTTATGGCGTTTTCGCCCTAAGCATTCTAATGCATTTGACGAAATGTAAAGAAGAATCAATGCAATAAATCTAGGGACCACAGAAACCATTTCTCAATTATGTGAATTATTCTAAATGTATCTTTTGAGAAGGATTAAATAGTGATGTTTTAATTGTTGGCGTGCTTGAAATCTGCTGGGTAAACAGTTGCCAGTTCATTTTTGCTTATTGTCTTTCGACTAAAGTTTGTAAACGTTTTCCTTTATAAGGAACGACAATACATTAGTAGAACATTGTAATTCGTTTTGCTACAAAAACGAATATTTATTACCTTTCTCACCGTAACACGCTAACATGAGCTATTTTCTTGAACACGTGTATATTTTGGAATAATGTAACATTACAGCCATGAAAATATTCTCGAATAAAATCTGAAAAAAAAATGAGTACTATTAGTAGATATATGCTTAAAGAAGTTCTGGTTAAAAATAAATAATAACTGAGTAATCTAGTTTCGCAAGCATTTTTTTAGAAAATATTTAGATACGCAACACATACTGATTACATATGAATATTTTTCAATCTTCCCTCATATCACATCCATCAGCGCCACTTCACAAAATTTTCAGGTACCAGTAAGTTATCATCCTGAAGCAACAATACAAGTACAACAAAAATTTACGAGATGGTGCTATTTGACATTGTCAGCATGAGAGCAAATGAAAAAAAAGGCTCTAATAGTTAGTTATACAAAAAAGGTTTTTTGTGCATGTGTGTAAAATCACGTTTTTTCAGGAAAGACACTATATAGATAAACTAAAGAAACTCAACCTTATCTAAATAGAAAATCTGATCCCAATTGTTAGAGTCGTTAACGAGATACACGAAATATATATATGTATATGCAAGAATTTCTTGTTTAAAATTATATGATAATATGGTTATAATTTAATCGGGAAATGGTGGAAAGTCGTAGTTATTTATATTTTTAGACTTTACAATCAATTTGGAAACAACGTCAAGTCTCGTTTGGAATGGACTTCTTAATTTTGAATCTCTATTAGTTGAGGTGGTTGGTATCTGGGTTAGTGCCCCTTCTGTAAACTTGCACAATACTTTGTTTTGATCCATGACGCCTAGTTTAATGTGCATTGGACTTGCATACAGGACATATCTTTAGCGAAATGGGTTTTGGACTTGAAATTTTCTGCACATGAACTTGCTTCTAAGCCATCATGATTCCATTTGAATATAGAAAGTTGACTTTAAAAATTTTAGAGCCATTTTTTTTATCGTGAAAGAATTTGTATAAAACATAATTGCATGAGTAACAATAAATAAAGAGTATTTGTTACTTTTTATGTACTCTTATTTGGTATGACTTGTTTCAAATTTATTTGGATGGGATATTGTAATTTTTTCTTTACTCCCTGATCTGTTAGCTTTAAAATTTTACATTTAGGATGACTTTGTTATTTAAGTACCTTTAGAACTTGGTTATCATTCCATTGATTTATATTTTGCACTGAATGCTAGTAGTTTCACTTCATAAAGAATATTTGAAAAATTAATGTGAAGATTCCTTAGTATTTATAAATATGTGATGCATCCTCAGTTCACAGAAATGCTGTGTGATATTTTCAATGTAAAGACTAACTTTTCATAAATTATTATGAATTATATCGAATTTGAAGTGAAAAAGTATATTCATTCCTCAAAGTCAGCAACTTTCATGAATTGCGAATAGATACATTGAGATTGCATGCTTCAGTTTCTTCATGATTATTTCATGTTTAGTTTTTTCAACCTTTTCCTCTGTTATTTAACACTGACTTCTTTTGTATTTTAGTTGCTGCTATTGTATAGAATCGCCTATGGATTCAAAGGAAATTTCTGACATTTTTATCTCCGCGTCTTTTATTTTTCAAATAATAGGTTGGTGAGTGACATTATTTTTATTCATTGCAAAATATAACTATACTATATATGAATTCTATGTGTTATCCAATTTATAACATTTGAATTACACAACTTTAATAAAATGGATGCATTTCAGTTAAGAGAAGATTCTAATTAGAATAATATTTTGTTTTAACTTGCTAAAGAGATAATCTAGATTTCAGTATCATCGAAAAATTTGCTGAAATTCTACGTTTTGATGTTAGATACTAACAAATTGCTATCGTAAATGCGATAGTAACAATAATTAGTTTATAGTTAATTTGATCATTAAAATCATATTATGTAGTCAAAATTTATTACATTTTTTGTGATTTCTTTAAGATAGAAGCTTTAGTCAGCTGTCCTAAAATAGTTTATAATTAATAATCGATTCATTATAAGTGTACTGCCAATAAAGGTAGTTACGGGTAGTTAAAGAAATAAGAAGGGTATTTTGAAATTGATTTTGACATTTTAAAGAACATATTTAAGATGTTACCTGGTTGCCCAAACTTTCACACCTTACCAACATGATGCTTATCTCCTTACGACACATTAATATTTCATTGTTTTATAGATATATGGTAATTTTTCAGTTTAAATGGGTTTCGAATCTGTTATTCTTCATTTTCAATACTCTGCTCTAAGGAACATATCTCTTCTAATAATAAAGAATATGTATATATATGCCGCCGTTAGTTATATGTATGCGTGTTATATTAGTATAGTATGTGTCATTAAAGTCTTAAAATAAATTTTAAAAAATTATACTATTTAGTAATCATATAAATTTTTCCTCGATTCTGGCAATTTTTTTAGATATCTTTTTTGCAAAAATTTTAATAATGGATTTTCATAGTTGCGTTCTATTTTTGACATTAATAAAAAAAGATTCTATTGATTGTCTGTGAAGTTCATTAAAGAAGAAAGTGAAACGACAATGCCACGAATGATATAGAGCAACTTGAAGATAAATTGCCCGGGAAACACATTTTTATGGTATTATAATGTCATGGAATGTTTATCAAAGCAGAATAAAAATGAAACAGGTATAAGTCTATTAAAATAGCGGGATTTTTATGTCTGTCTCAATTTGACGCATAAAAATTCTCTGTTGGAAAGTAGTATGTGCATCAGATTATCCTTTTGATAAATTTAATTGAATTTAGACCTTACACTATTTTCTAATATCACCTGGTCACTAAAGGTGTCTAGCTTTAAATAAGAATAAGAAACTATCCCTTAGTAAGATACCAAAGCTTAGACATCAACAACACCGAAATTGGATTTTGAAAACAATTTTTTTTTAATTAATCTGCTCTACATTTTGTCAATAAATGGACTTATGAATTATGGAATTAAGCATAATTTTTTAATAATATGCTGCTGAAACAACAGTAAAATTTTATAATTAATGAATGCAGTTATTTTAATGTTTTTTTCAAGTTTTGATGAATTTTTACAGCAGAAGTAATAGACCAAATGTCATTTTTATTAGTGGTTTGATTTGCAACAAATATTTTAGAAACAATTCTATTTTATCCTCTCTTAAAAGTTATTGTTTTCAGTGTTTCTTGATGAACTGCAATTATCGTGACAAAATATAATGCAGAAAAATTAACAAGGCACTAAACTGAAATCTTAATATTCTTCTCCTTTTGGAATTCACCAATTTTGGGATAATGTCATGAAAAAAAAACTGATAATCAATTTAAATAAACTTTTTCAATTGTTTCGTTACACCACCAATCGTTGCTAATTATTTTTCCGAAAAAAATTGTTGTTGTTTTAAAAAAATTGTTGAATTGTTTTTATTTCTTAGAAAAAATTATGGCATTCGATGAGATTTTATTGTTTGATGTAAGTTTCAATCAAAAACGTAAACATATTGCTTTTTTCACAACATGTTTCATCATTTATTTTGCTATAAAGCAGAACTGTTAATGTACTTCATTCTCATTATTATTATCATTTCACAGAAAAGAAATGCGATAACTGAATAGTTTGATTTATAACAAATATTTCTGTTTCTTATTTATTTTTTTCTTAAGACATTGTTTTCTACAAATATTTTAACTATCGTGTAAGGAGACGTTTCTGAAAATCACTAAGCTGCTGAAATCTTGGTATTATTTTACTTTAGGGTGGACGCTAACATAAAGAAAAATCACTGAATCCATTTTAAACGCAATTTTGCAATTGTTCCGTTAATTAATCAATGCATCCCATTCTTTTATTATTATTATTTTTATATTTGTTGGAAAACGAATAATTACTTTTTTTACTTGTTCTCAGAAGAAAAATATCTGAGCAAATGAGTCTTCTGATTTGAGACAAATATTTCAAAAATAATTTTATATTATCGTCTTTTAAAATGTGTTGTTTTCTCCAAATAATTTGAGAAATTACATTATGCCTGCCCGTCTGTCATTTTAATATCTAAAAAATATATATATATTTCGAGACACACCGATAAAATCTTGTGGGCAGTCTTTCGGTTGAAATTACAAAATCTTCTCAAACATTGAACAAAATTATCGATTAGAAGTCTGTCCATCCAAATACATATGACTATGGTAACTACAAAAAAGAAACTATTTAGGTAAGTTAAATCTGGTGTAGAGTTTTATAGCTAAAATTGCAGATATTTATCAAATTTTTAACCAATTACTTATCAGGTTAACTTTTTAGCTATTTACCTGTATATACAGTGAGCCACAAAATTGAGTATACACCTCTAAAACTTTTAGACTTCTTCCAATTACAAATTAAATATTGATTTAAAATAGATATTTTTTTATCCTAGATACTTTAACCTCTGCTTTACCATCCTATAATAGCTCAATTCTATAGTTAACTTATTTATTACGAAAAAAGTTAAGCGATTCGAAGAAAAGATAGAAAACCATGCCACAAAATTGAGTATACATTTCTTATATTTATAAATTTTGCCACCACTTTTTTTAGTTTCAAATTTTTTTAAAGAGTTTCAGGAGTAGCTGCTGCTTATAACACGTGCTATTGCACTTCAACGCTTTTAAATAGTATTTTTTCTCATTAAAAATCGTAAAATGAGCTCTCGTAGAGAAACTACTGAATCTGAACGTTTATTGGTCGTAAAATGGTCAAAAGAGGGCAAATCTCTTCGAGAAATCGCTTCGTTGATTAGTGTAACTCATGGTTGTGTCCAAAAAATACTACAGAAGTATAAAAAACTGGATCTGTGGCAAATATTCCTGGAAGAGGACGTAAAGAAATACTGAGTACTACAGCGAAGAGGAAGATAATTCACTCAGCAAAGAAAGATCCGAGGGTGAGTGCCTCTAAACTAGCTTTATCGATGTCCTCTACAATCGCGAAAAAGACCTCAGATGAAACAATTCTACGTACCCTTCACCACTATGGGTTTCATGGCCGTACACCAATACGAAAGCCATTCATCAAGTATGTGAATAGACAAAAGAGAGTGATTTTCGCCAAAGAACATCGTTTAAAGCCTATTTCTTTCTAGAACACTGTAATATTTTCTGGTGAAAGTAAGTTTAATCTTTACGGAAGCGATGGACGATTTAAAATATGGCGAGAAGCTGGGAAAGCACTGGCACCTAAAAACACCATTAAGACAGTCAAGTTCGGAGGTGGATCTGTCCTCGTTTGGGGTTGTATGTCGACTGCAGGAATTGGAGAGCTTGCTTTTATTGATGGTATTAGGGACAAACATGTATATTTGGGGATTTTAAATGATAACTTGAAAAAAAGTGCCAGTAAGTTGGGGCTTGGGTCAAGCTTCATATTCCAGCAGGACAACGACCCCAAGAATCCAGAGAAGATTGTGCAGTTATATTTGCTGTACCATTGCAGGAAGCAATTACACACTCCAGCCCAGTCTCCAGACCTAAACGTCATCGAAAATTTGTGGTCGCAATTAGAGAAAGCTGTACATGAGCACGAAATCACAAGCAAGGAAGTTCTCAAGGAGGTTCTGAGAGAAAAATGGGCTAAAATTTCTGTTGAAACCACTAAAACACTAGTAGAATCTATGCCCAGAGGATTACAAGCTGTAATTCAAGCAAAAGATTATGCAACAAAATATTAATTTGTGAGTTAAGAGGAAATTAATAAAGGTGTATTCTTATTTTTGTGGTGTTGTTTTTCCTCTCGTCTCAGATCTTTTATTTTTTTTCGTAAAAAATAAATAAACGCAACAATTTTATTAGTATAGTACGGTAAAGCATAGACTAAAGTATATGAGGTAAAAATTTCAATCATCTTAAAGCAATATTTAATTTGTAATTGCAAAAAGTCTCTAAGTTTCTAAGTTGTATACTCAATTTTGTGGCCCACTGTATATGCGAATATAATTATTTCCAATATTAGATTGGTGGAGTTTAATATATGATTTTTGTTCCAAAATTGAAGACCGGCTTCAAACTTTGGACAAAAGTGTATCTGTCGGTCTATCTGTTTGTGTGCATATAAACATTGCGCATTTAAAAGTGATAAAAAATAAAAATATGAAACTTATTATGTAATCATAGCATTATAGTAATTGGTATATCGAAATTTGGGCCAAATCCGACAGTGGAAAGATTTCTAGATTGCATATTTCAACTACATTGCTGATATAAACAAAAAGTACTGATTTGTAAATGTCATTTTAAAGCTGTAATATATTTGAAATTGTTGGAACTGAAAAAAAATGGATACAAATAAAATTGTTGTGATAATAAATGAAACAAATTTGTGTTCGGTTGCAAGTTACCTTTTTCCTCTTAACGTATATTATTATCCAAATTAGTTTCCAAATTTTGTATAAATCATATTGTTCAGTCCAGGAGGTTTGAATTCTTCATTAGCATTTTAGATCACGTAGACTGCCCAACAACATGTACGAACAATATACTAAAGAAAGATATCGCAAATATCGAATTTTGTAGCAACTTTCCTGTATAATTGCAGCTGTTGTAAATACAAATTCGCGTGTATCGAACCAGCGGAAATAGCTTTACCTTGTTTTTTTCATTTAATTGCACATTATAACGGATTTTTTGAATCGATGTGTAGTGAAAAATAGATAGTATGCATTTTGAACGTTTTCTTTCTAACCACTGAGATCCGAAATTTGATATAGCTCTATATTTATATAACTATATGTCTAATTTTATTTATTTAATTGTTTTCTTCATGGAAGACAGTTCAACAAAATAACTTAATAAAAGACGAAAGAAAAGTTCTAGGTTAAAAAAATACTTTAATAATTTCCCTACAGAATTTCAGGTGATATAAATACAAATCTCAGTGCATAGAATCGGGGGAATTTTTCAATTCGTGACTTTCTTGCTTATTTGCACATTGGAGCTAGATTTTATATCGACGTACAGTGAAAGACTCTAGTACACTAAAAGGCGAGTGTGCATTTTAAAAGTGTTTCCTTTCAACCACTAGAACCCAAATTTTGATATAGATCTACATTTATATAACTATATATCTAATTTAATTCATTTAATTATTTTCTTCCCGGAAGATTGTTCGACAAAATAAATGAATCAAATTCTAAAGAGAAGCACTTGGCTAATAACAAATTCTTTTTTAATATTCCTGTATTAAATTATATAAATACAAATTTCAGTGCATAGAATAGGAGGAAGTGTTCTATTCGGGATTTTCTCTCTTGTTTGCACATTACAGCTAGATTTTACATCGATGTACAGTGAAAGGAAGCGCGTTTGTATTTTAAACGTGTTGCCTTTAACCATTTGGATCCAAAATTCTTCATAGATCTACAATATCATAAGTAGTTATCAAACTTAATTTATCTAACTATTTTCTTATTTTCTTCTTGTAAGACGTAAAAAATTATATGAACAAAGTGCTAAATGTAAATACTTGCAAGCAACATTTTTTTTTTGTAATTTCTTTGCATGATTATAGATGGTATAAATAAAAGTCTTGATGTTTAGAATCGTAAGGAGTATTTTCTCTTTACCTTTCTTTCTTCCATGCACATTAAAGCGGGTTTATCTTTTTCATTTTTTACATCTATATATAGTAAAAAAAAAAAAGAGTATGCATTTTGCAACTTTTCCCCTTTGAGATCGATAGCATAATTATATACCGCTTGTAATTTATTTAGCTATTTTCTTCTTGGAAAATTCACCAAAAAATATAAGAACAAAATGTTAAATATAAAAACATTAAAGCACATATTTCGTTCTTAATTTTCCAGCATAACTGAAGCAGGTGTACAAAAATATGCGGGGTGATTATAAAAAGAACTATCTCAATATATGAGACATTAACTATTACACCGTTCACAGGGTTCGGTTCAAGCTATATTGAGGTATGCCCCCAAGAATCATATGACAAACAACAAATAAACTCTAATAGTTACGGTTGCAGTAACAAAATTTCAATATTTTTCAAATGGCAACGCCAATTTTTTTTATTGGAATGTATTAGCTACTCCATAGCAAAAAAAAGCAATAAATAGCTTTGGAACTGCACCTGTAGCGCAAAAATCGACAGCGCTAGACAGACTAAGAAGAAAAGAGAAAACAACCAGAGAAACAGAAAAAAAAACCTTTGTATTATGTTTCACAAATTTTCTACTTGAGCTACTTTAACTACAATGACGCTTTGCAAGCGGCATATGGTGGCTAGAATCAAAGTACGAGCAATGCTGAAAGGAATCTGTTAAACTTCATGCCTTTGTTAGGCACACCGGTTTGTCTGTTTTCTTCTTAGTCTTGTCTATTAGTGGAGATTTTCATGCTACAGTTAAATTTCCAAAGCTATTGATTGTTTTTTTGATATGGAAAACAAATTTCAATAAAAAAAAGTTGGTGTTGGTATATGAAAATTTTATTACTGTAACCGTAACTGTTAGAGCTTAACTGTTGTTTTTCTTATGATTCTTGGATGCATACCTCAAAATACCTTGAACTATTTTTTTTTCCTGAGAACGATATAATATTTACGGTCTCATTTATCGGAATAGTTTTTTATAGTCATCCTATATACATATAGAACTAGTGAAAGCGTTCTCTTTCTCTAAAGAACTAGAAAATTGGCAAAGAGTTTTGTACTTCAATGTGCAGGACATTTAGCATCTATTTCTTTTTTACTGTCATAACATTTAGCTCTAATGTCATCGTACATATGGATTCTTTAGATACGCTTTAAGTAGAAGTTTTGCCTTTTGATTGTTTACTTGTAACTGAAGGATGAAGATTCATTTATAGTTACTTTTAATCAAAAATTATTTAAATATTTCTATTTTTTCAAAATTGTCTCAAATTAATATTATTGATTTTAAAATCAAATTATTAAAACCTTATTTTAGTCATTGTTCAGAATCAAACCGGGGACGTATGCAGGGAATTTTATTTAAAAATCTGCGTAAACTCTGATACCATATAACTGTGGCATGTTGTATAATCATATTCACAAATTCTGTTATAGCTAAGTATTTGATCTATATATTGCTACGAATTTGTAATGTTTCTTCCCTGTACTGTCTGTGTTATGGAAAATAAGGGACTTATGCAGCTATTTTAATAGATGCTGTATAGTGGCTAAGTGAATGACACGATTTTGGAGATTCATTAGAGACAAAATTGCGTTGAAGGCTACTTGATGAAAAGTTTGGTGACTAAAGGATAGCTCTAGAATATATAGGAATTTTAGCGATATCTGTTCTCGGAGTCAAGATTTTAAATCTTTCCAGAAAATTCGATACCTAATTATAGAGATTATACAAAGGTGTGAGATAACCAAAATCAATCAGCAATGAATTCTCTTTTTTGAGTGTGTGGTCACGGGATTAGTTATCCAATACCATTGTACTATGTTGTTATTTACTGAGCCATTCACTAATTCATGTGTATTGCTGATTTTTGAAAATGCAGTTTCTGAATACATTTCTTTTGTGCTTCACTTCACTGTTTTGTTCCGTTTTTTCTTGCTGAGTAAAGCATCTTTATCTGCAAATTATCGATCTTTTTATGCTTACACTCAGTTGGCGGAGCTTCCATATCAGTATATATATATAATATGTTAGTTCTTCCAATGTCGCACTGTGGTTCTTGATGTAAACGAATTCAAGAATTCGTCGTTCTCTAATATATCGCGAAACTATTTTATGTGATTTCGCATTTATTTCGAGGGTACATAAAGATGCACGTGGGCACTACCCAGAAGATTTCCATTTGGAGATTTTTTATTTTATTTGTCTAAGTTTTCATTTGCTAATGAAATAGTTTATTATACAAGATAGCAGAAGGGAAAATAATTATTAAAAACGATACTTTTATTCGTTAAGAAAAAAAATATTACGAATTTGAAAATTAAAGCAAAATTATAAAGTCTAAACACGTAGATAAAAATATTCTGAAATTAGAGTTTAAATCACAGTAATAATATATATTAATTCTGCATTAATGTTTAGACATTTTCTTTCATACCATGTTGTTCTATAGTACTGTTTTCAGTACTTCATAATTTTTGACAGATTTTTTTTTTTTTTTTTTTTTACGTTTTAGTGAATAATGAACAGCTTTTAATTTCCTTAATATATTTTCTAGTGCATGATTCTAATTGAACATTCTGAAATTAATTAGTTGCTATTTTCATTTCTTTCTCGAATTCGCTACTAGATGACGTTTTCTCATTTGAAATCACAATTTATTAAAACAAATCCATTAATTTATAATAGAAATATATAAACATTTTATTTTTGTAGGAATACACAAATGCACAAAATTTAACGCTAATAAAACTTAAAAATATTTCAAGTGCATCAGGAAATTGGTGAAAAATCGATTACAAGATTCCAAACATATTTAATATCGATTCTTTTCTTATTTCCGATTAATCTATTCCTTATAAAATATTCTTCAGTGAAAATCATTCGTAACTATCCATTTTCTTTTTCTAAATGATTTGGCATAGTTTCTGTTTTACTGAAATAGAATCACAATTTCTGACTTCAGAAAACAAATTATTAATGGGATGATCTCGCATTTCGAAATTAATATAGTCTTAATGACATTTAGAACACAAGTGATCCACAAAAGTAGCTTATTTTAGCTATAGCCCCCCGGTATCGAACTTGGGAACCTAATACTGAGCCATAGATCCCTTAAAAAATATATGTGGTTTTATAATTGATTTATTTAAAGGAATTTTAAGATAGTTAATACTTAACTAGAAATTAGATAACTTACTGTGTCTTTTTTTTTCCTTCTAAAATATACGTAGTTATATTTTGCTATTTTCAGTACTAGTCTATTAAATTTTTAATGAACTTTTTACTTATTCGCAAGTGAACTCTTTTTTGGAATTTTAACTGAAGCGTAATATCATTTTAATTACTTAGTAATTTAGTCAATTACTTCATATTCGAGTCACTTTTTTTAATAACGATGTCACTCTTAACGTAAGAATAGTATTTTTTTTAAAAAAATTGTATTTTACATAAAAATGCTATTTTCAACAAATATAAAGAAAATGTATCTTAGGTTATATTTTTCCAATAAATTTTCTCTATTAATTTCATCTGTCTGAAGGTTTTTTTTGCATTTAAATACGAATTTTAAAATAAAATAATAATAAATTGTTTGTATTTAATTTTAATCATATCTCTTACTCAAAACTTCAGGTTCATGTTTACTTAATTAAAGTATCCAGTTAGGTGTTCAATTCAAACACACGCACACAAAAAAAATCAAGAAATCCATTATTTATTTGCTTTGAAATGTATGAAAGCAAAACAGTATTAAAATCATTTGTCCCATTTTGATCCTATATTGCTTTTTGCACCCTTGATTACAGATTTAACTTTCTAATTCGAAGATGCATCTTGTTTGGGACATTTATTATTATTTCAATACCAATAATTACACAAAAGCTAGTTAAGATATGGAATCGTTTCAAGTTACTTTTTGAGTTTTTAATTATGTAAGATTTCGCAAATTCAGATTTAAATATTGAAAAGAAACTTCTGCAATTTGATACACGAACAAACGTGCCACTGTAAGCTAAGGGGTTAAATCTGATATGTCTTTATGCCGTTAATACAGTGTGTAACTGATACCATGCCAAAATCCGGAAACATCGGTGAAGGTGACAGTTTCTGTCCTAATTTTATTTTGCTACAAAAGAATATTTAATATTTCCATCAGTTCATTTTAATATATTTTATGTTTAAACCATACGTCTGTAGCAGTATAGTGAGAACTGGCTCTTGAGGCCATCAGAATCCACAAATCCAATCCAAATCCATTGATTCATTACTTTTTCCTATACTCACTAATCGTCATTAGAGGCTAGCTTATTCACCAGGAATAATAGTTGCTTTAAGTTTCAATCAAACCTCTTACACGTAGCTTGAAACTCAGAGAGCAGTCAACAAAGTATTTTCAAGCAATAAAATATGACATTAAAATTGCAGTATATTAAAAGACTTATACACGTTGATTTATTGTGTGCATGAACCTTCTAATAGAATCAACCAATTGCCGTCATAGATCAATTAAAAATGTAACTGCCTGTACTGTCTATTTTCTAATTGCACTCAGCCTTTCATGGTGTTGTAACTTTACCTTCTTATTCCTAGCGTGAATGATACAGATAATAAACAGAATCTTATCTTTCAAGAATACATTCCTTTAAAGAAATTAAATATTTTACAAAACACTTGAAACTCTTTGAATTTCAAATCAGGAATGAAAAATATTTTTGAAATTATGTAAATAAAATATTTTAAAAAATTTCAAGATTTATGAAAAGGGACTGGATTGCAAATAAATTGGTATCATTGAAAAAGTAATTTTGGAATTTTAAAATTATTGAAAGATCATTCTTTTTTTCAATAATATTTTCATTATTTTTACGTTAAAATCTCATACAAAATTCCCCAAATATTACCTGATTTTTTTACTTATTAATGTTTGAATGTTTTAAAATCCAGCCGAGCTGCAAAATTTATCCTTCCAAAATATTTTCGGAGGAAATTTGCTAATTCTAGATGGAACGATCTGATCTAAAGAACTTAACTGAGAGACTCACAGAGACAAACATTCTCCTTTGTTATTTGTAGAGATTATTTACAAAAACAACATAGCAAAAGATTTCCGTGCCTACGAATGGGATTGGTGAAAAATGATATATAAGAATTCATTATAATGACATAATCTTTAATTCTCAATTAACCTTTTAACTATTCCTTTTTTTCATAATCTAATAAGATGACACCTACCATTTCAAGAATATACTGTATTACTGATTTCATCAAAAATCTGTAAATTCTTGAGATCTTAATGGATTATGTGTAATTTTTGAATCAAATTATTACTTCCTTGTATAATTGAATTTCAAATTATAGGTTTAAGAAGTGATATTCGTTACTGGTATGACTTCAAAGCATGGCTATGACGTTAATAAATGAAACAATCTCGCATACATGTGTCAAAAATAGCATGTCTTAATATATTGAGTTATTGCGTTTGCATAATGCGAAAATAAAGACTGCTTCAAGATTAAGTTCAATACTTTGTTAGAATTTGCATCTTAAATGCTAAACTTGTGCGTCAAATTTTACATTTTTAAATATTTCCGTTTTGTAGTTATTGCGTTTTCGCGAAGTCAGACAAACTTCTTTTGAATGTATTTCGTACAAAATACGATAGAAATTTACAAATTCTGAGTAAAGATCGCATAACAAATTTCATTTGCTTTACTTAAAGTGTTTTTAAGTTTACCTTTGCATAGGCAAGCAGACATAATTCCTTTTTTTTACCTCAGGAAGCGCTGAGATTCATCAAACTCTTGAGATGAATTTATTTTTAATGATTACAATATTTTTCTTTGTATATTTCATACTCGTAGAATAAAAGTATAAAAAATACTAATTCGCAAATTTAAATACGTTTTAAAGTTCCTTTCTGTTTCTATAACAACCCCCCAATTAATGAAATTATTAGTTAAAATTATGAAATCCATTTTATACATATAAAAGAATTTATTGTAATATCTTGCATACTTCAACAAAGTTTATATATGCATATTGTAACAATTAATGTTTAGAAATATTTATACATTGCATTAATCAATGTGCAGTGAGAAAGAAATGTAATAATGAATGTTTTTCTTTATTTTACAATGGCAGAATTCCGTTGCAAAAAAAAAGGAAATTTCTTGAATCTTGTATTGTAGCCTATTTCTTCTCTGCAATAAGGAAAAAAAATTACTGTAAAGCATTTCTTCTGCAAATACATAATTATTTAATTTTATCATGTATAAATTGTAACAAAATTCTCATTAGATTAAACTAAAATCATAAGCAAAATATTTTACGCGATTTGTTTACTGTTTAAATAATATTTAGATTTGTAATGAGATTATGACATACTCAATTAAACAATCATCTGTAAATAATAAAAAACTCCTTTCAATACATGTACTCACAAAATTATTCAACAGTGATTGTCTTTTTTTTTTTAATTTTATTTATCAGAACCGACTAAAGTATATGCGAAAACCAACAAAAAGATAAACATATAATTTGTTCCAAGTAACTTGATCAATGAAATTTCAAAGCAACTTGAAAACAATAAATTGATTGCGTATTCGTAATTTGATAAAAAGTTAGAAAGACATTGCAAAAGCTCCGAAGGAAATCTTAATTTAAATTATGCAATAACCGCAAACTGAATAAAAATAAAATACATCAAACAGCTTTATCGCTTTTATTTTGTATTTCTCTGTGCCATAAGCTTTGTTACGATTAAAATTATCAACCCTCCTTAGCTACAGTTTACTGGGTTGGGAAATCACCCCGACTCGCTTTCCGCTGACATTGCACTACCGAGGTGACACATGATACAAACTTCTTTAACAAGGCCATTGCAAGTTAAAATCGATTAGCAAACAAGTTGAACGATTTTATTGATTTTTTTCCTTGATTAATGTATTAAAAGCATAGCATTGTAACCATTCTTGCGGAGTTGTTATTTTAGGTTTCCTCTAATGCTAGGACATTTTATAGATGAACTCTGTTACGTAATCAAATGTTACGTCTATTTCATCTGACACTGCAAAAATTGTTGCTGATTAATCTGAGTTTATAAAGACGACTTGATAAAAACTCACTTTCGATGAATAAATTGTTCCCATTCTATCCTGTCTAGGATTTTGTTATTGCATGGATGACTAGGCATCCTATGATTTTCAAAGACGTTTACATTTCGAAAAAGTTTATTAAAGGTTTCCATAAAAAAAAAAGTGTAGAAATTTTAGCAAAAATGAGTTGGTGAGGCGACACAAGCCAATTCTGTTTAACAGAACCGTTACAAGTTAAAATCAACAAAAAAGTAAGTTGAATGATTTTATTGATTTTTATCTTGATTGCTATATTAAAGGCAAAACATTATAATCATTCTTAAATTTTTCTTGATTTTAGGCTTCATCTAATGGGTAACATAGTAAAGATAAACTTTGTAAAGTAATCAAACACTACGTCATCCGCAACTACACAATTATTGCTGATTTATCTAAGATTATTAAGAGACCACTTTTGATATATATACTTCCCAATATATTCTTCCTAATGTATCCCGGCAAGGTGTCACAATACTGGACGTGACATTGCATCGATAACTAGACATCTCTGAAAGAAGTTTATGCTTCCAAAAGAGCTTATTAAATATTTCCACAAAGAAAACCGAATGGGAATTTTAACAAGTGCTATGAGTTAATTTACAATCCTACGTTTAGAGACTGTCTGTCCCATTTCAGAATGTGCTGCCAAATGAATGGCACCATGAAGAGTCCTATTTTGCAGAGTTCTTATCACTCTTTTAGACGGTTTAGTTTATGCTTCATCTAATGCTGAGACATAATAAGGATGAAATATATTGTATAATCAAATATTATGTGTATTCCTTCGCATTTACAAATTTCGTTATTGATGAATCTGAGGTTAGAGATGTATTGAAAAAAGCCCTTATTTGAAGAATAAATTATTCATATTCTATTCCAGTTAACTGTCCCAATATTCTATGTAATACTGCATGGTCTAGGAAAACCTATGTCACTTTGATCCCCAAAGAACTTTATGGTTCAAAAAGAACTTATTAAGGATTTCTATAAAAAAACCAGATGGGGAATTTTTAAAAGGAGAGGTTATTAAGTGCCATAGGTATATTTACTATCTCACGTCTAAAGATTATCTGTTCTATTTTTAGGATGAGCCACTGCATAGCGAATTATAGCATTATAGTGAAATCCATTTTAGGCCTATTTTGCAGAGTTCTCGGCTTTCTTCTTTGTGGTCTAGTTTTTCATTAATGCACAATATACTTCGTAATGATCAGCAGTAATGTCTTGTAGCTGCGAGCTAAATTCTACATTTGCATATTTCATTAGGTATTTCTTATAATTTCACATTTGTTTGGAATTTAATTTACCGGAATCAAGAAAAGTATCAGAGTAGCTAGAAAATAATCCTCCAGATTAGAATTTACTACAAAGAATTTGAATAAAACATTAAACACTCTTATTTTATACACTCTTTTTTATGACTTACAATCAAATATACAAAACAAAATATATATTTTCAAAATAATACAAATGTTCTTATGAATTAAAGATTAAAGCATATGTTTGCGCAATTTTACATGGAACTACAAATAATCAGAATTAGAATCCATAAAATTAGTATCCAAAGAAAAAAGTAAAACTTTTAAATTTCATTCTGAATTTCCTATAAATTACTAACTTTGAACTGACTTTATACTTACTAAATTGGAATTCATTCATTTTTTACGTTGTTTTTCTCTCTTAACCAATGCTGAAAGGAAATAGCACATAATTATTATCGATAATGAATCGCTCGATATTTTCAATTATTCACTATTAAACTTTTATTATTTTACAACTTTTATTTTTCTGAGATATATAATGCATTTGAATATATATTTCAAATGCTTATATGTAAAATATACAATTTGTAAACACCATACAATCTTCAATAGTAACTTTATCATAACTGTGAAATTGACTTTAAACAAAGATAATTAAATATTGCAGAAACAAAATCTCATAATACACGGACAAGAATTCAATTATCCTTATCTTTTAATGACTGATTGAATATTATACACAATTAAAACTCGTTGTTCAATTTTTAATTACCCAAAATATCGCGTTTTAATGGCATATGAATCATAAATTTAATTTTCGTTTAAACTCTGTAATAACATGGCCATCTTCTTTGCACTTTTAATATTCTTATCAGTTTCATACAATAGCTCAACAAATTTAAAATACAGACTTTTAAATAAACAACATTACCTTACAAAAATTGCAGGATTTTATTTTTCCCGAAATAAGTAAATATGTTTACATTTTAAAAGATCAAAATAATCTACATTTGAGTTATAACCAAACCTCTAATGAAAAGAATAGCTGTTAAAATCATTGGTGTAGGGTTTCTAATGTTTGGGCTATAAAATATGAATATAATAACATTAATTCTTTTCGTTTTGTAGATGGGTGACATGGTGCTAACAGTGTTATTCACAGAGGAACATATGAAAGGCTTCTTCTTTTGGTCACGTGCTAAGAAACTGACAATCTTAAACCTGTAAACTATACAAAAATTGTTTTTACTACTAAATAATATGTTCAAAAGAACATATGAAGAACTGAAATTGATGCGAAAGTGTAAAAACAAGACTGTCATCATCTGCAGCAAAGGACGAAACGCGCCACAAATTGCTCATTTTTATTGCATTGAAGAATTATTCCAAATTACTTTCCGAAAGCAAATTATTTCTCTAAAAGAAGTAATTTCATTTTTTATGAAATTTCACTTGAGATTGTATCCTATATACAAATTTCTACGATTCATTTTCAGAAGGATATTTAACTCCAATGCAAACAATGTGAACCAGAATCCCATATATCGCGGATACAAGATCATGTTTTAAAGGCAAAAATTTGCCACCAGATATCTTTAGTTTTGAAAATCTAAATGTGAAAATTTAAAAGTGAAATTCTATATCCAGATACTATGTGTGTAATGTTAGAATAATCTCATACAATAAAATTTGATAGTTGTTCCTACATTTAGATTTTATCTGCTAAATTTCCAAAATAATGCTAAAAATAATCTAAAAATTTTGGCATTCTAATACATTATTAATCAAAACATATGATTGACTGAAACTCATAATGAAAGCAATGCAAAAATAAAATACTTTGGTCGTTGAAAACACTAAGTAATAGAAAAAGAATTTGGTCATTGAAAACGCTAAGAACCTCGTGCTCATATCGGAAGATAAAAAAAATTTCGGTTATTAAAAATGGCTTCACGCACATATCAGTAGAAAAATTGATTCATTAAGAGCAGCAAGAAATAATTACCTCATGCACATGTCAGGAGTTGACTGACAGAAGGCAACAATTGCTTCTGAGCATTTCTACAAATTAAAAGTAATTGGAATATAGATTAAACAGATAACAATGTTCCACGTTGCTTTAAAAATTAGCATTCTTAAAATATCTAGTATGTCTCTTATTTATTTCATCGTACTAAATTACAAGGTCATTTCAAGGTGCATAAGCTATATAGGAAGTATTGTTGAGATTGATTTCGTATTGAATTTTTGAGATTTAGCCTTCATTAAATTTTAAATTGAACAAAAATGTGCTTATATATTTTCACTATTGTAAGATTTTGGTCTACTATATTTAAATTTCTGAATCCTGAAGATTTTTTTTAGTTCTTGCATCGACTATCTCCTTTATTTCCATAAAGTATGAGATTGCTTTAGATTTCTGAGGCAAATGTATGGTATGTTGCAATATCTTAGGAAGAATTGCAATTAGTTTTATATGCAAGCATAAATTTCTGAAGCACTATTGAATAAAACTGATAAAGTGCATTATTAGATCCATTATTAGACATTTTAATAGTTTTCAATAATTTTAAAATATATTTATGTAATTTGATCCGTTTTCAGCGGAATAAATATCAGTTTCTTTGTCTAATGTCCTATAATCAAGCATTTTAACAACATGTAATATTTTCAAATAAATTTTTCTCGATTCATTTTGAACAACAGCTTTCAAGTATCTCATGAACGATAATTATTAACATCTTCCAAATATTTGTAAGAAAATATAAATTTGTGTAAATTGGAATTTTTTAAAACCGATTCCTTAGCTACCAAAAGAAAATATTGTACCTGCTTATTGCTAAAAATTTCCTAAACAAATTGTTTGTTATAGAAAGTATTTGAAAGGAGATTTGTTATACACTATCAATCAATAAGTAATTGAACACCCATGCAAATGAGGATATATATTGTCTTGATCTACGTCACACCTTCTGTACCTAAATATCGTGTATGAAACAGCATTGGCATTAGTCGCATGCAAGATGACAGGAAATTTAAAGCTGTATGACTTCGAGAAAGGCGCAGTTGGATGTCATAGAAATGGTCGATCCTTAAGGGACAAATCTAGTGAGTTAAATATTCCCAAATCGACAGTGGTTTTTGTGATTAAGAGCGGTTATCGGAATGAATTATGGTCTAGTGATGTTTCTATTGGTATGGACAGGGGACCCTTGATTCCAATTCATGATAAGCTCAACTCTGACTCCACTGTTCTAGACAACAATGTGCTTCCTAAGGTGTGGCAATTTTACGGGTTGGATCATTGTTATTTAAAGGCTGACAACGTTACTTGTTATGTTGCGAGGTCCATAATGGATTGGTATAATAACAATGGGGTGACCGACTAGACTGACCTGCTCAGAGTCCAGATTTTAATCCAATAGAAAACTTCTGGGACGAGTTGCATAGCATAATTAAAGGGTGCAACAACCGATAAAAATCGGTGAAAGAGCTTACATTCTTCTCCAAGTCGAGTAGAAGAAAATACCACTTGTCCATCATCCAAACACTTGTGGAAAGCATGTCCCGGATGTTTAAAGCTATAATTGCCTCAGGTGAAAGCTCTACCAACTAATGAACATGAATAAATTGTGTTTATCTCTTTTCTCACATGTGTTCAATTACATATTGGTATATAGTGTAGAATCTAGGGGTATATCTAATTACTAGTCGCCTTTGGTGACCAGTTGGTTTGCCGTAATATTGTTTCGATTTAATATCGGTCAAATCGTTTAGATATAACTTTGAGCTCGTGCTTCTTTCAAATTATCTGATAATGAAGCCTACGTTATTTTAATTTTCTTTCATATGTTTTGTTCATTCTATACTTGAACATTTTCAAGACCAGACCTATGACATCATAGTCTTCTTAATTTTGTATTTTTGTAACTCTACGTTTTTATTCGTCTTTTAAACTATATAGAATCTTTCTTCTTTAACTTCCAATAATGGGGGTGGGGGATACCATGCTATTAAATATTTTATGAAACAATGAAGAAGGGATTAAATTTCAGATTAACAATGTAATTATTTGAAATTAGTATTAAATTTCCAAAACTCAGATTAACAGTGTAATTATTTAAAATTTTATTTTAAATTTCCAAAACTCAGAATGAACTTACTTGCAGGATTATTAAATCGTTATCATAAAAAACAATTTTTTAAATGACAATTAAGAGGTGTAGAATTCAAGTTTGTACAATAGTATTTTCGGAAGTTACTGTAATATAATGCCTAGAATTTGCTTAATTTTTACTTAATTAATATATAATATGTGCTATGTTGGTAAGTGTGGGTCAAACGACCTGTAGAATGCCAATACACACACTAGCGCACGCGCAGAGAGAGACATTTTTATTAGTAGTAAGTAGAAGTAGAGATTGTAAACTTTATTTCTTACCCTTGCTTTTTCAAATGCTGGACTTTCATATGGACCATGCATTCCACTTGAAGATTCTATCTGCATGTGATAGATTAATGTGAATTATTTATAAAAATGCAAAGTGATTTCATAATTTAAAATTTTAGATTTTAGAATTTTTAGTGAAATATTTTTATAACTGAAGAAACAAAAATAATCTACTTACAAGTCGTTTTGTGACTTTGTTATTAAATTCATTGAAACAGGGTCTCTAAAAGCAAAAATAACAATATATATAATTTTAAGAATCGTAAATCTGTAAAAAAAGTTTTATTTTTATTCAGTTTAATTCATATGTATGAATTATACCATAAAATATAAAAATACTTGCTTGTAATTTGTTTAAAAAAGAAGTTAAGACTTAAATTGTAGTTGAAGGCGGAAGTCAAAATGCCTCTGCGTTGTTCATTTGCACTGATTATTACATTTTTTTTTTTTTTTTGTCCTTGAATGCAATAATCACCTCAATATCTCCAAGTAGTTTTTTTAGCAATATACTGTCAGAAATCTCCATTTGAACAGGTGCGCATTTTTACTTTCACAAAGTTTTCGTTGCTATTTATGGAGTCATTGACTCTACGTCCTTGAAACTGTCATTGAATAAATATATGGCAAACGAGCTAATTCCTATGTATTTCACTTTGCAATCTGCTTCCTTTATTTAGAATAATATATCGTTGTTTAACATAATGATAAAGGAGAGGAAAAAGTACAAGCAGATAGCAGTGAAAATATTACCTACTAAATAAATATATTACCATTTGCCCCCCAAAATTAAGGAGAAAATATCTTCTCTATGTAATTCTTGTAAACACCCAGTATGTGCACAATGCCTCGTAGCCGTATGCCCCAATCGCATTTAAATGATGTAAAAAGCAAAAAGAATAAATAATTATTCCTATGGTATTTTAAAATATTGTATTCTTTTAACTTTAATTATATTATTAATTATTTTTTAACTTTAATATTTTAGATACTGTATTCTTTAAAATATTGTATTAAACAGTTATTAACTTTAATATCATCTCATAATATCTTAACGAAGTAAGCCCTCATTGTACAGTTTAGGGTTTTTTAATAACGTCTTTCCAACCTTTAATATTATAACATCTAACATTCTTAATATTATTATTTCATTATATTTAGCAATTACATGATTTCCAGAATATATTGGATTTCCAAACTAAATTGCAATGCTGTTTACAAAAGACAAAAAAGAAAAATAACAGTGGGGTCTTTTTGACTCTATGTCTCTGTCAACGTAAGGAAATTCATGTTCCTGGGTTACATGTTATGTTCAGTTTTTCATCAGGCACGACAACGTCATCAATCAGTCAAAAAAGTCCAAAATTCAGCTATTTTGTAGCCAAATGGCTGAACTGTGAACTGTGAACCAAAACAAATGAACTGTGATGATTTGATATTATTCTTGAGTTGATGTGGAAAAATTATATCCGAAAAATTCTTACCAATTCCTCACGATCAAGCGAGCATATTTTATCCATAGCTTCCTGAACTTTGCCGTATTCCAGTTGAACAAGATTGCATGAATTCAATTCGTCTACCGTCCAGACCTTCGACTGAAAAGAAAGTTTTACAACATTTTTCAACAAGAAAATGTTAATAGGTTCGCGTATTTATCAGCAAATGTGATGATACGTATCCTTTAACGAAAATGGTCTTTTGCAATTAATCCCGAATTTGCAATTAAACGAAATAGAAGAAATATATATATATATATATATTAAGATAATATATATATATATATATATATATATATATATATATATTAAGATATTAATATAAAGTAAAGTGACTTCTGCAATTTCTCTTTCCAGGGCTTGGTGATACTACTAGTATCCAGCACTGAATTAGAGTAGTCGGCAATATTTCTACACAAAGTAGTTACTTTTATTTCCAAGTTTGTCGTTGAAGTATAGCGGACCGCTAAATATGGTAGCTCCATGGATCAGCACCATGGAGGAAACGAGAACTGGGACTCGCGTTTTGTTTGCGGAAAGTGTTAAACCAGATAGAATTATTCGTCGAATGCAAGCGCAGCATGGCTACAGCTGTTTATAAAGAAGCAAGATCTACGAATGGATAGAGTGCTTCAAATAGGGAAGAAATTCTGTGACGACGAAAGATAGGGCAGACCAATGACATCAACTACTGAGAACAATATGAATGTCGTTGAGGATATGGTGATAGATAACATACAAATCAATACATTGTAGAAAACAGTGAAAAGGTGTCATCCTCCAACAAGATAACGCTCTGCTACTCTGCCTAACGGCCAGCCCAAACAATAAAGGCATTGGGATTCGAAATGCTGGAACACCCACCATATAGTCCAGATCTGGTTCCAAGTGATTTTCATGTGTTTGCACCACTAGAGAAAGCGCTAAAGGAAAGAAGATTCGCAATCGATTAAGAAGTCATTGATGCGATGCAAAATTACAAATACAGTCGAAAACTTTTTTTTACCCATGGAACTAAAAAACTTAGGAAACATTGGAAAAATGCTTTGAAGTTCCAGGATGGTTATGTCAGAAAATAATGCATGTTCTAGTTTTCTATCATTAGAATAAATGCACCTCTCCTCAAATGTCTCTTCACTTTTTGAATTTCCATCATATTTTCTGAAAGTTGGTTAAATATTCTTTTGACTTACGAAATGACGGAAAAATCCCATCTCTGAGGAGGGAGCTTCCCCTTTTACACCTCCCCCCTAAAAATTAGAAAAAATCGAGCAATAAAACGATTATACCTTGCTTAGAAAACAAGTTATAACTATGAGTTTGTATAAATATATGCAATTAATTTACAATAGATTAAACTACGCAAGAGCATTTCTACTACATTTTCTACTCAAATTTTAATTTCATTCGGTCAGCAAAAAGGCGTTCCAAACATATATTCTCGCGTAAGATTCAGTAAATATGTTAGATTTACGCCGGATATCTATATTTCTTAACTATCGGCTTGGGCTAACCCAAGTTCTATATTTTTATACTGAGAAAGGATAAGACCTTAATTAGAAAGTATGCGAGAAAGTTTTGGGGAAACAACTCCGGCTGGCTCAAAATATGTTTCACAATTCAAGCTTATTAAATGAAAGAACTTTTAATTCATTCGGTAAGTTTCATATAGTGAAATGTTTTCTTTCACCAATTCCATATTGTTCCTTTTATAATTTTACAATGCGTTAACCAACATTACTTTTTGTTTTGTGTTCTAATTAAAAATTTTAACTTCCCTTTTAATTTCGCAATTAATCTAAATCATATTTATTTTCTTCTAGACAGTTTTACTGACAAAAATAACTATAAATTGATAGAAACTTTTGGAACTCAATGGAATGGAATGTTATTTTTTAAATTCTCGAATTTACTTCTTTGTGTGTGTGTGTGTGTGTATGTGTGTGTGTTTTATTATGTTTTGAGTAATTTTTTTTTCAAATTATTTCTTTTAGTTTTCCAAAGCATCGTATCAGTCTTCCGTTGAATATGTTTGTTGGTACAGACATTTTCTCCACTTTTGATGCTAAATTTGAAAATGTATTAATATTTCGACTGAAACATTATAAAAATGCCTTATTTCAAATGTAGATAAAGAATAAAATCTAATTCTTTTTAATATAAATTTCAATTTTTCATTATATTTTTAAATTTTATTGAGAAATAAAAATGACATTTTAAATACATTATGTATTTAATGATTTATTTAATAATTATTAAAGTTAATAATTTAAGAGCCAGTCAGTCAATAAAGGAACTAACAAGTTGGTCACCAAAGACAGCAAATTACATGCTTAGAATGTATGCAATATATTTATGTGCAGATTAGTTGCAATAAGTTAATGTTGTATAAACAACAAACATATAGTGTGTAAAATTATTATTAATCAATTAATCTTTTATAAAATATTCCATAAAAATTTTTTTTTAAAAATTTTATAGCACTTAAAAGCAATTATCTTTAAGTGTACTAATAACATCAAGCTTACAAATAAAAGCTATTGATGTATATTTTGTACACTTTTCGCTAGATGAAAAAAAAATTAAATTAAGTATTACATATCAAGTAAACATAAAATTAATACTTACATTATCTGTCAACTCATTGTAGCAATCTTCAAAACGCTGGCGTATGCCTTCACAGAAAAGAATAAATAAAGTTACGTATTTCGTTAACATATATTTGAAGTTATATCCAAAATAGTTTGAATTTTCTCTACTTTTTTCATCCTTTAAAGAAAAAGAAAATAACATTTCATATTTTTATTTTCTTTATTCTAGGAATATATTTTCAAATTAAACGAATCTCGCAATCTAATTCTGTAGTGGTTACATAACTCTGCTATCTTCTCTTTTGATACAACAGATGACGTTACCTTATTAACACCACAAATATTTCCCATAATCCTTCTTTATGTCATTATTAGATTGTATTCTGTGTGTGTGTGTGTGTGTGTGTGTGTGTTGTGAAATGTGGAACTTTGAAAATAATTAAATAAACTCGTCTATTATTTTCAACTGCCCCATAATGAAGTTATAAAGTCCCTCTACAACTCTTTTAAAATTTAATCAGTCCTTTGTTCAAAGTTTTTTTAATTGTCAAAATTTTTGATTTAATAACAACAATGAAAAAGGAGGAGATTAAAATTTAACACAACTTAAGTATTTAAAAAATTTTTAATTGAGCAAGTGGATTAATATTGTCGTATTGATAATATATTTCAAAGACTCCAGAAAAGTTTGAGTTTAAATTTGAACGAATTTTAAATTTTATGATTTAAAAAAAACTGTTCATATAGAATCATGATTCATTGTTGATGTTTGAGCATTACTAAATCTGGGCAGAATGTTACAACTCAGTTTGAAGAAGGAAAAACTGTAAAAAGAAGGTTTAGGGGGAAAAGGAATTGTTGGATCAAAACTCAGCCTTTATATACGAGGGCTGTCTAAAAAATATCCAACCCTTCCCAAGAAAATTATATTACTTACCTAACGAAATGGAGATATCAATCTCCATACAAGTAGGTACGCTTACGCTTACCCCTTACGCTTTCACACACTTAACTCACCGATCTTTCCAATGCCGAAAACACTTCTTTTGGAATGGTATTCATCTCTGTTGTCGCATTCTGCACTATCTTTTCTCTACTCAAAATGGGATTATTTCTACGACATCTACAATTTCAAAAGCAAGAAGGAGTCGCAAGAAGCCATATCTAGAGAGTAGATAGATTTGTAGACTACTGGAATTCCGTGTTTCGCCAAGAAAGTCAGGATCAATCATCTTGAGAGAAATAAAAATTCCAACGAATAATAACAGTACACCAGCAGGTAGTGACTGACACATTCGAATACGGTGGAAAATTTAGACATGAGCATTAAGTTGTCACCTTCCATTGTGCAAGGTGGCGCCTTTCTGACATCATTGCCGTACGAAGAAAAATTCAAGGTCGGATACTTTTTAGACAGCCCATCATCTCTGTATAGTATTTGCTTCGAAGTTATCAACAAGCAAGGAAAGATTTAAGGAAGAGCAGTGTTAATATCTCTGGTAAAATTTATCATTCCAAAGACTTTCAAAAGATAACTGAGGATCATCATACATAAGTTTGAAGGGCGAATTTCAAATAAAATCAGCATCAAGCGAAAAAAATTTGCAAAGAGAAATAAAATAAATGAAAAGCAGCTTTTCATATTTGGTAAAATTTTGTCCTACAATTATTTACAAGAAATAACTGAAGAAATGGAAAGTCTTAAATAAGCAGAGTAATTTGTCAGGAGAAACATGAGGATCATCAGAATCAAGTTTTAACCTCTTATTTCTAATATCACTTTAGTTCAGATACTGCAGAATACTGGAAAGCCCAAATTTATTTTTCAAATATAAGAAAGATCCTCATCCTCCCACAAAACCCCACAATAACAATCTTTTTTCTTCAGTAATTGTTACACAAAAGAGGTCTCAACACAGCTGACAACTATTGAGAAAATCTACGCTCGGGTATTCTTTGAGTATTCTGGCAAAATCTCCTTGTGCCTCAAATCTATTTAGGCGATCATCTTTACGCTCCACTGATATGCAGTCAGTCACATTTAACCACAGAAGGCATTTTTCCATGATATCCAGACGACACAAACGGGATCTGTAATTTCATTGAACGAGAATTTATTGCCTTTCCAAATTGATAGAGCTAAAGAGGAGACCAAATGGAGCTAGTATTCTACACAAAATTTATTAGTTTCTGAAAAAAAAATTAAGATGTAATAAAACAAAGTTTCTAAGTAGAAAGGTTAAATATTTATTTGTAGTCTAAATCTGTTGATTCGGTAACATATGGTACAATAGATTTTAATTAATCATACTATATTCAAGACTTTTAAGGAAAACTTTATATAGACGCTACTTTGAAAATTATATATGCACACACAAAAAATCCATCATGCTAAAGGCCATTTTCTTCATGTTTCCAGTAGAAAGAAGTATGCAATTACTTTAGATTTTTTAAAAGCAGTTTTACATCATGGGCTTTCAATTATTTATAATGAAAAAAAAACATTGTAGAAAATAAAATGTAAAAATTATTTTGTATGTTAAAAAATGTTATGGTCGAAGTTTGAAAAATTCTAATTAGGAAAAAAAAGTATTGATAGAGATAGAAATAGATTAAGATTTAACAATATGTGTTCCACTTGTCCATTACCACAGGACAAACACATTGCTGATGTATCTTAAATCCCCTCAGCAACAGGCAGAGTGCAGTATGTCCGGCTGTATATATAACAGCTCTCTGCGGATTCCATTTTTCAAGCCCAATATAATGGATGGACGGGATCGATAAACATGGGATTTTAAATTTCCCCACAGCTTGCTGGTCTGCTGGTGTCAAATCTGGAGACAGAGGAGGCCATGAAAACCTGGCTTCTGGCAGCTTCCATGTACTGCTAGTCCTGCAGCGGATTCTGACGCAAATGTTTCCATTTGAGCTGCAACGTTCGCCGAACGTCTTATACTTGGTATCCGGACCCTACATGATCCTCTAGCGATCCAATTTCCTCAAATCACTGAACAAGCTTTATGAGGCCTGCTACTATTAAAGGTCCTTTCCCATTCTTCACATTTTTCTGAATTCGGAATTTAAGCAATGCCACAGTCGCTGATTCAGGCAAAACAGCTTCACCAAAAAAGAGTTATCTTTCCCACTCAATATATTTATACACTTACATGGCATGCAATGGAGAACTGGCCCTGAATCAAGTATTTAATATTGCCGGCCTCATTTGCATATTTCCAACTAAATCGTTCATACCAACGCCGTTTGCAGGATTTTTTTTTTCCCCTTACCTTAAAAAAATTCCGTGACCAATAAATGCCAAACCTGCAAATCGTTTTTTATTTTGGTTAAATTTTCGAATTTTATGAATTTTTAAAGCTTTTACGGACTTTTTTCCCACCCTGTATTTAAGTTTAAATTAGTAAGAAATTTAAGTCCGTGCAAGCGTTTTACGTATACATGTTTTAAAGAAACAGAAACTGTTTATACTAAGAATTCAATGCAATGAAATATATTATTAAATAACATATTTTTATCAATATATTTTATTTATAAATATAACTATAAATGTAACTTACCACATTCGCACAATTGTTTAAGAGTGCATTGAAATAAAGCCTCGTTTCCTGACTTGCCTCTACGGGCTGAACATAAAAATGCTTTTATTGAAAAGCAAAGAACAATCATAATAACTAACCTCGGCTGCAAAAACTCCATGTGTAATCTAGGTGAGATTCACTACATGAAAAAAAGCATGCTCTGTTTTGAGGTGTATTAAAGAGTTGGATGTTAATTTTTAGCGTGCCTCAAACCTGCTGTCTAAACATCACTCAATTTATTTTCAAACTAGGTCAACGATGCTTTAATGAATCATTGTAATTATTTATTAAGAGATAGAATGTTTTCAATGCCATTCAATAGAAATATGACATATTATTTATGAAACTAATATTTTCCTTGATAGCATATCATATTGCTATCAAGGAAAAATACATAGAAAGAATCTGGGAAAATTAGAATTTCTACGAAAATAATGGAAAAGGTATCAAACAAAAACAATCTTTTGAAATCGGTTTTATCTTTCACGCAATTATCAAAGCAACAATCGAATACCTTAACATAAACTGCAGCTGACTATTTAACTATTTAACTCCAGATGATCAATCCGAGTTAAATTTGTTCAAATTTATATAAAAGAATTCAAATTGCAAATAGTATGCTCTCGTGAGGAAAAAAAAATTAAAGAACAAATTTCATAATGTTTGTTAATCCAATGCAATATACCAGCTGCACTAAAATGAAACAGTGATTACAATTTCACGACTACAGCTGAAAAATGCATAGTAGCTTCAAAATTTGATATATTCCTCAGAAACAATTGTAGATTACACATTGGTAATGGCAGGTTTTAAACTATTCATATATCCTGACAAGTAAGTGTGAGATGTCATTTTGTGAAATACTTCTCTATTTTTTTTTTTTTTTTGTCCTTTTTTAATAACACAAGCAATAATTTTTAATGCATGAGGATGAAAATGAACCTGCCTTTCTGCATTCTTCAAGCTCAAAATTGAATAGACTTGGTATCATGGTCGAGATTCAAGCCTCGGTAATTTTGTAATTCTTGCTTTTAAATATGAACGAGTTCTTTAGCATAACTGTGCTGTGCTATTATTTACTTGATGATTCGCTGTTTCCCTTTATGTTCCTGATTTCTGCACTGTATTTATGTACGCTTCTTCTGTGTTTCACTTGTTTGTATCGTATTTTCTTGCGGAATAAAACATCTTTAATCCTTATCGAATTTGCAAGATTCTCCCGTTCATTCAGGTGGCGGTAACCTGGTGGTAAAGTCTCGGCTTTGGAACCGGAGAGTAACAGTTTCGAAACCCGATTCCACTAAAGAACTGTCTTGTAAATGGGTTTGTTGTAAGTTAAATCCGTCGGGCCAAACGTCCTCCCGCTGGTTTGGAGCTGAAGTTAGGAGAGTGGGGTGCCATCTCAGGTTCGTTCTTGTCATCTGAACGCGGTTCAAATTTAATGGGGTCTGCCCTAAAATATCCCTAGTATTGATTTAGAAAAGAATTTCCTTAAAATATTTATGCAAGCTCTTTAGCGTAAGTGAATTCGCAAATTCGTCGTCATTATTTAAGAAACTGCTTTGCATATTTATGTATCTGGACTTTAAATTGTTCGAAGTTTCTGCTGATTAGCAACGTAAGGAAAGGAATGGTCGAAATGCATCTTGGGATGAGAGTGAGCAATGCAAAGAAAAAATTCCATTTATTATTTTCTTTTATCTTCTTTATTTCCATTTGTTGTTCTATTTATCTTTTTATTTTATTTTCTAATTTTTCTTTTTGCTAAGGAATTATTTTAAGTTATACAAAATAACAGAAAAACAACAACAAATAAATTAATCTGTTTTATTACTCTGCACAATATTAATTTTTTATTATAATTTTACAGATTAAAGCAATATTGTCACATTCAAAAGCACGAATAGAATTATTCTGAAAATATGAATTTAAAACTCACATTAACAATATATTGTAATTCTGCATTAATGGTTAGAATTTTTATTTTCATATGATGTTGTTCTATGGCATTGTTTACTGTACATTAAGATGTTTGAAAAAAATATCTTTAAGTTCTGAATGAACCAATGAATCCACGATTTTTTTTATTTTTCTTAATATATTTTGTAATATATTCTATAATTAAGAATTCAGAAATTCATTAACAACTGCTAATAACTTTTTCTCAGATTCACTTCTAGATGGCGCTGCTTATATAGAAGCAAAATTCACTAAAATGAGTTTATGAAATAACATAAAAAACATTATATCCTCGCAGGTACGCACAAATGCATAAAATGCACACTAGTATAAAAGCTCCCATGAGTAAAAATAAAGTATTTTAAGCGCATAAGAAAGCTGAAAAAATCTCTTCCAAAATGATGATTAATAGTCATCGTTTCTTCATTTTCAAATTTGCTACTTTTTTTCCTTATAAAATTTTCTTTAATGAAGATTTTTCATAACTTCTTATTTTTCACGTTAAGAAATTCAATTTTTTCAGTATTTCTTTGCTTACTGAAATAAAATCACAGTTTCTAACTTCCCAAAAGAATGTTTAACTGGATGATTTAGATTTTCGAATTTAATACAGTGTAAAAATATGAAATGATATTCACATGTTTAATTCAGTATGTTAATTTAATACACAAATAACCTACATGAACGCCATACCTGGGATTCTAACACTGTACTACAATAGATCCATAGAAAAAGTATTTTATAACTGTATTATTTGAAGGATGTTCAGTAATTTAATCTATTTATCTGTACTTAGTCACAAATTATATTCTTTATTGTGCAATTTTTTAAAAAAGTATGTAAAAATATGTTTTTTCCAATATTATTTATAAATTTCACTCTTACTTATTTATAAAGCTTTACACTTATTTTTTAGAATTTTTATTTCTTCACAATGTTATTTTTATCTAAAACTCGAAGACATTCTATATTTTATTCACTTTTTAAATGAAAATATCACCCTTAATGTATGAATATTAATCTTTGAATAAATAGTATTTCACTTAAAAAGGCTATTTTAAACAAATATAATTCATCTTTCATTTATTTTCTTATGATTTTTTTTTCATTTATTACTTTTCTATACATTTTTTTTACATAAATTTATGATATTTAAATAAGAAATTGTTTATGCTTAAAATAAAATAGAAAGAAAAATGGTTGTGTTTAGTTTCATTAAAAATCTAAAAAGAACTAGAGGTTCATGCGTTCTTCAACAAACTTCTTTAAAGCATCCGATAAGTCTAATTCACATACAAAAACAATCAAAGAATCCAGAGTTCATTTATTTGAAATTCGTGAAAACAAAGCAACACTAAATTCATTTGTCCCATTTTGATTCTACACTGCATATTAACCCCTGAACAATTAATAAGATGTCCTAATAAGATGACATATCCTATTTGGGACATTTTTTGTTATTTCAATCCCTCTAAAAACAGGGCACTTGAGATATTGAAGCATTTCCAAATAACTGTTGAACTTTAATACATTAATTTAATTTCAGATTTTTGTTAAAAAAATTCTTCTAGGCAAGCTGGAAGGCAAAAGTAGATTCCTTTAAATCTGAGTTACTATTTGGCGACATACATTGTTGATGTTAGAAATAGTCAAAATTAGGGCATGAAAATCACTTTTCAGCACCGTAATTGCGGTTATCAAAAAAAAAAAAAAAAAAAAAAAAAAAAAAAAAAAAACGCCAAAAGTTGTTTGTTTTAATGAGGAGCTAATTTGAACAACTGGATTTATTTATTTTTCTAT
Organism: Argiope aurantia; assembly: GCA_026543865.1. Classification (NCBI taxonomy): domain Eukaryota; kingdom Metazoa; phylum Arthropoda; class Arachnida; order Araneae; family Araneidae; genus Argiope; species Argiope aurantia. The sequence continues at coordinate 42,872 of JAPMOR010049683.1, read as the reverse complement.
CGTCAATGTTACGAAAGTTATAGCGAAGTGAAAATTTCAGCCCCTCCCCCTACCCACCATTTCCACTCCCTTTGAGTTAGATGGGTCATTTACATACTTGTTCGAGTTTTTTTACATTTCTAACAAAATATTCCAAGTAATTAAAATCCAATTGCAATTACTCTAGTTATTATGTTCAAAAGATAACTTTATATAAAAAATTTTGAACGGAGGGTACTAGGAAACATGATGATAAAGAAATTTTCCTGAAGTCTTGTCATGAGAGCCATTTAAATAAGAAGTCTTTCTATAGGAATCTACTTAAAATTCAAAAATGTGATGCAAATCTCAGACAAGTCATGCAGGCGAAAAGGTTAAACTTTATAATTAAATATATCTTTGGTATATTAAGTCGTTGGCGCCATATAAAAATAACCAAATAATAATGAAAAGGACAGTTTCTTTTCAAACTGCGTTTGTCTATAATGGAAAAATGACATTTATTGTTTCCATCATTTCTCATTGCTTCATTTTTCTTTCCATTACTCTGCACTAATCACCGATGGTGACTAGATGGTTCGCAAGGAATACAGGTTGTGTTTAATTTTAATCATACCCCTTACGCATAACATAATTCTCGCAAACACCTCAGCAAAGTATTATCTAGCAATAAGATGAAATGGCCTTTAAAATAATATTATTTTAATAGACTTACGCTTGTTCTACTTATCGTGTTCATAAATTAGCTGCAGTTGTCTTCAAAAACTTTACAACTGCTGTTGAAACTTTCTCGCAAACTCTCTAAAAAGGGTTTTCATCAGATGAGTGCTTTTATTATATATTCAGAAATCCGGAGATGTGAGTTTTGTTCTTTGTAGTGCAATAAAGGAACTCGTGTATGCCTTTCATAGGATTTTTCAATTAATTGAAACTAAAATTGATAGAAAGTAACAGTTTTAGCATCAAATTCACTTACCATATTTCGTTCACTTCAATAAGTGCATCTTATGGGTTATCGCCTTTACATACATGTGAAAATACAGACGGAAAGACAATTAAGTGGCAAGAATCTACATTTGAATGCTAAATTTTATTTATCTAATATATTGCGTTTTTGAATAAAGAGTGTGTATGTATATGAAAGTACAGACAAATTGACAGTCAACAACCTAACTGATTTGGTTTAATACTTGGAAGATAGACAAGCAATTTTCGCTCTGGAAAGATTTCGTTCAAAATTCGACAGAATTCTACAGTTTGTCGTACAGATCACATACCAAATTTCTTGCTTAAAGTGTTTTTTCATTTTAATAGATAGATATAGACATGATTCCAATATATATATATATATATATATATATAATATTGCACTCAAGGAGATTTGAAAATTTGAAATATGGAGATTTAAATTTCAAACCCTAAACATGTGAGCCAAATTTTATCTATCTAGTTCTTAGAATTTTGTAAACATTGCGTTTTCATATATTTGTTCAGCTAAACAAGGAACTTAATTTGAATGGATTTCGTTCAAAATTCGGCTTACAGATCAAATACCAAAATTTTTGCTTGAAACGTTTTTGAATTATCATTTTCATAGAAAGACAGATTAAAAAAAATTGATTCCAAAAAATTGTTTTTTTGCATTCAAGGCGATTTTAAATATTTAAAAACTTTAAATTTAAAATTCGAATTCTAAACCTGGGAGCCAAATTTTATCAATCTAGTTCTTTGAGATTTCTAAATATTTCGTTTTCGTGTACTTGTTCAGCTAGATAAGCAAACTTTCTCTTAATGGATTTCGTTCAAATTTCGGCGTACAGATCACATACCAAAATTTTTGCTTAAAGCGTTTTTGAATTATCGTTTTCATAGACAGACAAATATGATTCCATTTTTTTTTTCTCTTAAGAAGGTTTGAAATGCGGTGATTCGTGAAAATCTTGAATTTTCTGACAATTACGTGATTTCTCATTCGTATGCCAGAAAGGAAAAGAGAACAAATAAATAAATTTAATTACAATTTAGAGTTTATTTCTATCTGTATAATGACACCCAATTAATATAACAGATTTGTAATTGGACAAAGTCGAAATTATGAAACTCGTTCCATGATTTGAAAGAATTTATTGAAAGTGATTAACATAGATCAATAAAGTTTACATGTATATGCTTTGGAATATAATTTCACGGGTTCAGAAGAAAGAAATATATTAAAAATATTTTTCTTTATTTTGCAATGATAAAATTCCATTGAAAGACAGGAAATTTCTTGCCTTCTGTGTTGCAATCAATTTCTTGATTCTGCAATAAACAAAAATAAAATTACCCTTAACCATTTCATCTGATTGTTGTGCTGATGGATTGAAATAATGAAATACATATTTTTGATTTTAGTGCTTTCTCAGGCAAAAATTGTATCAAAAGTCTCATTACATTTTGCTAATTTTTTTAGAAATTAAATGATTGTCTAAAAACTATAAATATATATCACAAGTTGACTACCGACCTGGGACACGGATAAATCTGAATAACAGAGTTACCGTGACTACGTTGGCTAGAATTAAGATTGAGTCCTAAGAACCTTAACTGGCAACGGCACCCTTCCCGTGAGAAAAGCGTCCCGTTATCGGTAAGAGGCAGCCGACCCCCACCGTTTCTGTATCCACGCGGGTGGCGAGAACCAACCACCATGCTGGAAGCGTCTCATCTTCATATCTCAGATGTCCCCTGGTGGGAGTCCTTTCAGTATAGGTATTTAAAAATATTTTAATATTTTACCACTAGTTCATTTTTTTTATACTTTTCATATTACTTAATCACACTTATCAAAATCACTTAAACAATTTAACCTCAAAACAATAAAGTGAGCATAACATCTTTATTTGATAAAAAAAAAATTAGAAAGAGTATTTGTAAATCTCTGATGGAAATCTAATAATTAGAAACCACAATAAAAGTTCAAAATGCATTTTAAAGTAAAATATTTCTAGCAGCTTCATTGGTTTTATTTTGGATTTCCCTGCCATAAATTCTTATCCTTATCTTTATCTTTACTTATAATAAAGATGAAGTGTTTATGTGTTTTCGCTTCCTACAGGTTTGATTTAGAGTTCCTAAATTTTGTATATATATACTAGCCGCCTTTGGCGACCAGCCGGTATTACCGCTCACTACAATTTTCAATTAAATATTTTAAGTAACTGATCTCTTAATAGATTCTCAAACAAACCATTTTTAATCTTCAAATTTTGATAGTCATACCAAACTTATACTGTTGTTTAGATCGTTTCGTTCAATTTACTATATATATTTTGCTAATTTGTTGTCATTTCCGGTAAAACTTCAACTTTAATTTAAAGTGGAAATGATGAAATTGCAATTAATACAAAGATATTTTTTAATAAAACCAATCGTTTCATTTTATTTATCATCTTTATTGTTATTTATTAATTATTATTATTATTGAATGTGAGTATTGCAAACAGAATCGCTCGGTATTTAAGTCTTATGTAAACTACAAAATATTTTTCCTAATTTATGTAATATCTCAAAGAATAATTCAACAAAAATTTCTCAGATTCAGCAAAAAATGCAGTTTTTAGTTTTGCTTTCAAAAGGATTGAAATGAAATCAATAATAATTTTTTTCCGGCCTATAAATATATTTCAAAAATTATAAAGTCTAAATTTAATACAGTAAGGTAACATAGAAAACTGCAATATTTAGTATATATCTCTCAAAAATAAAATAAATATGAAACATTATATTTTCTACAAAAATAATTATATAAAAAGGTTTTCAAGTCTAATAAAATATCTATATTATTTCATTGATAATATTTTACCCAAACATTGTTTAATAAATATAAGATATCCATTCCAATCCTGACCCAATAGTTCGTTTCTAAACTGTTAATAATTGACACATACATCTAATAGGAAAATGATGTAAGTGAAGTAAAAATATTGTTTTATGCAGTTTGAGTAAATAAATGGTCTAATGAATTACAGAAAATAATTTTTAAAATCACAAATTATTAATAAGCGCATAAATCTAAATTAATTCCTAAAAGTTATAGTATATACTTCACATTACAACATATTTTATATAAATGCTCAAAAATATTATATAGCATGTTTATATTGAACAAACAACATGGAAATTATATTTCAAAGCTCCATAAATATTATACAGGGCAAACAGTTTTAATATAACTTAATAATAATTCTCTAATACAGTCTTTCAATAATATTTTCCTGTTTACCCAAAGATAATAAAAACATCTATTTCCAGAGTGGTTTTCGACCAGGTGTATTTCAGCGCTTTGTTCATTGGGCTTTCGATTAGATGGTTTTATGTTGAGGAAAATTGTATGCATTTGTTGTTCTGAAGACAAAAGAAACTCCTGTTTGTCCTGTAGAATTTTTTATACTTTCTGGTACATGCAAAGAATTTTCAGGGCAGAATTGAAGGCAAAACTTGATTGCCTGTAATTCAGTATCTGAATTAAAGGCAATGAGCTCTGTTGCGTAGTCTAATACTGTCTATTCCTCCGCAGTCATAAAATTTGTTATTGATGAATATAGGATTACAGGCATACTGAAAAGTGTTCATGATCGATATCTTGTAGAAGCTGGTAAATATTCTGGAAATTGCAATGAATTGTACGGATTTTTCCTTTGAATAAAAGGTAAAATTTGCTTGCCTTTAATTTAGTATTTGAATTAAAAGCAATAAGGTTCTGTTGTATAATCAAACATTTTTTCTATTCCTCCGTAGTTACAAAAGTTGTTAATGATGAATACAGGATTAGAGGTATACTGCAGAATTGTTAATCTTAGATATCCTGTAGAAGCTGGTAAATATTTTGGCGCATGAATTGAATTGAATGCATTTTCCCTTTGAGGACTGAATTAAAAGCAAAATTTGATTGCCTATAATTCAGTATCTGAATTAAAAGCAATGAGTTATGTTGTTTAGTCTAGGCTATCGATTCTCAATCTGTGGGGCGCGCAAGCACACTAAATGGGGCGCGAGAATATCCAAGAGAAAATATTATTTTACAAAATTGATAAACTGACTGAAAGGAAAGCACATATACATATAGAAAACAAAATACATTTGGACATATTTAATAACTTATTAAAGTAAAACAACTTACTAAATCAAAACTTACTTAATCAAAACATACTAAATTACAAACAAATTTAATAATTATTAGTGACTTCCTTGGGCCTATCTTGCAGAGCAAAGTTTTTCGAAGGAAGGCTTAATATTAGAAATAGGCACTCTCAGTTCTGTTTCTATATTTTGTCTTCAGCGAAGCTACAGCAGAAAATCTAGTTTCACAAAGGGAGGATATTGAATGGTAATAGAATGTAAAATGTCCTTGTTTTTAGTGCAAAAAAATCAGCCTTACTCCTGCCCAAATTCAAATAGCGATTTATTACTAAATTGTCTTTTAGTTTCGCCACTTGTCGTGAAGTCTATGAATTTTTCTTCCTCATCAATTGAGAGTCCTTCGGGAGTCTTATGAAATGGATCCCTAATCCACTCGTAACTTGCTATCAATTTGTCATCAGCATGAAAATACTTTTTAAAATTCTTTGCCAACATGGCTAAATGATTTTCTATGGTTACAAAAACAACTTTTACATGTTCTTCTTCAGCCTTGTAAGTTTTAGTACAATCATCCACATTTTCAAACATTGTTAGGTTTTTTGCTTTAAATCTCTGCTCCACAATTCCAATTTTCTTCAAAAAGCATTATCACTTGTATCCAATATATATATATTTGCGCCTTGGAGTTGAAGTTATTTAATTTCTCGAATATGTCGACCAAGTACCTCAATTTCATCACAAATAAACCATCGCGAAAATTCTCGGCCTCCGGTCTGTTTTCTTCTTCTAGGAAAATGGCGATTTCTTCTCTTTATTCATAAACATATTGCAAAAATGTCCCACGTGATGACTATCTTGCCGAATAAAATAGTAACGCTGAATGTACTGAACCCATATCTTTACAAAGTGCGGAAAAGATTCTCGATTTCAGGGGTTTCATTTTTATATAATTTACTACGATTACAACCGTAGTTAACACAATATTAAACCAGTACTCATTTCTTTCGAAGCCAAAGCTTCTCTGTGGATCATGCAATGTGTTCACTGAGGCGATTTTTGTTTTACAAGTGTTTGTATACCTTGGAATCTTCCGGACATTGAACGAGCACCGTCGGTGCATATTCCGAAGCAATTTTTCCATTCTATGTTTGCCTCGTTCGTAAAATTATTTTAAATAGCAAATAATGTGAGCGCTGATGTTTTGAATTCTAATGGTTTGCAGAAAAGTAGTTCTTCTACTACAGACATATTATCACAAATTCGAACACAGGCAATTAAATGAGCCTCTTTATTACTATCTGTTGCTTCGTCAAGCTGTACTGAAAACAATTTGTCACGCCACTTCTAGAAAAGCTGACACTGTACATCTTCAACTATATCGCCAATTCGATGAGCAACAGTATCATTTGAAAGAGGCATGGACTGCAATTGCTTTGAAAAATTATCTCCCATCATAGCTTCTACAATTCTCAATTACTAATGGTAAAATAAACTCTTCATCAATGGTGTGAGGTTTTTTACATCTGGCTATTTTATATGAACTTTGTAAGATGCAATTAAAGCTTTTTTATTCACAGACATAGTTTCTTTAAAAAAGGATTTTTTTCTTTTTATATGATTTTAATTTTAATTCGAAGAATTATCTGGGTTTGTTGACCTACTCACTATGAAGCGCGTTTCCAAATGTCGTTTAAGTTTATTAGGTTTCATGCTGTCTGCGATCAACATTTTTGAGCAAATGATACACAGGGGCCTTTCTTCTTCATTTACTTCAGTACTCGTAAACCCAAAATTTAAGTATTCTTGAGAATATTTCCTTTATTTTATTTTCGGAACCACGCTCGTCTGTGTACTTGTTGATGCTTGACTATTGTCTAATGCTTGCTTACTTCCGCTTAAAAATTTATTCATGAGTCTGCATAAATCTACTGCCGTGGATATTTTATATGGTGAATTGCAATTTACACGAAAACATATATAACATGAAAATTCCGGATAGATTCGATAGCGATAAAAGGATCGACTCGAATGAGACTGGCTGGAATTGAAACTTGCCTGATTTGCATTTTAACAAAACCTATTTTATGCCTACTTTCTAGAGTTCTCGCAATTCTTCTCGATAGTTTAGTTTTCCATGAATGTTATTTCGTGATGGGCAGCAGTGATTTTTTTGTGGCTATGATCTAAATTATTTCGGATTATTCTTCAGATATTTTGTTTCTTATAGTTTCATATTAGCTTCACAATGGTTTGAATTTAATTTGCTCAACTCGTGAAAAGGACTAAAGTAGTAGGGAAAGAACTATCAAAATTCGATTGTTCTTTAAATAATTTGAATAAAAATTAAAATATATTTAATAGACAAAATAAAACATTAAAGCAAGTAATTGTGTAATTTTACAAAAAAGTACAAATATGAAAAATTTGAATACATAGAAAGAATTTAAAAAAAATTAGTTTGATTATAAATTTAGAATTGAATTTCGTTTAACTTCAGAAATCAAATTTTGAATTGAATTTATACTTACTAATTTAGAGTTCATGATTTTTTTTCTTTGCCCTTTTCTCTTAACCAACGCTGAAAGGAAGTAGCACATAATTATTTTTTTACTATTCACTATTTTTATTATTTTTTATTATTCACTATTATTATAATTTTCAATAATCCATCATTTGGAAACAATAAAATGTTCAATGGTATTTTAACTTTATTACACCTATAAAGTTAGCTTTAAGCGAAAAAGAAACCAAGAATCAAATTTTATAAAAATCAAATTTAACATTTCACGGACAAAAGTTCAAGTATCCTTATCTTTTTGATTGAATATCATACATAATTAAAGTGTATCAGTTATTAAAAAATATCGCTTTTTAGTATCATATGAAACATTAATTTCGTCTTCGTTTGAATATTGTAAACCGTACAATTAAGTTTTTTATATTCCTAATTTCTTTATCAGTTTCTTATGGTAAAGTAAGAAATTCAAAATACATTTCAAAGTATTTATTACTATTCTTTAAAACAAACAATATTTCCTTGCAATCGTGCAGGATTTTTTTGTTAGAAGAAATAAGCATATCTACTACATATATATGTTCATAATAATCTACGTTTGGGCCAGAACCAAAAACTAATGAAAAAAATAGTTATTAAGGCCGTAGGCACAGAGTTTGCAATACCTGGGCTGTAATGTAATAACATCATTTCTTCTCGTTTCGTTAATGAATAAACTTGTCCGTGACGTTAACAGTATGTGCCACAGACGGAAAATAGGAAATTTATCAATCATTTTCTTCCTTTGGTCAGATGGTGTCAAAGAATTGTTATTAATCAGAGATTCTCTATTCTGCACAGGAACAAGGTTTAGCTACTAAACAACATGTTCAAAAGAATAACTGCGAAACAGCTGGAAAGCAAGGTGATCATCTGGTGGTGATCTGGTTCCAAAGGTGGAATTTTCGATCTAATGTTCACTTTTCTTAAATACGTAGTAAAGTTGGAATAGAAAAAAAAATTGAAACCTAACCTAATTCAATTTTAAAATTACTGTGTATTAGATAAATATATCTCAAAATATATGGGAAAATACAAAAATCATGTTCATTAGATGACATCTGATCTCTGCAAGTACTATGAGGAAAAATAACAATGGAAAAAGGTGAAACCGAATTCAATTTAATTAAAAATTACTATGTTGTAGATAAATTTATCACAAATGTATAATGGGAAGAGGCAAAATACATGCCAATAAATTGACATACACCCTCTGCAAGTACAATGCTGAGAGACAATAATGAAAAAAAAATTGAAATCGAATCCAATTTAATTAAAAATTACTATTTATTTGATAAATTTTTCACAAATGTAACATGGATAAATACAAAAAGCATGCCTATTAGAGGACATATGTTCTCTTTAAGTATTATGAAGCAAGAAATTGTGACAACATTCAGCCATATTTTTTTAACTATTGGGTATTTAAAGCAAAAGAATCCTATCTGTGTGCATGAGGCCAGATAAACATGCTTTTTAGAAATCATTCTGCATATCGTAAATAATTAGTCATAACATAAATAGTTTCATGACAAGTTGCATATTTTGTTTGAAAAAAAATCTAAAGCCTTTACGAAAACAGCTTATTTCTCGAAGAATAACAATTACATTTTTATAAGATTTCACTTGAGATTGAGCCCATTTGAGATGGTATGCAAATTTCCAGATTACATTTTCAGAAAGCAACGCTTACGCATTTAATCTATTTAAATGGTAACATCAAATTTTAAATAGTTTGTTGTTTTATTTGATGAAAATCGTCATTAAATAAAATGCCAACTTTATGCCTACATATATATATATATATATCCAAAAAATATCGATATTAATTATATATATAATACTTGCAAACAACTTAAATTTCTTTAGATACCAGGTCCGTAAAAACTTTAAAAATTCATAAAACTCGTAAAATTAAGCAAAATAAAAAACGGTTTGCAGATTTGGCAAGAAAAAAAATTATTAAAAAAACAGCCGTTAGGTGACGTTGGAATAAACGACTTAGTTAGAAAAATGCAAATGAGAAAGACGATTATAAATACTTACACTTTTGATCCAAAATCAATTCTCTGTTGCATGCTATGAAATTAAACAAGGATGCTATGCGGAAAAGATAAACTTGTTGGTGAAGCTGTTTTTCCTGAACCAGAAATCAGTGACTGTTGCACTGCTTAATTCCGACTTCAGAAATATGTGAAGAATGGGAAAAGACCTTTAACAGTTTCAGGTCTCATAAAGCTTGTTCAACGATTTGAGGAAAAAAATCGCTGGAGGATCATGGAAGGTGCAGACGGAGAAAGAAGTCTTAAGGCAAATATGTTCGGCACGAGTTGCAGCCGAAATGGAAACATTCGCGTCAGAATTGGCTGCAGGGACTAGCAGTACAAGGGAAGTTGGCAGAAGCCAAATTTTCAATGCCTCCTCGATCTCCAGATCTGACACCAGCAAACTTTTGGCTATGGGGAAATTTAAAATCCAAGGTGTATCGATCCCGTCCATCTAATCTGTTGCAATTAAAATATGTAATGCGCCGAGAGCTGTTTAGTAACAGCCGGACATGTTGCACTCTGCCGTTGATGGATTTGTGACACATCTGCAATCTGTTATTACCTGTGGTGGTGGACATAGGAATACATATTGCTATAATAAATGGTTTGGAAATATTATTTTTCTTCATTGCATTCTTTTCTTTCACTTATGTGCAAAACGCCACCTATCAGTTGTTTTTTGAATTATTATTTTTTTTTCCTTACCTAAAAAATTCCCGTGACTTATCGATGCTAAATCTGCAAACCGTTTTTTATTTTGCTTAATTTTACGAGTTTAATGAATTTTTAAAGTTTTTATGGACTTTTTGTACACTCGGTATTTTACAGCTTGGTGATGCTACAGTTATGGTATTGAAAAAACGCCCCTTGTGTTTCAAAAACTAAACGACTTCTTTATTTTTAAAAACCTAAAAAAGTTTAAAAATGCTATTTTATTGCAAAATACTCTGAAAATTAAGGTGGTTCTTAAATTCTTGAATCATCTCAAAAACTGAAATCTAATATTTTTTCTAACATTTAGATTTTACCTGCAGTGTTTCTGAATTAAGGCAAAAGAATTTAATGTGTCAATGTGTCATTCTTTGTCTTTAATGCGTCATTCATCAAAATACACGATTGATTGAAATCCATTGTGAAAGCTTTTCAAAGAGAAAAAGATTTGGGTGATTAAAAATGCTATAAAATGATTACCTCATGCACATATCAGGAGTTGACTGACAAAAGGCGAGAATTGCTTCAGAACATTTCTACAAATGAAAAGTGATTGGAACATTCATTAGACAAATGTTAATATTGCACGTTACATTATATATTAGTGTTCTTAAAATATATAGTATGTCTCTTATTTGTTTCACTGTACCAAATTATGAGATTTTATCAAGAAATATAAATTTTTTTAAGAAATACTAGTAAGATTGATGTCAACTGGCTTATATACTTTCTATAAACTGGCTTATATACTTTCATTATTCAAGAATTATGAAACATATTTCTTTAAAACTGGAGACTTTTTCCAATATCGCTTTTAACTGTGATGACTTATAAGCGAAAATACACAAAGAAAATACACCTTAAAAATTTCGAATCGAAATTTTCAAGGGCGTTTCTATTTGACACGTACACGAATTATTTAACTTAGAAGTATTAGATATAAAAGAGGATCGTAAATTATATCTTAAAATAATTATGAAAGAATTTAATCCAATTCTAATTTTGAAGAATTCGGTCACATTTGCTGCTCTGGAAATGTTGATTTACATTAAAAAAAGCACAGGCTATATTCTGAAATATCAAAATATATTTTTGAACTAAGTAATTTCAAATCAGAATCTTCCTTCGAATTTTAAATATAAAGCTATAATGAGCTGAAAGGAAACTAAGCACAGTAAATTAAAGCACAAAGTAATAAAAATTAAAGAGTATTTGCTCGAGTTACACTTGTGGTATGAAAAGAGTAACAACTACTTAACCGACCAAGTGAAAGAAATAATACTTTGCATAGTAAAATATTATAAAACGAATTATAAATAATAAAAAATGTGACGGTATAAGAATTTGTATTTACAAAAATCCACTTGAAAATAGTCAATGATAAATTAACACTAGAACGTCAGGGATTTCGATTATAATTAAACTTCCCCCTGTGTACTTCGACACCTCGATATAAAATAATTGTAATAACTAAATAATTGCAGGACAATTGTTCAGTAGGGCTTAGTTTTAAGACTTTTCAATATTATTTCCTGTAATTATCATATATTAGGACCCTTTATATCATAAAAAACTGTAACCAAACAAATTACTTCTTCAGATTCTTCGCAGTAACTTTCCCGCAATCTTATGTCTTCATCGGAATCAGGACAAGACAACTCATCAACATCCGATTCATTCTCAAAAGATCTTGCAACAAATTAGCAATTTCATCAGGGTTTAGACCTTTTGTACGAGCCATCATTTCAGGATTTGCATAAGGTTCGAAAATTAAATGATTTTTTTATGAGCAGATAAGCAAATGCTGTATAACGAAATACTTAGACACAACAATTTTAGAATAATTGATTCATTTCTGCTGTGAACCCAATAACACTGCATTCAAGGACAAACTAATGTACGATAGTACTTTGGGAAATTTGTTTTACTTATTGAACTATCGTTGTTGAACGACAGCTATTTATAATAATAAATTGTCTTGGTGTCGAAACGACGTTCTAGGCATATTTAATTGTAAAATCTCTCTTAATTAATAAAATCTCTCTTAATTCTGTGTAATCACCATGGAAAATGATTAAAAGTCACGAAAAGATTTCAAATTTCCTGCTAAAATGCAGAAAGAAGAACAAACCAAACAGGCTCCGGTTTCCAACGGACGTTCTAGTGTTAATAGAGTATATATTTTGTGGTGTGTAAAACATAGGCCTAGGCTCATCGCCCTACTGAATTTAAAACTTCTGGATCAAGAGGATTTGTTATAATTCATGCATCTGCCGACTACCTTACCGATTTCCATAGATGTGTGAGAAAACTGGTTTAAGTTTTAGATTCTTTCTTTAGATTAATTTTTAAATATTGCAATGGCTTTCAATAATTTTGACTCTCAATTATTTCTGGAAATTTGATCCATTTTCAACGAAATATATATAATTTTCTCTGTCTAATGTCCTATAAGCAATCATTCCTACGATATGTAAATTTGCAGATTATTTTTTCTCACAGAATTTTGAAAGTTAAGTTATTTTATGAATGATAAAAACATCCTACAATTACTTGGAGAGAAATATGATTTTGAGTAAGTTCAAATTTGTCTTCAAGCACTGAAATTTTTCAAAATTCCTTATTTGTAACTTCTTTCAGGTAAATAAGGAATCCAACTGACAAAACCTTCATTAAAAATGTTTTAAATGGATGAAAATTTTACAGAATGTTTTTGAAAGTTAGAGAGACAATAATTATTTTAAATTTGATATCTTACCCTTGTTTCCTCAAATGCTGGACTTTCATATGGACCATGCATTCCACTTGAAGCTTCTATCTGTATGTGATAGATCAATGTGAATTATTTATAAAAGTACTGAGGGTTTTCTTTATATAAAATTTTAGATTTTACGCTTCTTAGCCAAATATTTTTTATAACTAAAGCAGCAAAAATAATTTACTTACAATTCGTTTCATGGCTTTGTCATTAAATTCATTGAAACAAGGTCTCTGAAAGCAAAAATAATAATTAGTACAATTTTAGGACTTGTATTCTGTAAAATAATGCTTTATTTAGTTCAATTGATATGTATGTTGTGCCATAAAGCATAAAAAAACTCGCACAATATTTATTAAAATGGAAAAAAATAAGACTTGAAAAATGATATTTTTTATCATGTTAGAACATAATGTTGGTTTGTTAGGGGGTTTTAAAACTCGAATCACGTAGGCAATGAATACTGAAGCTCGAAATAGCGTAGACAATGAATAAAGCATAAAAGGCAATTTTCATTATCATCTTTTAATCGCATATATTTTTTACCTGCTTTTACCAGTATTGCATTATTATTATTATGTATGCTTCTTTGATAGCAGATGCGTTTTTAAAAGGTTGGCCTGCTTTTACCAGTGTTGCTTTATTTTTACGTATGCGTCTTTGACAATAGATGCGTTTTTAAAAGACTAACGTAGAACTATGACATCCTAGCTGTTATTTCATCTCAAAATCGGTCGAGCTCCACAACTTTCTTAGCCCGCTGGAAAAATTGAAAATGAAAGTTTAAAAAAATATCATAATCTATATAATATAGAAATAGAGACCGATAGAGATAAACCGTGATTGTTTCAAACCAGTTTAAACTGGTTAATGACTTAAATTAATAAAGACAAATAATGACTTAAAAATAATAATGTTCTCACATGATAATTTGAAATTTGCAATCGTAGATTTCATTTTAATTTTTCTCCAACTTTGTATATTTGTTTCTTGTTGTTGTTTTCTTTATGTCAAACGCTTAAACATTGCGCCAACCAGCCCAAAAAGTCGCTAAAAAACTATTTTGATAAAAAATATCTATTCCGACAGTAATAAAAATTACTACATTTGGCGAGAAATCGTAGAAAAAAAAATCATTTTCGGCGATCTGAGAATATTCTTAAGTTCATATGAAAGAGTTATATCTGAGTAATTCTTACCAATTCTTCAAGTTCAACCGAGCATATTTTTTCTATGTCTTCCTGCACTTTGCCGTACTCCAATTCAAAAATATTGCAAGAATTCAATTCGTCTATCGCCCAGGTCTTCGACTGAAAAGAAATTTGCATCACATATTTTAGAAAAAAAATTGTTAATAGGCTCTTATATTTATCAGATAATGTGATAATATGTAATGCGATATGCGTAATAAAATAATTTTACTCAAAGTGCTTGCTTTGTTGGCAGTCTATTGGATCCACAACTAACATTTTTAGCACAACATTGTTCTTGGGTAACAGAAGCCATTTGAAAGTTAAAAAAAATATTTAATTGCATTTAATCAATTAATCAAAATTTTAAAGCCTTTCTGCAATAGTTTAGAAGCATATTATTGTACAGAAACTATTTTTATACCATTTTAAAACACGAAACATCAGATTTGCAATGATATTGGTTTTATTTCGAAATTATCTTCACAAATGTTAGTTAATTTAATAAAATGTTTTACAAATATTTTACTTTAAAATTTTTCCTTGTTTTACTTTCTGAATTTATAATTACGTCTCTTGCGATAATGTTAATTACAATATTTATTTGTAGTTTGTTTGTTATCATTTTTGTATATCTCGGATCAAATTTTAAAAATCAATAATAAGGAATGTGTCTAGCTTAATATATTATCTATTCCACCGGGAGCATTTCCAAACAAGAATAACAAGCTTCTTGCAAGAAGGTTTTGACAGATTTGATAGATTTCATATATTGAAATATTTTTCCGTGCCAACGCTATATTGTTTCTTCCATAATATTATAACAGATAAAGGGCATAACAAGTTGGTCGCCAAATGAGGCAAATTATAATGCTTAGAATGCATAAAATAAATTTCAATAGCGAGTCCAAATTAATTGCAAAATAAAACAAAAATTGTGTAAAATAATAACCAAATAATAAATAAAATAATTGCTTCGCAACAAAAGAATTAAAAATAATTTCATAAAAATAAAAATGTATTTGTATTAATACCTTTTGCTTCAAAACAATTATCTTTATGTATAATGATACTGACAATATTGCGTTATGCTAAAAATATAAATAATATTTTGTATATACTATAAACAATAATTATCATCTTATGATGTTTAAAACGTAAAACTTAAGATTCAAAATAATTGGTGAATATTTTAAAGATTTTTCGCTAGACCGCAAAATTTAAATTAAATGAATTTTTGCATATCAAAGAATACACAAAATTAGTGCTTACATTTTCTGTCAAAAGCTCATAGCAGTCTTCAAAACGCTGGCGTATACCTTCACACAAAAATAAGAATAAATTATGTTAAATATTTCCTTAATAAATATTTGAAATTATTTTATTATGGTTTCAATTAAAACTACATTTTTTATCTTTTATACTAAAAGTAAATGCCAATTTTTAATATTTTTATTTTCTTTATTCTAGCAATCTATTTCCGAATTTAACAATTCCATAATCTTGCTAATCCTCTCTCTCTCTCCAATTTTTTTATTACAATTTCCAAAATTTTGATTTTGCAAGAACAGTGCAAAAGAGTGGTAATTAAAATTTAACTCAACTGAATCATTTTCACTTTTTATCTGAACAAATGATTTGAAATGACGTATTCACTACATTTCAAAAATATCAGAAAAGTTTGAGTTTGCATTTGAACAAAGTTTTAAGGCATAAAAAACTCATGTTAATTAAGCTCTTAAGCTCATATTAAGAGTGCATTTTATTTAATATCTGCAGAATGCTGTATGCATTTTTAATATTTCAAACTGGTGAAGAACATTTTAGAGAAAAAGTGGAATTTCTGGATGAAATTCTTGAAAAGTTAAAAACAGCTTTGATATGTGACAGTATTTTTCTTCGAAGGTATCAAAAAGAAAAGGAAGATCTAAAGAAGGACAGTGTTACTATCTGGGATAAAATTCATCATTCTAAAGATTTAGAAGGTATACATGACGATTATCGAAGGCAATTCTTATAGACGAATGTTGCACAGAATGAGTATCACCTGTAGTGTTTCAGAGCAATTTGCAAAAGTTAGTCAATAGAACAGCTTTTAATTAAAAAAAACAATCAACTTAAAATAGGCAAAGAACAGCTTTTGATAACCAACAAGAGATTGTTCTTTAGTTATTCACAAGCCATGGTTATAGTAGTAGAAAGATTTTAAAAAGTAATGCCGGATAAAAATTTTCTTGAGAAACATAAGGACAACCAGAACCAAGTTTTAAAGAAGAATGTCAGAAAGAGTCACTACTTTTGCGTATCCTTTTTCAGCCAAAAAGTTTTAGAAATATTTGTAATATGAATATTTTATGTAGAAGATACATGAGGAACTATTTGTAGCATAAATCTAATGACTGGGTAAATTTTCACTTTTCTTCATACGGTAAAATATATATTTATTAATGATGTTGTATTCAGACTTAAAAAGAACTGGCCAATATTTGTACGAATGTTTGTTTCTCTTCACAAATACACTCATGTCCATAAATTAAAGATAATTCAGAATCACGCGGAAATCTAAAATACATATATCACCCATAAAATGACTACACACATCTTCCAAAATCATATGCAAATTGCAGGACGCCACCAGATGACACCGATAGTACGTCACAATGACGAGAGTGATGAATAAGGAATACAGGCAAAAAAGTAAAATTGTTCGCAAGCGCTTTATAAGCCCTTCAGTGCAATAACCGCATAGTTATGACACAAAGGACGCATTTGGATGACTTTTTACGTAGTAGAATTATCGGCCGTCTGGAATGTGGGCGTACCCAGCTGGAAGTATCCGAGGAACTTGGAATCGCCCAGAGTGTCATCTCCAGACTTTGGCAACAATTCCAAGATCATGGTAATTTAAGTAGACGTTACAGCACAGGTCACTCCCGAGTTACAACGCCGAATGAGGACAGGCATTTCGCATTTACTGCCAAAAGAAACAGATGGAGCACAGCATCAGACCTGTCTCGTCAGCTCTCTTCAGCCACTGGTATGACAATTTCAAGGTAGACCGCTAAGGGCAAATTGGTTTATATACTCGTAGGCCTCTCAGATGTGTTGCACTTACTGCAACTTGTTGTCGCCTGCGGTTAGCTTGGAGAAGAGAGCATGCATTGTAGACACCGCAACAATGGACTTGTGTGATGTTTCCCGGCAAGTCCAGGTTTAGCTTGCAGTCTGATTCTCGCCAGACTTTCATATGGTGAGCTCCAGGTACCCGTTACCACCAAGAGAACATCATTGAGTGACACCATTACGGTGACACCACTTTTTGCTCTAGGGAGCAAAAAATCTCAATTTTTATTAATGATATCAAACATATAGCATCTTTTTTGCTCTTTACCTTCTGTTTAATAAATAGGCTTTACAAATAAGTCACATTTGTTTTGCTTCTGACTCTTTCTTTTCTTGAACTTGCATTATCTTTAATTTATGGACATGAGTGTAGTATATACAAGCATAAAGAAATTATTTTGTGTTTAATGCCTTTTTCTTTATGTTTTTGATATAAAACAAAATATGGAAACACTTTTATTTTACAAGTATTTTTACATCAGGATCTTCCCATAATTTATAATGAAAAAAAATTGTATTAAAATAATTTTTAAAGATTATTTTGTATGTTAAAAAATATTGCGATCATAGCTTTAAAGATTCAAATTTAAAAAAACATTGTTAAGATATGGATACAAGTAGATTAAAATTAGAAATATTATACTTCTTAGATGAGTTGAGTTTGTTTGCCTTTTCTGGCACAAATATCTTTGGCTAAGCTGTGCCACACACTCATGGAATTAAAATATTTGTATCAGTTTATAATAAAATTGGAACATAGAAATCCAAATGTCTAAAAGTGTAAAAATAACAGTCATGAAAAAGCTCAACAATGATGTAGGGTATAGAACAGTGCTAAAAGGCGTGACTAATGTTTGTGTACGATTATAAAAACCAATATTTTTTAAAAAACTAAAAAGTATAATAAGGAGTTTTGGAAACACAACTAAGACGCTGTGAAGAAAATCGTGGACATTTTACAAGAACATGTAAAACAAACTAAGGACAGTTACAAATTGAGCAAAATGGTGGTGGTTCCCCCATCAATAAATGTCGATGGAGAATCAAGTATGACCAATCCTTTATCTAGTTAAAATGGTGTCCAGCTTTCTGATGGGTAATATGGGCCAGAGATCTATTATAGGCTTAATTGTATGGAGCTTATTACAAATCTTTGCATCCTAATCAGTTAATATCTCTTATTAATTTTTTTTATTACTTTAAGAATTCTAACAGGAAAACGGCATTATGAGACTTTAAAATAAAATACAAAATATGTTTTATCTATAGATATTTTTTTTCTGTAAATCACGTACATCATTTTAAAATTTATTTCTTATTTCAAATGTATATCTAAGTCCTCTTCTTTTTAGATGAAATTTAACTTTAAATGCAGGATATTTAAGATTTCATTAACAACCAAATTATATTCGTACAAGATTTTTGTATACAAAAGATTTTAGAGGAGGAAAATTTCATTTCATAACATTAATTGTTAAATAGCATATTTTTATAGATATGCAGGGTGCTTTTTTTAACTGACGGTACTGAGAAATCTCTGTAGCTCGAACTATCAGCCATAAAGCTACCAAATTTTGTACGGGGACTATTGACAGCATGGGAGAAAAAATCCATGAAAAAAATTTTAGTTCGAAAAATTGCTGCTAGAGGGAATGCGGCGCTTTTGATCTAAATATTAAGTTTAACTGCAAGATGTAATTTTAAAAATCTACAGTGAATAGATAAATGAATAACAAAGAATTAATTTTTCCACAAATGTGCTTTATTCAAAAAAAAATTCTGTAAATGATTTCAAATTTTTTTTTAAAAAAAAAAGAGGAGATTCTAATCGACTTCCTTTTTATTCTTTGTTCTTTTGCTTTTACTCAGTAGAAGAAGTAGAAGGCGTTTGCTTTCTCGCGGAAGACATCGGCTATTTTCAGTATGACCTCCATTTTCTTGGACTAAGCATAGCATTCTGTACACCGTACTCTCGACAGCTGAATGCACCATTTCAGGAGGCATGTTCATAACAGTCCTGTTATGTTTTCCCTTAAAACTGATAAATTCGAGAATTCACCAAGATAAACCTTCGATTTTAAATAACCTCCACAGAAAAAAGTCACATGGAGTCCATCCTCTACCAGGCCAAGTTGCGAGAGAACCTGTTTTTTCAAAATTTTTAATCACTGCATTAATTGATAGAAGTCTTTTACATAAATTGTTTCGACTTCTAAATTGGCGAAGAGCGGCAGCTATTGGGTTGTTCGTAAAGTAATTTCGTTTTTTTTTTGCGGAGGGGGGGGGGGAATGGAAGACAATTTTCGTATAATGAATAAATATTTTATTAAATTATATATTGGTCATTCTGGTCCAACACCTTTTGCCATCTTTATGGTAGTAGCATAAGATCAAAAATAGCACGCTCATAAAATTTTTGGTCTTTGCTGGCAAAAAACTGATCTAGGTGATTTTTGACCTCTTCATTTAAGTAAAGGTTTTACCGTCCAAAAAATTCTGCAGTGATGGGAACAAATAATAACCCGAAGGCACGAGATCTGCATAATATGGTGGGTGTGGCAGTGTATCCCATTCAAGCAGTAAAAGCTTTTGGTGAGTGACCACACTTGTATGAGGTCTCGCATTATCTTGGTGGAACACTGCACCTTTTCTGTTGATTAATTCTGGCCTTTTCTGTTGAAGTGCATCATTCAGTTTGTTCAGCTGATGACAGTAGACTTCCGAATTAATTGTTATGTTTTCCGGTAAAAGCTAAAAAAAAAATCCTTTAAAATCCCACCAAACAGACAGCATCACTGTTTTTGATGAAGATTGGCTTTCGAAATGCTTTGAGCCGGTTCATCTTTTTTGCTCCATGATCTCTTGCTTTTGACATTGTTATATACAACCCATTTTTCGTCCCCAGTAATGACGCGCTTCAAAAATGGATCATTTTCGTGACGTTTGAGAAGCGAATCACAGACGTCAACGCGACGACACAAATTTCTCTCCGTGAGAACATCGGGAACCTATATAGCGAGCTTCGAGATTAAACCCAGGTCTATCAAGTGGTCATAAATAGTTGAATTTGATAAATTTAACCTCTCGCCGATCTCATGTGTAGTTATTCGCCGATTTGCATCAACTAATGTCTTTATTGTATCTTTATCAGCATCAACCGACCTTCCAGAACGTGGTGCATCTTCGACATCAAAATTGCCGGATCGAAATTTTGCAAACCAGTTCTGGCACTGGCGTACTGTCACCACATCTTCTCCATACACATCGGTTAATTTCTTTCTGGCATGAACAGCATTTTTACCTTTTCTATAGTAAAAAAGTAAAATATGACGAAAATGCTGCTTATTGCTCTCCATATTTAAAAGGGCACCAACCAAAAACTACTGCTTAGAATTAATTGAACTTTTTCACATACAAGCCTTGCTATATCAACTCTCAAAACATATAGTGATAATGCGGCTTAAGTGTGAAGTTGGGTTCAAAAAAATACAATTAAATCCTCTGTTGGGAAAAAACGAAATTACTTTCCGAACAACCCAATATATTAGATTGATTAAGATAAAAGAGCTTCACAAGTAATGAACATCATGCTAAAGTGAGACGCATTTTACAATTCAACTGATACTTGAAATGATTTTCAATGCCCTACTTCTTTTTTTTATAACTCAAAATACTAGCGCTGGTGCCGACTACGTAATCGGGATTTTGTATTTTGCAATTTTTCCTCGTGTTTTATGCAGAATTTTAGCTGTCTTAAAATGTAAAGCGCCACATTTCCCCCTATCGGTAACTTTTTTTTTGCGCGCGCGTATTTCTTTTTCCCATGTCGTCTATAGTCCCCGTACAAAAGTTGGTGGATTTGCGGCTGATAGTTCAAATTACAAAATCTCTGAGTACCATCAGTTTAAAAAAACAACTGTATTTTTTATATACTTAATTTAAAAACTTTATTATAAACATAACTTACCACATTCACACATTTGTTTAAGAGTACATTGAAGTAAGGCCTCGTTTCCTGACTTTCTTTTACGTCCTAAACAAAATATTGTGTTTATTGAAAAACAAAAAACAAGCACAATAACTAACCACGGCACCGAAGAACCCATGTGCAATCTATGTGAATTTCACAACATAAAGCAAAAATACTGAACTTTCAAAGATATTAAAGAGTTGGATGTTAATTTTTAGCGTGCTTCAAGCCTGCTGTTTAAATATCCCTCAACTCGTTTTCAAAATAGAACAACAGTGCTTTAATGAATCATTGTAATTATTTATTTTAAAAAAATGTAGCATTTCCAAATTCAATGAATAAAAATACAATATATTATTTTTGGAACAGAGTTTTTTTGAAATCTATTGTCATGCAAAAAAAGGCAGATAGAACCTGGAAAAATTATAGATTCTACGAAAATAATGGGAACAATTTCAAACAAAAAATCTTTTGAAATCTATTCTATCCTTCACGCTACTATGATACCTTATAATCATTTGAATTATTATTTGAATACCTTAACAGGAACTACAAAATTATTTAAATTCCAGCTGATATGTACGATTTAAATTTGTTTAAATTTCTATGAAAGAGTTCAAATTACAAATAGCATGCATTGAAAGGGGGAAAAGTTAAAATCAAGAACAATTTAATAATATCGATAAACCAATGTAATAGATTAGTTGCATTAAAATATCAAAGTATATACAATTGCCAGACTATTATTGAAAAGAATTCATATCATCTTAAAAATATGATATACTCCTCACAAACAACTGTAGATATTAAACTTGTTATTGCAGATATTAAATTATTCTGACTAGTCAGATGTCATTCTGTGAAATACCTGCCCGTTATTTTTTACACTTTTTTAATAACATAATCAAAAGTTTTTTGCTGTATGAACATGAACCTGTTATTCTGCTCTATTCTCAAGCTGAAATGGGAATGTGGGTCCGATGTAGGAGATTTCAGATCTACAAAAGCATGTCGGATTACATTGTAGCATGGTCATTAATATTTTCATGATGTTCAAAGAATCATACTATCAGACCATTCGTTCAGATCTTCAGGATAACAATGAAGTAACACCTTTGCTGGTATGCTAGATCTAATACGGTAAGTACTTGATAAAAGCATTTCACGGAACATCCTTCATATCATTGTTAGATAATTCCGAGTATCAGGATGGGTAATTCTGTCTCGTAAGTACAACTGTATTTATTTCATTTGGTTCTCCAAATATCTTTTTATAATGAGGATATTTCTGATTATATCTTGGAAGAAGTGGTAAAAACTTGCTACAAAATTAATTGAGCTTTTTTTCAAGAATCCATTAACCCTTAACTGGGGAGGTAAAGTTTTAGGACTTAACTGGGGAGGTGCGGTCTAGGAGATCGCATTTCATTTACACTCAAATTAAATTTTCTAATGAATGTATTAGTATGAAAATCTGCCAATATATTTTGCAGATATTTTTCTTGATATATAGATATGATTTAGAAATTTTTCAAAATATATTATCATTGAAAAAAGTAAATGCGTTGGAACATACATTTTCTTCTCAAATTACATATTACAATAAATAATATTCTTGAAAAAGCATATTACTTTTTTAATCATATTTATTTTTACAGTATATGAAAGTATATAGAAGGCAATATAATGTACAATTTAACAGTTATATGAAAAATAAAAATAAATGACAATGAGTAAGATTGGCCCTTTTTTTATCGGCTTGTGTGACTTTTATAGCACGGTTTTCTAGGGCATTTTAAACATACAGGTTAAGAACTAATATAAAAATCAACCTAGAAATTCTGTATATATATCTCTTGGTATATTAATATATTTTATAAATTTTTTTAAATACATTATCACTAGAAAAAATAATTATATTTGAACATACATAACAAAATCCGTTGAATGCGAACTTTCCTTGAAAAGCTCTTCTATACAATTATCCTTATCTCTTAAATCACTTTCTGCTTCATATAAAAGTATCTGGAGCACTGCTTCATAAAAGGATCAGTAAACTGGATGATATTTCGGGGCTCAAGCTTTGGCGCTATCTGCTGCGCCTTGTTTATCTCTGGGACACTAACAGGACGATGTGGTCTTAGATACCGTGCTCGAAGAAATAACTGAATTATTTTTAAAAACCTCTGCTGAAATCGGTTGAAAAAGTGCACTTGTATTGAAGGTCACAAAATGGAAGCTACAGGGTCAATCCATTCAATTAAGCTAAAAATAGAATAGGGGTGACAGAAAATCCATCGCTAGCGGTATCACAGACCGCACGTCGCCAGTTAAGGGTTAAGTATTTGTTGGAGTGAGATGTGGTCATTTGGGTTAAAATAGAGTAAAATATAGTTTCAAGTAATATCTTTTGGTCCCAACTATTGTGTGGTTACACATGATCAAAGCGAGAGAATATTAACACCTATTAGCAAACTGTAAGTACAAAAGGACTTTTAAACAGATTACAATGGATTCTACAATTAATAATCTATAATTTCTAAGAATTCAAAAGTCACTAAAAAACTCCATCAATTGTACTTCAAGAAGACTGCAAAAATTTGTATCACTGTTTCCAACAGCCGTTTACATAAACATTTCGTTTGAATTAATTTTCTTCAATATAAAAAAATGAAAATTAAAGAAAGCAACGAAATATTAAACATCAAAAAAAATTAAACAGAGAATTTGCAGAAAATGTAAATAGTTAAATTACACTTGCGGATATTTAGACAATATAATACTATCTGTTAAGTTATCCTTATAAAGGCATGCATCCTTTTGCATACCACTAGAGTAGCGGTTCCTCAGGGAGACATATTATTCAAGTGTAACAGGTTTCAAGACCCCGAGGTACCCTAGTGATCTCATCAATCTACCTTCCAGATTATCCTCATCTTGGCCTACTGCTTTCTGTTATCTTTCTTCCTTCCATAGACGGCAAGCGAAGGTGATCTCCATGAGAAATCCCTCATTAAGGATGATCACTGTCCCCATGAGTGGCTCACAGCTTATAGCTTTGATAAGCGCCTTTGCTGGGAATTTCTAGAGCCAATGGCTCCATCCCTTATTGAACTTCGAGCTTGGAGAACCATTTTTCCATATCAAATAGACTTAATCAAAAGGTGGGCGTCATATTGTACATGGTACTCCTAACTTTGAATATCATTTTGATTTATTCTTTCTTATAAAACATTTATCTGACAAAAATTAATCCTTTGATACAGTTTCTCTTTTCTTGGTGTAGAAGTATCTCTCTGCAATAGTTGGGAAAGTAACATATGTTAAAAAAATGCCCTCGCATATCATGAGACGCGCCTCAAAGCTTAATTTCTTAAGGTGAAATATTAAATCTTCTTGTAGATTTGATTCACGAGGAGTTAAAAACACAAGGTGTTACAGAAATCCGCCGCATTACCATCTGGCGAGAAGAACATATACTCGAAACTAAACATCACATCATCGTATTCATGTCGTCAAAATTGCCAGGTTTCCTATATGCAGGTTATATTAAGCTACATGTAAGGCCTTAAATTCCAAATCCTCTAAGGTGTTGAGTGTCAGCGTTTTGAACAGAAGCGAATTGCTACTGAACTGTTACATGTGTTCGCTGTGCTAAGAAAGGGCTTGAGAGCCAACAGTGTTCCACATCAGAAAAGTGTGTAAATTGCAAAAGTGATAATGCTTCCTTTTCCTGGTTATGCCACGCTGAAAAATAAATAGCTACTATGAAAATTAAAGAAGAAATCTCATACACCAAACCTGAAAGAAAGTCCTTGCACAAGCATCTTCATCAAGTGTAAATTGTGCATCCATTCTTCAAAAAAAAAAG
The DNA here is from genome assembly GCA_026543865.1 of Argiope aurantia. NCBI lineage: Eukaryota > Metazoa > Arthropoda > Arachnida > Araneae > Araneidae > Argiope > Argiope aurantia. The sequence goes on along the minus strand of JAPMOR010049683.1, from coordinate 17,547 downwards.
CTTTGGAAAATTTGATTTTACTAAGAATGTTATGCAAATAAACTCCAAAGAAATCCGTTTCCGATGCAGAGAAATCGTTAGACAGTACTTCTGACTCTGAAAAGCTAGATAAAAAAAAACGGAAGTCGAAATACAACAAATCTCTCAGATTAAAACTTGCAAATGGGTTAGCTACCGAAGTCCAGCCTAACTTAATTTCACAGGTTCTGTTAACAGTTTCTAAAACTTTTGTTACTTTGGGATTTTTTAATCAAAATATAACCCATAAAGACTTGAAATATATTTTTGGAGGCATACGAAACAGTCCCGATCTCAAATTCAATTTTTCTGAGGATGAGAATGAATTGTGATGTTTCAACAAATTCAATTATTGTTTACAATTCTTCTCCTGCAACAAGAATTTATTAATGGGTATCTCTCATTCTTGGAATTGCTACAGCATTCGATCCAAATTCAAAACATCCTAGCACACATCTCAATTTAAATACTTTTCAAAAGGTTGCGATTATACAATTTCACACCCGAACATTGATCAGATTCTATTACATCCATTTACCGCCTTGTGCTATCATTCGTCAGTAAGATCTGGATAACCTAGTCGGCCAATTTCCTTCGCCTTTTATGTTAATAGGCGATTTCAATGGACCTAGTATTTTGTAAGGATTAGATAATACAATTTCTCTTGAGTGACAGATTGAAAAGTTTATATCTAATAATTGTCTCTGTATGCTCAATAATTATGATAAAACGTGTTTGCAAGAACCTATATATACCTTTCACTGTTTTGACCTGGCCATTTGTTCTGTAGAATCCTCCCTTTGCTAAATTTCACAGTAAAAAGTGATCTCTACAATAGTGACCACTCTCCTGTAATTGTTTCCCAAGCTGAAAGTGAACGTATTAATTTAGGTCTTCCACGTTTCCTACTCTAGCTTGTATACTAAATTACTTTCTCGCAACTGGCAGATATCTCAGAGACTATAGTCAGAATTGTAATTATCTCGGAAGCAGTACAACATATCATTGATATCAGAATGAACGTCGCTAGTGTAATTGCATCTAAGAGTTTCCCGTTTCTAAGAAAATTTTGTTGACTGTGTTGGAAAGAAGTTACAACAAAGTTAGTAAAGTCAAAAAAACAAAAGTTATAAAAACCAGAAGAAACTTTAGAATATATTTAGAAGGTATCCAATGATGTAAAGCCTTGTTGTTTTAAAACGCGCTAAAGCCCCTGCTCATCTCATTCTCCATCGTAGTCAGAATTCATGGGCATCCTTTATTCCATCCAAAATATCCTTTGCTTCCAGGCGAAGGTTATAGTACAAAGTTAAAACCGATAATGGGATTTATCGTAAATTTTTCTTTCCTGTTTTGATTATAGGAAATACGATGCATTTTATTCTAATAGAAGTAGCTAAAATTCTCGGACAAACATTCGCTTAAGTTTCTACGATTGATTCTTATAATCACGATGTTCTGGAAATTAAGAATTGCACGGAAAACCGCCATTGCATTTTATTGCCAAAAATTATTTTCTATATAACTGCGGATTTAGAATGTTTGAACCGGAAACGATGTTTTCTCATAACCATGATACCAGTCCTAGACCAAATGGAGTGGCACATAACATGCTTTGCCATTTGAATACAACTTCCTTTTCCAATCTGTTACTTTTATTGACAAAATCTAAAATGGGCAGAAATTCTTTTATCTATGACTCGAAGTTTATGTGATTGTAGTCTTAAAACCCAGCAGGGAACTGGCATTCATATTAATTGGTGAATTCTTTAAATGCATTAAAACCATTTGACCATCCTTCCAGAAAGTTTGTCTTTCGAGATATTTTTGATTAAATGACATTTTTAATTATTTAGTAAACATAGAAAGTTTTACCGAAAATTCTCTTACATGGAATTGAGTAAACAGAACAAGCAATCCCACTTCATTTCATCTCGCTTTGTATGTAACAAATTTCGAGTGTGCACATAGTTGTTAAATCATTACTTTCGAATGTTGGGACGATTTCAATGAAATAACGAAATTTTCCCAAACATTTGGAAATAATGCTGGCACAACTACACAAATATTTCTTGAACTTTATGCTATACAAGGCATGCTCGAATGAATTGTGACTGTGATTCTATTTATTCTACTCCATGTAATAAAACTTTGTAATCGATGGGGTTGTTTTAACAAGATAACCTGCTTCATTGGTCCCAATTTTCTGACTAATCATTTAAAAAAAGATCTCTGGGAAAGACTTTAATTTTCATGTAGCATAAGACAATAAAAAAACAACCTTCAACTTCAACCTGTGATTGATGGTTCAAGAGGTATTTAGTCTTGCGGTATTTTTGATCGATCAATGATAAACATTTATACAAACCTTCCTTGAAATCATCTGAACATTCGAAAGGAATGACGTAACAAGTATGCACACACTCGTTGAATTGTGTAACATACAAAGCGAGGTGAAATGAAGTGGGATTGCTTGTTCTGTTTACTCCATTCCATGTAAGAGAATTTTGTCATCAATGTTCATTTACCCAAAAGAAATTTGATATAAAGTGATTACTAACTTTAACTAATAAATTTCTATGTATCATAAAGAATAAGTGTTGGTTGATAATTGAAAGGTACTCATGGAAAAACATATATTTTGCTGTACACAGAATCAGGACTGAAAAGGCCACTTAGCTCTTCATAGAAAATAATCGATTGGCTTTTAACGGAACAGAAAGAACCATTTGTGCATTGAGAAGTTCAGAAGAAAGGTAGTGTCAAATTCCCAAGAATCTCAAGCACTTTTTATGTTTGATTTATGAACAGTTTGTGCTTTTTGTATTGTGTTGATAGTTGATAGACAACTTGCTGTGAAGGCGTGACAGTGATTATCATATGTGGAGACAAGAGTTTTAATTACGTTTTACAAGTTTGGTCTCTGATATAAGAAACGGTGCTTATTAGGCACTTTGATTTAGAAAATGAATAGAGACCCCTACAGATCTTTGGATTCTGGCTTACTGAAATTGAAGGTGGCTCAGCATTTCAATTTTTACTCGATTCAGTAAAATTTGTTGTTGGTCAACCGTGAGATGTTAACTTAATTTCAAGATAAAATGAAAACCAGTATTGTGAATTGTATAAAACTTCTATGTACAAAATGGAAATTAACTACTTATTATTAACGAGCAGTGTGTAAATGAAATACTGCTTTCAGCGTATCGCAGTTGCCTTCAATTAGGGGTCTCTTTGAGCGCTTACTTTCTTACTGATATCTGGAAATAATTTGTGAATTGTTTGTTACTTGGTTTTACTAGACTGAAGAAGCACTAGAAAATTCCTCTTTCAGAATACTCTGATTTAATATTGGATTGTAAGACTTCGATTCACCCATGAACGCAATAATCATAACTACGCATTTAAAAGAGAAAAAAAATGTGAATTTGCCATTAGCAAATAATTTTATCTCCTGCAACTGTATACTTGACTGGGGCCATCCTTACTGTTAAGCATGATTGTTCTAAAGATTGCAACCTCAAGTTTTTGTAGTTGTAGTGAATTTTGTCTTCTGGTTTGTAATGGTCCCATAAAAAAATTTCTCTCGTGTTCCAACATCAAGCCTACAAAAGTGTTTTGTCACTGCTCTGCCGTAACTTGTCTTGCAAATAAATTCCTTGGCTGATCTAATGACTTGATTTCCCACATCGAAGTATTTTCTAGATGGTTAAACAGAGAATAATGTAAAAGGGTGAAAAAGGGTGAGTACCTTTCTGTGTTTCAGAAACTGTGACGAATTGTACTATAGCTTTTAGTTAAATATTTATTACTAAACTAGCCTAATTTTGGAAGATGAGACATGTATTTTACTAGCATTTGTGTTTATAATATTATATCTGATATTTGGTTATATTATTTATTGTATAGTATTGAGAATTAGTAGAAGATAAGTTTAAATTCAATTAGCATTGCTAATTGTGACCTAGTTGTTAAAAGATATTAATAAGTTTTACTTGTTAAGCATAGCAGAAGAGTAACAATAGTCTGCACATCCGAATATCAACGGATGGGATTTCAATTTTTTTCTGAAATTTATGAAAACGTATTCAGAAGTATTTTCAATATAACATTAAGGAATTAACAAGAGGGAAAGGAAATTTAAATCACTTTCAGAGGATGCTTTAATTCTGAATAAATCGGAATAGGTTAGTTCAAATAGATATCATCTGTGTATACAGAAATTAAATTTTGAGAAAAGAAATACTTAGTTCATATCTCGCAAATTTCATCCTTATATGGAGAAATTTAATTTAAATAAATCGGTCTAGATAAGCTATCTTATGAAATATATGAAGATACAACGATACATTTTTAGTTTTTGCGGGAGAATCGAAAGATCAGTCTAACATTAACGAATGTATTAAAATTATGTTATTGGAAATATTTAAACGCTAAATCTGAAATATTTAGACAAAAATTTCATTTTTTATAAGAAAAACAATGAGCATGCCTGTAAAGATTGTGTTTGCCAACCAGGACTACTTAAAGGAATGGCTGAAAAGTACGTTCTTGATATCCTAAATAAACTATTGATACCATACCTTGATTCCCCCATCACCACCACCACCACTGACTGAAAGAAAGTGAAAAGTGAAAGAAAAACCTAATGAAAAATTGTTCTGAACACAAAAACCACTTTATCTCACAATTGATAAACAAACACATTAATTCGGAGATGTTTTCCCCTTACTTCACATCAAAGAAGAATTTTCCTATTTTGATTTATTTATTCTCGGCTGCTCGAATGAGGCAAAATTCCAAAATGTTCGAATACATTTAGCCCAAGCATTTCGACTTCATTACCCAAGCTTTTCAAAACAATGACCGGGAAAAGTTCCAATCAATTATGTAGGAGAAAATCATATTGATATTCATCCGTTTTTTCTCGATCCTTCATGCAAAATAGAAAATTAAGTAGAAATTTTCCTTGGTTTTTGAAGAATAACAGATTTGTAACATGGACTAAGTAAAATCAGAATTTTATTAAAGGGAAACATTTGGATTAATCAATCTTTGGATGAACATCATATTTCATTACCATTAGCAGTAGTCGAGAGATTTCGGAACAGCGCAAACAAAAGCAATTTTCTTTGCTGAGACTGTAGAGCAGGAGAGTTATAATTTATTTTAGGTAATAGGATAGTAGTTTTTATTGACCATGAGGGCTTGAGTAAATTTACCAAAATTGAGCAGATTAATGACGATCTAAACTACACTGCTAAAGAGATTATCTCTCATCGGATAGAATAGAGGAAAGCGAAATATTAAATAAATTCAATAATACTTTTTAATTTTAACTTAATTCTGAAATAATTAAGATTCTAAACCTGGTTTAAGAATAAAAGGAACTAAGTTTTCTAGAAATAAACAGAATAAAATTTAAGACTTTAAAGAATAGTTATAAAAAAATGTTTTTAAATAGCTGCTAATCAAACTTATACTACGAAAAATAAATGGGTATCAGGACGAAAATGGAATTTTGATTTAATATCAAAATGATCAACTGGTGAATGATACAAGTTGTTATGGCTCCAAAAAGGCTAGAATTAGAAACGATAATCTTATGTCACGAAGGAACATTGGCTTATTTGGATGCACTAAGTGTAAGTTATTCAAGTATTTTTACTGACCTTGTAAATAACTATAGGGGCATCGAAAAGTATATTCAGATATGTGATCAGTGTCAACATGTAGGAAAACTAAATAGTAGAAAGAAACCTTCGCTCAAATTAGTCATTGTAATCCAGTAATTACAATAATTTAATGTAATATAAAGCGATACTAATATGGGGTTACTTAACTTAAACTGAAATGTTTAGAATCTTTTCGGTGGCCTATATCAATTCTACGAAAATAACTGATATTCTGTCTACATATTCAGTAGAATCAAAATTATGCTCAAAATGTAATATACACACTTCCGTATATCAAAAACTGAATTTTTTTTAACTATTTGGCAGAAGTTCTGTCACTTCAGCTATATCATTCTCAGTTCGATGATGTAGAGCGATTTTACCGCAACGTTTCAACGGATATTATGTTTAAGAAGATTTGCCTAAACATAGTGCCTTTAAGATTAGGTACCAGGAGTGCCATCAGTTCCTGACACTTTTGGCAATACGTACGGGTCACCCATGAAACTATAAATGTTTTTTATTACAAAGATTTCGTCTGGGAAGAATCTTAGAATTCTTGAAATTTATTTTTTGAAAAATATTTTGAAATGGGAAAGGAGGTAAGCACAGAAATGGAATACATTTTTCTGTTGATTATGCGATTAAAATTGTGCTAATGATAAATTAAATAAAGGAGCATTAAATAAAATGAAGAAAATGGCAAACTAAAAGTGCAATAAAGTAGAAATATAAATAAACAGATTTTATATTAGTATTTGCTCTTGGTAAATTAGAAAAAATTTTGGGATGCAATAGATGGATCTTAGTAAGGTTCAGAGTAAGATTTTGGAGACATGTTTTGTGGTATAAATTCTGGGTAAAAGGGGAAAGTCCTGATTTTATTATTTAATATGCTGAAACGGTACCTCAGGAAACCCGAGATAATCAGTTGGGTGGAAACTGAAATGTGAGATGCGTTGTAGATGGATGATAAAATGAATTTTATTTACTCTGAGATGAATCCAAACATTTATGATTCCTAAACAGTTTAACAAGATCATAGTTTAAATAAAATTTGGAATTTGAGCAAATATATTAGGTAAGATGGTTGGCAAGTAAAGTATATCGCTATTTTCTCTAACGAATCTAATTCATTTGATTTAGTAAACCACACTTTTTAGTTAATCAATCCAAACAGATAAAAATTATATTGTCTCATAAAAAAATTAATTTTGAATAATTTACGGAGTTTCTTATACTTTTCCAATGATTCTCAATGAAGCCATAGTCAACGATCTGAGACTGTAACGATTTTCTCCAAATTCCAAAGAACGAGTCAAACTTGTGATCCTTATCGTTAAGTTTTCGTTCCAGATTTGAAGGCAAATGCTCAAAGGTTACCTGCATTTTGTACTGATTTAAAAATTTATCAACTTCTCATAATAAGTTTCAGGATTTTAAAAAATGTGGTTTCTTATTTGAAATGGTACTTCATTTTTAACAAATACTTGGATCGTCTATTTACATACATAATAATAGAAAGGTTAGCAATTAAGTTTGCTAATTAAGGAGATATTTGCTCAAAACCATGTGAAATGTCTTGAGCATGTGATTGGTATGTTTTTGATTTTTTTATCTCCTAGTAAAGAAATAAAATTCAAATTTATCTATTTCCTAAAACAAAAACACAGGTACGAGTATTTTTCAGCCTGGTGGTTTATTATAGACTTTGCATTCTTTTATACTCATTTAACCCTTTACACTCGAAAAAGTAATTCGACTCAAAAATTATTCAGCTGACGCAAGGACTTGCTTATTGCTATGAAAAATTATTTATTACATTGTTAAGGTGAATTTTACCGAAAAGTAATCTGCATCTTTTTACCATTTTTAGGTATTTTTAAAAAATCAAAATTAAAAAAAAATAAAGTGTCAAAATGATGCACCGTCTTGAATGGTGAGTGAAAGGCACCATCCGAGTGCAAAGGGTAGTGTAACTGATATTTTGATACATATTGTACTTATAACTGATACTTTGAAAGGAAAAGTGAAGGAAAGCGAAGTGAATTTAACAAAAGTCTGCAAAAAGACATTTAAGGAATTAACCCTTTCAAGGGCCATGGGAAGTGTCCTTCCCACCAAATTTATCTTCGAACAAAGTTATGAAGATTGACATAAATTCTGATATATTTTTCAATAAGACAGAAATTTAGATATTCAGTTCCTTATCTCAAACAAAATGCCGTGTTTTGATTTGTTAGTTAATTATTAATTAACCAAATTAATTAATTAATCAAATTAAATTTATCTAATAAGTTAAATGAATCGCTTTTCTTAAGCAGATCTCAATTCTAAAAATATTTTAATATGCCACATCTAGAAAAAAATGGCATTTTAAAGGGTTAAAGGATAAATTCATAAGAAGTTTTTATATAGTCTTATAATTCTTGGGTATTTTAGCAAATTAGGAAAAAAAATTGAATTATCTTTAGCATCTTATATATGTGTGTAACATACTTGTATACTGTCTATTTAATGAATTATTCTTTGTGTGTCACCTCTTATCAGAAATTGCCTTAGATCATAACCATACTTAAGTTAAGAATTTCTGTTTCTCACCATTTTAAAAAAATACTTCACTTTAATTAGGTTGATTGAATAAATTAGTAAATTCTAAAAGTTCAAAAGCAAATGAAAGGATTATATTTAAATTGATAAAATCACAGTTTTCTTCTTGAATGTGGAATTGGGTATATTAACAATAAGTGCAATCACAAAACTTTTCTGCATAAAGTTTTACTAAAGAGTGGTGGAAGTTATTCCAGGAGGACATGAATACTAGTTAAGAGTTATGTGGGATGTTTCGACAGCATTTTTTTTTTTTTTTTTGGATATAGTGTCGGGCTATGTAACTCCCCGGAGAGTGCCATTTCTCTCAAGAAACTATTATACCTGAGGAATGGATATGAAACTCTTATTGTAAATGTTGCTATAAAAGGCATGATAGTGTTCCTCTGAACGGATTCGAGTAGTCGTTTGATTATGGAGATCGCTGTTTAATATGTGTTTAGCATAGTGTAAGCGAACTAATGAATCTGTTGATACAGCAAAGACATAGATGACTTTTGTCTCTGTTGATGCAAGATGATTCAAGAGTAAATGGCTCTTGAATCTACTTCTGCAGGATTAAAAAAACAGAAAAAAAAACGACCTTTTAGTCTGTAAATACAAATACTAACTACAGTGCTACTTCCTGAAGCAAAACTTTGTGTTACGATGTGTGGTATTTTCTGAGTTGATTCAGAGGATTTTAATACATGTATTCAACCAACACTTTTCAAGATGTTATTCGACATGCACGATGCTATAATAATTTTAGGCAGATGATAAAATGCCATTAATTTTAAGTTGAAATATAATAAAGATCGCTGTTTTATTCTATTATGTTATCAAGGAAAGTTGCAGATATATAACTGATTTCTTGTTTATATTTTTTTTTGGGGGGGAAGCGATATAACTATATAATTACAAAATTGTTATGTAATAGGAGAGCAAAAAGTTGAAAAGTTGCCATTTAGCATGGTGCGCCATACATTATATATAGATAACTGTTGTGTGTGTGTGTATATATATATAATATATAATAATGTTTCAAACACCGAACCAAATGACAACTCAGCTCACCAAAGAGCTGATCCGAGTCTTGCCACCAGCTCTTTTATACTAATATCCTTCGGAATGCCAGTCAAAAGAAACAAACGGTAAATATTTAAAAGTAAAAATAAGAAAAATATAGAAAATAGTTTAAAAGAATAGAAAAGAATGTTACAGATAAATAAAATATTAATTTAAAAATAGCACAGAAAATGAGAAAAACATAATGATATCCATAATTATTAATGTCTATGCATTGTCCAGATCTTTAGTCAACGGGTACTCAACAATCAGGATGGCAGAGTACCTTATAAATTGAAATTGCAATAAATATTTCAATTCTACTTCTAGCCAGCCAGAAAACCATTGTTCACATCGATTAATCCAAAACGTATACTCTTTGAGTACATGTGCAGTTGTACCTAATGTTTTCTCACAGAAACATCAAAAAAAAATTTGGATGCTGGTTTAATATCTGGTTTGATGAGCCTTAAAAGCCCCATGGCCCAGTTAAAATTTTGTTAAAGTAGAACTTTCCTCGAATTCTTTTGGTACTAACATTATCAAATAAGTTTTTCGTCCATCTGCCTTCTGTGGATTCTTGCCATCTATTTGGTTAAGAACTCCTCATTTCCAATTTGTCATCCATTATAATTTGTTTTATACGAATAATAAATATTTGGCGACTATTTCTTTTATTCAAATCCTCGTATTTTCACAAAATTAGGACAAAAACATTTATTTACATTCTTCTTGTCACAAGGGATTGGCAATTATTTATATGTATGGTAGTATTTGTTCCACGATTTTATATCGATTTCAGTCGATAAAACATGATTGTCGCGTACTGATAATTTATTTTTCTACTTATAAAATAGGATAATATGAAATGTTATTATACATATTTGTATTTCCAGTGAAAAAATCAAATACAAAAATTTTATAGTTCTTTTTTCAAATCTATTATAATAACTAAATAAACAAATCCATTAAGCAACAATTAAATACATAAAACAAAATTTTAGAAAGTGCGTCTTGCAACATGAAAATATTGTTAGCATTGCTATTTGTTCAAAAAGATAAGAATAAACAATAGCAGAAATTTATTTTACTGTAAAAAAATATATAACTGACAATTTAAAATGGCATATTTAATTTTTAAAAAAAACATTTTAAACTTTTTGCTGTTGTTCTGTATCATTGTGAAATTGCAGCTACTTTTTCCCCCATAAACAGACAGGTGCTTTTGTTGCTTTTTTTTTATATCAGTTGCATCTATATACAAAAATTATCTAACAAAACGGCGTTTTTAATTAATTTTACTTACTTTTGTTGACATATTCTAGTAATCGGTTTTTGTGATGCAAAATACGAATGAATAATTTAAACCATCTATAGCTTTACAGCTTGGTAATGAGTTTGGATTTGAATGATAGTAGCGAGTAAGAGGGTAAATATGCTTAAAACGAGCACGATAGTTTTTTCGTTATAGGACATATATTTCCTCATTTCACTGTCAATATATCGTATATCCTTCTTCAAATATAAAAAGGAAAATGGAAATTCATATGAAATTTGCAGCACTGAAAACATCAATAAAGGCGTCAAAATAAAATCATATTCATTCTGAATTCTTGAATAAACTGTATTAATTGAATAACTCTATAGTTACAGAATAATAAACTATCTTATATCCCCATTAATTCTTGAGCATTCTCCGATATTCAAAGATCATGATATAGGAATGTTTCATTTAAATCGAATTATTTATAGAAATTGACTGTATTAGAGAATTTTCTTTTCATATATTCCTCTGTTAAATATATCTTGATTACATACAAAAATAAAATTACAATGTTTTTTAATATAGAATTCAAATATTACGCTTTTTTATGGAAATCAACGAAAAAAGTAATGAAACAAGTAGGATTACTTATTGGAAAAAAATTACAAAAAGTACCTCAATTTACCTTTTTTATATTCATCTATCATTATGACACTGATTTATGGCATTAGTTTTATTTGTGATATCCAACTTGTCATTGCATTTTGCTACGATTTTTGGGGGGTAGGAGAGATATTGAATTTCCTTTTTTTTTTTTTTTTTTCGAATTAATTTTTTTTTTTTTAATTTATTTCGAGTTTGTTAAAATTTGAAAAATATGGCTTTTTCTGCCAAAAAAAAAATCAATTAAACAATCTGTCAATATGTAACTTGATTTGCAATATAACCAAACGCCCTCTAATGCTTATTAGAAATAAATACCTATCCATTCACATTTGTTGTTCTCTTTAAAACTAATCTCCAACTGTTTAACAAAAAGTCAGCTAATCAATATCTCATTTCAATCTTATTTACCATCTTGTTCAACATACCTGATAACATTATATATATTATATCTTGTTTTATAGATGTATCATATGTTACTAATTTGAGATGACTTCACCTTTTACTGTTATAATGGCTGCTTTACTATGAAAAAGGCTATCTAGTTTTTGAAATGTTTTTGATCCTATCGGAGGTCCAGATTCTTAGCAGATTGATCAAATTCCTCAACTCCTGTAGAATGAATTAGAATTTCTACCTATATTCCACATCATGGTCCTTAATCATCACATGGCCCTCAAGTATTCTTTTCTTAGAATGATGTACAACTTCTGCTAAAAGAGTGAATAACCTTCCTCTTTGTTTAAGAAAAGTCATTGGATTTATAGGTGGTATTAATGCATATTAGTAATTGATATCTTTATGATATAGATTAAGCATAAAGGTGTCTTGATACTTTTCAGCTAACTGTAGCTGAATATCTTTTGGAATCTTAATGGTATTCAACAAGAATTTTTATATAAATGGCCCTATACATCTGGCTGTGAAATCATGAAAGGAAAAATATGCTATTTTGCTCATGCGCATTTAAAACGTTTTACTAAAATACTCATATTTCTTCGTATAGAACATATTTTATGTTTTAATACAATACTTTAAAAGTGTTTTGTCACATATCAAGAAAATTTCATATAATTTTTTTGAAAAGTCATTTTATAAAACAAAAAAAAAAGCCTTTGCTAGAAAATATGATTTTTTTATATATAAATCTTTTTATTTCCACAAAATGAAATGCAAATTTTACAAAAATGTGTGTAAGTGCTGCTCAAAGTAAATAAAATGACTGTAAAATCCTAAATTGTTGTCAGTAAAATCGTATGAACCAAATATCTTTCATTATTATTCATTATTCTAAATATCCCTATGACCAAACCATCCCAATAAATTGTGAATTCAAGCGTTTTTTTTACACGACAATGTCAATGGCAATATTCACCAAATTCCTGAAAAAACTCTGGAAAATGCGTGAATCCGAATCCTGGAAAGGCGTGAATCGGATACTCTTGATGGCATTGTGAAAGAATATCGATGAAAAAATATACTAAACATGCTTTGAAGATAACAAATAACTTGATATGGGTCTATCAACTTGAAAAGAATCATCCATTCTGTGATTCTATTGTTATATTGTATTATAGACCATGCTGATAGATATAATAGTTTATGAGAGACAAGAAAGTTGAGTTACAGAGAGGTACTTTCGGGTTACACAAGGTAAAGACACAAAATTTGAAATCTATAATTTTTAAGACCCCATCAATAGCTTTAATGCTAGTACTTATTTTGAACTGATAATGTAAGCTGCCACCTAATTAAATAATGAAATGTCTCTTAGCAAACTTCATCACTCCTAATTGATAAAATTCCTTTCCGTTTTATTTCTTTTAATTTTCCATGCTATATCCTAGTTGTTCAATGCTACATTAAACTAAGCGCAGAATATTCAAAATAACTATTTAAATGAGAACAAATTTAATTTAAAAAGAGGTCTGAAAAGTATAAAATTATTCCTCCCAGCCTCATCTATACTTATAATAAAGCTCAATGTGTGTGTGTGTGTGTTGGCGCTCTACAGGCCAGACCATTCAACCTACAGCTACCACATTTGGCACGTGTATACCTTGGAGGCCGGGAATGTGCACCTGTTGGTTATTTTTTCGAATTTTTAATTAGAATTGTATTTATTTAAAAATTAAGCGAAATTTTGGCGTGTTTCTGCTATAACTTCCGAAAATATTACCCCACAAAAAAGATTTTTTACATGAAGTTAAAGATCAAAAATTTATCTTTTAAATGCTACCAATGCTTTAACATCAAAATTAAATTTCTGTTTTTAATGAATTTTTAAATAAATATTTTAACTCTATTTTTCAACAATTTCTTTCGTACAAAATAAAAATAAACGTTTCGCATTCCTGGGAAAAAAATAGTTTTTTTCAAAGTGTTGCCATCACATTGATTAAAGCTCCGATTAAAAATAAATTAAATCTTTTTGGAAATGAAATCGTCTGTAGGAAATGAAACAAATAAGAAGTACTATTTTTTTTCTAAAAAATAAATAGAAGAAAAATTATTTTATGATCTTTTACACTCTCTATATTATTAATCCAATAAATCAGTTTTATTTTAAGGCAAGTTTTGTTTAATATGAACAGGATATCCATTCAAATCAATGCCACACAGCTAATTTGTAAACCTTTAGTAAGACACAGATCTGTTGCGACATAAATCCTAAATATTTTATTTAAAAGTAGCAAACGATTATTTTAATAATTATAAATTTTATTTTGTAAATAGTTGTGAAATTCAGATTGACAACAGTGATATTTTTGTAACTTTTAATTTGTTGTTTAAAAACGATGCTAGAATTTTGAATGAAAATAAGTAGATGAAAATTTGATAATATTATCTACAATGTAATAAGATTTAGTTTCATAATAAGTTTGTCTGCATTCTATTTTTGTTGACGCACGAATACAACAGATATACTAAAATGGTTTAAATAGAAAATGATTATATTTTACTTAATTCAATAAATGCTCTAATAAATAAAGAATTTTTGATTTTACATAAAGCTTCTGCTGTGGAAATCACGAATAACAAAATGTTCTTGAAACACTAATATTTTAAAAAAGAGTTAATTTCCAATCAACTAAATCGATCACTTAAACTGACTGATTTATGAAAATTTGAATATCACTATTCAATAAAAAAAAGGATAATTTTAGATTTTCCATCGATCGTTTCAAAGAAAATACGCCAATCAGCGCGCAGGTTTCTCAAGATTAATTGGCCTAAGATTATGAAAATGGTGAGTTTTTCTAAATTTTTAACATTTAAAACTTCATAAATAAGTCTTAGTTGATCGTGGAAAATAGAAACATTCATTCATTTATTTAAAATTTGGTGTGTGCAGAATATTTATCAGAATATACCTTAATGCATTAAATTTAAACTTCATAATTTTTGAAATATATTTATAAGCAGGAACAAAATATTATTATTGATTTCATTTCAATCCTTTTGAAAGCAAAACTAAAGACTGAATTTTATGCTAAATCTGAGAAATTTTTGTTGAATTATTCTTTGAGATATTACTTAAATTATGAAAAATATTTTGTAGTTCACATAAGACTAAAATACCGAGATATTCTGTTTGCAATACTCATATTCAATAATAATAGTAATAAATAAATAACAATAAAGATGATAAATAAAATAAAACGCTTGGTTTTATTAAAAAATATCTTTATATTAATTGCAATTTCATCATTTTCACTTTAAATTAAAGTTGACGTTTTATCGAAAATGACAACAAATTAGCAAAATATATAGAGTAAATTGAACGAAACGATCTAAACAAAAGTATTAGTTTGGTATGACTATCAAAATTTGAAGATTAAAAATGTTTTGTTTGAGAATCTATTAAGAGACCAGTTACTTAAAATATTTAATTGAAAATTGTAGCGAGCTGTAATACTGGCGAACCGGCTGGTCGCCAAAGGCGGCTAGTATAGATTTATAATTCCATACAGATTGTCCTAAATATTTGTGATTGAGAATTTTTTTAATGTTTAGATAATTATCTTAGTGCAGAATCGTTGGTTAATGGTGAAGTTTCGGCTGTAGTACTTTTATTATAGCGATTTATTAGATGAATTTAGATTTGTTGTATAATGAGAAGTATCGAATATACATGAATATAGTGAAATAATAAAAAAATATCATGTTATTTACTCAATATGATACGTTTTGTATTTAAGTCGACATGTAATGCAGAGTACCATATGTACATAAAGTCTTATAATGAAGTATCATGTTATCATGAAGTATAAAACGCTTTGTATTTAATTTTGTCATATGATGAAGAATAGTATGATATTTAAGCAATATGACGCGCTTTGTATTTAATTTGATCGTATAATGTAGAATATCGAATGTGCATGTCGTGTAAGGAAGAGTATCGTGTTATCTATACAGTATGGCACACTTTGTGCTTAAACTCATCGTATTCGTCATATAATGGTGAATACACATGAACAGTCATATAATGAAGAACGTGTTTTTCACACGATATAATGCGTTTTGTATTTAAATTCATCATGTAATAAAGAATATCCAGTTTATATTTCATATCTTTGGCAGTACAAATTCATAACTTGATTCAGATTTAAACCACATCTACAATTTAAAAGAAAGAAAGAACCACAAAAGAAACGAGTCTACAATTTAATAGTTTTAATATTTTTATTACAGGTGAACGAGAATCGATCGACTGACGGACATTCAAACAGTTACAGATTTTTATCAGAAGTTTTCCCCGGATCTGTTGTTTTAAAAATAAAACCATTTCTTAAATTTCGTCTATTATTCTGAATGAGTGTTTGAGTAAACATAACACATGTGATTGGGTAGCTTACTTTCAAATGTATTTTCACAAAATCTATGAATTTTAGTGTGGGGGGGGGGGGCAACATAGTTAAATTTCATTCGTCTGGCTTGTGTCCATTTTATTTGTTATCGTACCCATAAAATAAGAAATAGAGTGATAATATTTCAATATTTTATTCTCTCGCTGAAATTGTAAGATTCGTCAAAATCTCGAGATCGAATTTGTGGATGATTATAATGCTTTTTCTTAGCATATTTCCTATGCGAAAAAGGTTAAATTATGGTTCAGTTCTAAAAACTTATAATAATTGAAAAACTTCAGTATTTATAATTTTATCAAAATGGCAAATGTTTCATTTAATTTTCAATCAGGTAAAAATTTATAAACTCAGATTTTATTTTAATGAATATTTCGGCAATGCAAACATTACCCAAAACTAAATCAATCCTGAGCAACATTTTTTAAATAGCAATATTCAGACACAAGGAACAATAATGATTTTTTTTGGATTTGCGCATTTAGTAACGCATATTTTTCAGTTTCTTATTTATTATCCACAATCAGTGCATCATTTTCTGACAATTTCCAGCTTTGAGTTAGAGGTGATATTTTTTCTGATAAAAATGAGTTACGAGATTTATCTTTATTCTGAAAAAGGCATTAAAATCAAAATAATTGAGAAATTCTATTCTCGTTTGAAATGTGTACAAAAATCTTATCGAATTTAAAACTAGATCTTTAATAACGTATCTGTCTGTCTGTTAAACTTGCAATACATATAGGCGATAAGTCTCACGCTGCCTAAAAATATTTTGTTTCCAAAAGTATCCAATAGATAGCGCCACTATTACTCAAAAAAACAAGAGTTTTTAGAATTGCTTTAAAATTAGTAATAGTTGAAAAAGTAAAAGCATTAATCGGTTTTATTTCATTCGGCTATCTATCATCGTACAATAATATAAAAATATAACATTTAAAAGGAATTAATATTCTCTAAAGGATTTTTATGTTAAAAATTTTGTAATATTTCCTCTTTAAATAAGAATTCATTTTAAAATGTTCAGGGGCAACAACAATTTTGTTTTCAAATTTTAGTCTTCTTATAACAAATTATTAACCTTTTAAAAAATTTATATTGTAAATGAGAATTATTAAAATAAAATATTAACTACAACAGTATTAATATCTATTGTTACATATTTTGTAAATAAAAAAATAGAAGGACTCCTGAATTACAAAGTAAAAAATAAATCAGGATGTATTTTTGTTCTCATTTAAATTTTTATCATTTTGAAAGTTTTTTCTTATAGCTGAGGATTAAAAGATTAAATTTCATTTCAGAAGATAATGTTCTATATACTATTGTTCAGTGTTTCCTGGAGCTTAATGACTTATTCAGAGAGTTTTTCGAGATATATAATTGATAAACAAACTTTAGT
>JAPMOR010049682.1:22564-71514 GCA_026543865.1 Argiope aurantia | reverse complement strand
TAATGCATTTTATTATCATAATTATTAATAAATCTAATAACAGTTCTTCACAAACGTAATACTGGATGGCACCTCCTGCACTGAATCAAAATTGAATTCATTTAAGGGATTAATTTATTAAATTTTAAAAAGTTTTAAAATATTATTATTTTTTTTCGTCACTGGATTGTGACCAGATTATAGATCTTTCTTTTTAAAATAAATAAAAGGATTTCATCCTGTACTAAAAAGACAGATATGGAACTTGTGTTGCTATGTTTCTCGAACTTTTGAGCAGAGATTAAAAAATAAAAATTTCTTTTAATAGATACAATGCTTTGAGACAAAATCTTGGAGTTATAAAGCAATAACTCCATTAATTTTCTGCACTTTTTTTTAACTAAAAGTTTCAAAATGTTTTAATAAATAATTTTGTTGACGAGTTTTACAAGTTTTTAGAACTTTGTACTAATACTATCATGTTCATTATTGTCATCCTCCAAGACTTCTCATTGCTTTTAAAGCGTTTTTGTAGCAGAAATATCATTGCAAATTCAACATTTAAAAAATGATATCTACTTGGTTACATAGAAAAGATAAAAAAAAACAATCGAATTTATTCACTTATTAAAAATTAATTCATTTCTAAGGGGGGACTGATATTGCGACTAGATATCGAAAAAACCTTAACAATTAAAAAAATCAGCATCATCGTTTTTCGCACTTGAGTGTTTTAATTAAAATTTTCCAATGTCTCTTTTTAATCACCAAATTTTATTTCTCCTAGTCTTTTTTATAAAAAGCATATATTTCCTGCATCTAGTCATGAACGCTACTTAAATGTCTTACTAAATTATTTGAAATCATCTAGAAAACAAAATATCAGATTAAAATTGATCTTGCTATTTTGTTAACTACTTACTATACAAGAGTTCGAATCACATAGAGAAAAAAAGATATCTGCTTATTCAAAAAGAAAAAAAATGTCACAATATTACCTTTTAACATTTCCGAACAACTGCAGTGTTCCGGCAAAGTATAGTAAAATTTATTGTCCAAATAAGTGGCATCATCTGTACTTTTCACAATTTTCTTAATGTCCAAAATTCCTTCTTCACATAAATCTTCCACTTTAGAAAAATACAAAAAAAAATAAATATTAATCGAAATATTTAATTTTCGACTTTGTAGATTTATCAATGATCTTATACATTAAACTTCATAAATAATGGAAAAACTTATACATTTGCTTTATAAGGAAAATTATTAGTAATCTTAATGATATGTAAATATCAAAACCGATATCAAAATATGTAAATTTTTACAATTCCTGAAAACGTTTACATTTTAATTATTTTTTGAAGGAAACATAAGAAAAACATGTCTCCTCATTTGGACATTCTGTTTAATTTGACTGACTGAAACGTTGTGAATAGCAATATAGGGACTGAGAACCAAGGAGAAGAGACATCAACAGAAGTGTCTCTTTTCCTAACTTCTTTTAACTAGAAGGAATCTCCTTCCATGAGAAATTAAACTATTAACAAGTCATTATTCCATTATTGTATCGCCAAAGAAACCAGGAAGTAGCTAATTTATTCAATAACTACTAATCCTCGTACTTGAGATGCTGCCACCCACTCCCCTTTGGTGCACCTTATTATGAATGATGTGAAAACTGTACTGCAAATGAAAATTTCTTTAAGATATTTAAAAGATTTTTTTCTAGCATTTTTAAATTTATTTAATGTTTCAAAAGACTCATTCGAACTGATTTTTCTAATTAATTTTCGTATGAAAATGGTTTTTGTAGGTTTCAAAGAGAGTTGAAAATGAACAATGAAGTTTTCCAATGAATAAGAATCGCAAATGAATTATTAAGTATTGTGATGTGGATATATAAATGCATTTCTTCCTATGGCATAAGATGTATTTTTATATCCATATTACAAATAATGTAATAATTACTTAGAAAAACCAGAGTTTTTCTATTAAAAGAATTACTTATCATAAAACCACTGAAAAAATATTTCATTAATTTGTAACAGTGTTGAATTGTTTATTTCCTTTTATTATATTAATGGCATTTTTGACAAAATATTCTCTTACCCAAACAACTTTTTACACAATCAATCTCAGAAAGGAAATTATTAGCGTTTCCTCCACATCCTGTATAGGTAAAGCTGGAACATGATTCATCTTTTATGTCGTAGTAATAACGTTCTAACGATTCTTTGCAGCTTCCAACAGATAAAGGATGATCACACATACTTTCGTATTCTGCAAAACAGTTCCAGGAATTATAGAATTTAATAGTACTGTTTGTATCTCTTTAAAATTATGATTGACTTTCCGAGTTTCAATTATTGATATTTAATTTTAATTATTATATAATATCATGAAATAGGGATTCCATTGTGAATAAAACGATTTAATCTGTAAAAAATATAAGTTTCTCAAATAAAAGAAAGCAATTTGTTTTCTCCCTTAGACAAACAATTGTCAAATTTATGGAAAATGAAGTGAAGTTCTACATTATTATTTAAAGCTGTATATTAAACGTCATTAAAGAATATTTTTGATAAATTCGAATATATACTTTTTTTTTAATTTCAAGTGTAGATTATCATATATAATCTACTTTCTTTTATCAGATTTAATAATTTTTTTCACTTAACTGTATTTAAAATTTGTTAATTGTTTAATGTTAATTGTTAATTTGTTTAACCTTTTGTTAAAAAAATATTTATCTAATACAGTAAATAAATTATATATTTTTTTTGCAAATAAAATAATCACATACACATGTAAAATCAATTTAGGAAGAAATTGATCTATGAAGTGTCGCCTATCTATGAATTTATGTTCCCTTTATTCAGAGAATAAAGTAAAAAGTTTAAAAAACACAAGAATGAAACAAATTATCCTAAAAATAAATATAATTGTTAATACGATTTCTTTAAAAATATTACAAGTGTAAATATTAATTCAATTGCTTATTTTTAAAGTCATTTCTTCAGCCTTATTTATTTTTTATGGACAGCGCATTTTAATTTTTAGACATTTCCTTAGATACACTGGTATGCAAAACTTAAGCAAGAATGTAAATTTTAAGCAGGTATTCATGGAATTGCAGAAAAGGGGTTATGCGATTAATACAATGAAAACTCAATTCAGTAGAACGGTGATGCGTATGTAAATGTCAGGAACGAAACATCATAGGCGACGTGAGTGTAGCAAAACGCGTACAGTCGGCGCGCGCAGCTCAAGATTTCAAGGAAAGGAAGAACGGGGGCGAAATAAAAGACATTCACTCCAAGTGCAAGTGAGTTCTTTCGTGAAATATGACTTTAAGAAATCACTTGGACGACTTCACATGTGGAAGAATGATCGAAAAGCTTAAGGAGGGGCGCAGTTTAACCAGTGTAGCTGAAGAATTCGGAATCAACAAAAGTGTCGTTTTGCGAGCTTGCAAAGCCTTCCAAACCATAGGTAAAGTTGTTAGAAAGGTCGATAGTAGCTGCCCTCAGGGAAACAACTGCAGTGGATGACCGTATATCGTCGTGCAAGCGAAAAGAACCCGATACCAGTCAGCAAGCGCCACTGCTCAGCAACTGTGTGCAGCAACAGGGAGATAAGTGTCGCGGTTTGCTGTGGCCAGACGCCTTCACAAAGGTAGCCTATTCGCCCACAGTCCTGAACACTGAATCCCTTTGAAAGTTGGCCATCGGTAGCACCGTTTAGAGTGGTGTAAGAAGCACAAAAATTGGACATCTCATCAAAGGAGTCGTGTCCCCTTCACGAATGAGAGTCGTTTCAGTGCCACAAGGGATTCTCAACGCCAGTTGAATTTGAGATATGTCGGGACACGGTTTCATCCCAGTAACATCACGGAAAAAGACCGTTATGGTGGTTCTGGAGTTGTCGTCAAGGAGGCATTATGCTGAAAGGGCAGACTGAGCTCCACGTTTTCGACATAGGTTCTGTAACCGGAGATTGCTATTGTAAGAAGGTGATCCTTCCCCATGTGCGTCTGTTCTAAAGTGCTATTGAATCAGACTTCATTTTTATGGATGACAATGCATGACTACACTGGATTGCTGATGTTCAGCAGCTACTGGAAAGTACAGATATCCCTCTAATGGATTGGACAGCATTCTCTCCTGATTTAAATCCCATAGAACATGTGCGGGTTGTTTTGGAGAGACGCCTTGCGGCATGATTACATCCTCCGGGGAACACTCAACAACTGAAAAAGAAGCTGAAGGAGGAATGGTCATTCTTACCTCAAGAACTGTTGGACAATCTGGTGCTGAGTATGGAGAAACGGTGCGAAGCAACCATTGCAGTTATATCCTATACTAAAGAACGTCTGCTTGCTGTTCCCCCTTCTTGGACAGACAATCATGTGTAGCGATACTGTCAGCTCAATAAAGCCTTTTTTTGTTTGATTCCATGCTATATGCATTATATGCTTTCGTCATTGTTGAAGTTCAAAATGCTGTCTCTCATTTCTGAATTCCATATCTCTCGGATGATTTCTCGTGGAATTATGACAGAAAAAGCACCTGTTGCTTAAGTTTTGCACACCATTGTATTATCAATCATTACGAAATTAATATAAACACTTTTGAAGAATAAATATAAATTAGATAGATTAGATAAAAAAGATGGAAATATGTGAAGTTAATACAGCTAAAAAAAATATCCGATATTAATACGAGTCTTTATGTGTATATAGAATTTGATTTAAAAGTATCAACATAAAAAGAAAAATAATCATCCTGAAAACAGCATAAAATATGATAAAATATTCATTAAAGAAGCATTTTTCTCGGTTTAATGAAAAGTAAGCTTTTGCAGTAGAAATTTCATTTATTGGTAATTAATTGATTTCTACAAGAAAAAAAATAAAAGGTTTATTATTATATACGATTTAATTAATAAATATACTACTTACTACCAACGCTCATTTCTAAAGTATAATTGCCATTTAGTCTGTGTTCTGAAATAAAAATGCATACAGTCAGAAAATAGTAGTTTAATTTCTTGAATTGCAATAACTATAAAAATTTTCTAACGAATTACTTAAATTTATTTAAATTTCAATTATTTTCAATCCCTTATTTCATATGAACAAATTATTAAATGATTGCCGCAAATATAATTCATGAGCAATATTTCATTATTAAAGTTTTTTATAATATAAGCATTTCATATATGTGTTTATTATTTGTACCATATATTATTCGTCAACTAAATAGATTATATATTAAAAAAAACGATTTTAGCAAAGATTTTAATAAAAATTAATAGATTTTGTAAATGATTTTTACTGATTAAATTCATTTATATGAAATATTCTGAAACTTAAAATAACATAAGGCATATTTTATATTAATTTGTGTAAATAATAAGAGAAGAGAACACTTAAGTCATTTTTAATAATAATAGTGCATAATGCTCGATATCGTGAATATTTTGATATAAAGCTCATTTTATATCAGTTCGGAACATCGATTTCATTTTCTTCTTTTTATTCAGTGCTATTATCCAGATTAATGTTTTATTGAACTTTAATGGTTTTAATGATTTAAAAGTAGAACTAAATTATTTGCTAAATAAATTAATAATAATTCTAAATAAATTTTGAATTAATGATCTGTGCTTCGAATGCATAAAAAATTTCGATCTATGTTTATTAAGTTTTGAAAATATTAAATTACAGAATTAAGCAATTTCTTCTCTTATGATTTGAATGTCTGCATTTTCAGCAACATCACATTTAAAAAAGAGTTGATAAAAACACTCCCTTTTTTGACAATCATTCATTTTTATTATTGATGCGAACAAGTATACAGAAAAAGATTAAAAGATCGGCAAAGATCCCCATTAACAAATTCTGGAAAAATAGATAGAAAAGCAGGTGGTTCAAAGACGATTAATAACTTTTGTTGGGAATAATAATCGAGTATATATATATATAGAGAGAGAGAGAGACTAATTAGTAATAAAACCAAGTTCTGAACAGGCCTGAAAACTTTCTCAAGGGTCAACCACAGGCAGGAATAATATATATATATATATATATATATATATATATATATATATATATATATTTTAAAAATTCGTATAAATTAATTAATTTTTTTAATTAATTTAATTAACTTTTAACTTAATTTAGCCCATATTAACTTCATTCTAAAATATTCTCTTATTTCCTGATCCATTCCACTTTTTCTATTTAATTAATTCAACATGAGTTCTAAAATTGCTAAATAGGCTAAAAGCCGACACGTTCCCACACTCCGAGTTCCCACACACACTCGTAAAAGTTCCCTATGTTTCCCTTACTTGTGATTGACACATGTAAAAAATCCCTATTAAAATCTCATAGTATATATTCACAGGGATAAACTTTTCATTAGCTTTCCCTCATTTCGCTCTGTATCGTTCTGTCTTATGTTTGTGTTCATCGCTTCTGCTTGTTTATAAATCGTGCCTCCAGGAATGAAAAAAAACGACATAAAAAAAATCGAACTGTCTTCGAAACTGCCTTCTGATTCAAAAATTATATGCTTAGATTTTATGTATATATAATCTAAGGTCTATAAAGCTACATATTCCATTTAGTAAAGCAAACATACTAATTTAAACAACTCTTACATTGATTTTTTTATTACATTGTCAGTTTAATTGGAATGTCATGTCATTTCACCATGATATGAGGAGATTATACATTCCATTAAATTACAAAATTGCTTTACTTTTGAATACTCACTTGTAAACATTGCCTTTCCAATTTTGGAAAATTTTCTCGTATCTGAAACAAAATGTAAAAGGAAAATAAATAATATAGAAGAGAAAAACATCAAAAATATAAGTATATCGATTGATTAGAAAACTATAGTTAAAGTTTTACATAGTAAATAGCAAGACTGCTGAAATTTTTTTTTTCATTCTTCTTTTTCTTTACAATTTTTAATGTATTATTTAAATAAATAATATTTTTCTTCTTTTTTATGTATTAATTCAGATTTATGTATTAATTAGATATTTTCAATCCATTAAAATCATTATATAAATAACAAAAAGTCCGCATTCTTTAAGAAAAAGATTTTGATGCCTTTTTAGTTATTTGTACACAGCAATTTTTGTTGCTATTCCATTTACTGTAATAAATTTATGTACTTTCAATTTTAAGATTATAAATAATGAGATATTCTCTTTATTTAAATTGTAACTAATACTGTGCAGAATGCATTTTGTACCGGAAATTGTATAGAGATTTATTATTGGTGTTAAAATTATTCATGCAAAATATATTCATATACGGTTGAATAATGTATGCATATACTCATACTTTTATTTTTTTCTCTTATAACCTTTATATTGTTCTTCAGTAATTTTAAACGGAAGCCATATACAGATCACATTTATGTTCAATTAATGTTGGTTTTAAATTGAGCTTGGTTTTGGATACAATTATTTCTGTAGAGTTCATGATTCAAATTTACTTATTTCAGGATCCTGAGCATAATCAGCATAATAGTGTTGAAGCTAAATGCAGTTCTGTCGAGATCTTTAACTTATGGGGAAAAATCTGAAGTTTTAATTTTCTTTTCAATTTTTAAGCAGAATTCAATACCTCTGCCGAAATAATGAAAACTAGTTATTGTCTGTCCCTTCCTAATTCAATGCTCGATTTTTGAGTTTCAGGGTAAAAAGTATTCGGTATATCAGGAAATTGTTTCTAAACTGATTTAAATTTAACTAAAAGAATTTCAGTTAGTGAAAATAATCGTTTGCAAACTTAGCAGTGAAAGCAATTAAAAACATTTATTTTCAGTGCTTTATCTGTAATGCATAGAGACGATTTATAGATAATTATACAACTATTTTGTAAAAGTGCTGCTATGAAGATAAGAAACCTTTAGAATAAATTTTTCCTATCGAAATATTTTCTATAAATAATTTATAAATGGAAAGTAATATATCGGGAATATTTCTGGAAAAGTACTTACTTTCCTTCTGGTTTTTACTTCTTGATACTAACAAAACTGAAAAAGAACAATTTAATTTAGAATTTTTTTATCAGATGAAACAATTCTACGAGTATGATTTAATATATAAAAAATACCTTAAAATAATGTTTAATAATAAAATTACTAGGATGATTATTTAGAGATATTTAATCCATTATTTGTATATCAATGATTATTCCATAATTATGATTATTCTTATTTATACAGAGATCATTATTTGGAATAATTTGCAGTATTAATGTATGAACACGCCGGTTATGCTATCTAGAAAAAATTAGTGTAATCCATATTTTGACAATAGGTCGCCTGGGTAAAATTATTCAACTGAATGTTATCGTAATGATTCTACATGCATTTTACGACAAAAAAATAAACATAACATCGTTATAAACATGACACTAATAATTTCCCCTTCTATTGTTTGGGAAAAATAATGTTTAACAGAAAAACTTTCAGAAATATTTCTAATCTTTCCAAAAGAAAATGAGATAGTTTCAATAGTAGGGAATGCAAATCCATAAATATGGTCGTTATCTTTCCATAATTTCTATTGTTTAGATTATGATAAAATGTTCAAGGCAGAAATTGTATTACAAAACTGGAACTAATCTATTATTTTGGAAACTTATTACTAGGTGGTGTCACGAAATTTAATTAAATTAATTAATAAATTCTTTCTGTAGCCTATGGAAAAAATTATAATTCCTTTACACACTTGTCCACCAAATTGCAGAAATATTAATAATTAAACCAATAATTAACTCAAAAAGATAAAAACCACTTGGAACCCTTAAGTTTCTCAGGATTGAAATAGCAACAAATGTTCCAAATAGGATTTCATTAGGAGATAATACAAATTCGCTGAACCCCGATTCGGATTTTATCTATAATTTATTTCAGAATATAGCAACTACGTTTAGAATGTGCAGTTAGCATGATTACATTTGGTTCTTGATGTATATATCGGTTTAGGCCAGAGATATAAACGCTGAATATGAAACTTATTAGAACCAAAAAGTTGATATCACTTCTCTCATACTTCCAGTTGTCTTCACTAATCATGCTTTTAATGAATTATAATTAGTGTTGATATATGTTGAAATTTATTTCAAGCATCATATACAAAGCACCAGTCTCTAATCGTGGCTCAACAACAAATTCTAAAACGTTAAAGACAGGTCTATACTTCTAGTTTTGAAAATGCTCTAATAAAATAAAGGCTTATATTTCATATTTTTAGAGTGAATAAATATACTGCTGAAAAAATGACGATGTCTCACAATTTTAAAACAGCCCTTCCTCTCTCCAGCCAACCGCATTCGCCATATCCAATAAAAAAAATTTGACACACGGACATTTTAAATTTTAAAAAAATGTTGCAAACTGAAAATAAAAGTAATTTGTACTGACTAGTCCAAATTAATGAATAGCCGAATTTCATTACTTTAAACCAATAAATGGTCCCTAAAGGAAATTTGATTTATCAAATTTTATAAGAAAGCAGTTAAATTGGTCTAAAATAGCGATATTTAAAGCCTTATAACTCAAACAGTTATCGTGGCAGAAAAATTTGGATTTTTTAAATTTTAAATGTTAGCTTATCAAAAATATTTCATACATTTATTTGTAAAAATATTTATATTTTTTTTATATATATAGCTGTTAGGAGTAAGATATATAGCAAACAGAAGCATAAAAAATTTAAATTTTATAATTTTTCAGCGGCACATTTATTAACTCAAACAACATAAAATATAATTACTTATATCATTTAGACTGGAGTTATCTAATATATAAAAATCTCGTGTCACGGTGTTTGTGTTCGTGCTTCTCCGAAACGGCACGCCCGATTTTTATGAAATATTTTATGTGTATTTGGTAGGTATGAGAATAGGTCGTAAAGCATATTTCATAACGCTAAGTGATTAGGGTGTCCCTATCCACGTTCAACGTACGCTGATGATATCAAAGCTTGCTTGAAATCATCGCCACTGTGGCGTAATGTTGAAAAAATCCAACTAAAAATAAACATGCGCATCCAAATACTACACGATCCATGTGCTGACACATTCTCGGACCATTTGTTATATATCGGCGATGGAAAAGTTGCTGTCTAATAAAATACTGGATGCATAAAATTGCCCACTAATTTCTGCACTATCGTTGATTCGCAAAATGCTCTCATTGACCGCATATTTCCCGATGTACGCACATAATACATAAATCATGCGTGGCAGGCAGAAAGAGCCATTTTGGCAGAAAAAATGTGAACATCGACGATTTAAACTTCAAGATACAGCAGTCGTTGCCAGACGACTTGATCGATACAGTTGCGATGTAAATTATCCAACAGAGTTTTGAACTCTCTGGATTTGCCAGGCATGTCTGCAAACCTTCTACGACTGAAAGTTGGATCTCCTGTTATTTTACTTCGGAATTTGAACCCACCATGGCTGTGCAATGACACGCGATTGATCATTAAAAAATTGATGAAAAACGTTATTGAAGCGACCATTTTGAATGGTAAATTCCAAGCCGAAATTGTTTTGCTGCCACGAATTCCAATGATTTTCACAGACGTGCCAATCGAATTCAAACGCGTTCAATTTCCTATTAGATTCGTTCAATTTCCTATTCGCAGTGACAATCAATAAGTCGCAAGGCCAAACGATGTCTGTTTGCGGCTTAGATTTGGGCACGCCATGTTTTGCTTACGGACAATTATACGTGGCATGTTCTCGCGTGGACTAACCATCGAGCATATTTGTGTTGGCTAAAGAGGGACTGACAAAAAATATCGTACACTCATTGCTCTTCGAAATGAATACCGATTTTCTTTATTTCATTTTTATGCTTTAGGATAAAAAATATATTAGTCTTTTCGCTTTGCGTTTAACTTTTAATAAATAAAACAATGTATATGTTCGTTACGTTAATAAAATATAGTGCATTGAAAAAAATAAATGTTTTTTTTTTTAAATCGGCGGTCATCGTTTACAGCACTCCATTCCTCTTTCTGTCATAGATCCCATCCCCACACGCTTACAATACATTCATTATTTTTTAATTAACAACCAAAATATTCACTAGAAATAACTTATATGGCAGAACAACGTTTGTAGGGTCAGCTAGTATAATTATATCTCTCAGTTTAAACATTAGCTTTTGAATCCCAATCAAACTGATATACTAACAAAGTTTATATTTTTATATTTTATAGGTGATTTGACTTTGAAAGGTTTTGAACAAGTGCTAGTCGCATCGACATATACATACATACATACATACATACATATATATATATATATATATATATATATATATATATATATATATATAAAGAAATTTTTTTATCCGGGCACATAGGGAAATTTTCTTAAAAGATATTTTCTGATTATATTCAACTTACCTTCTTCAGAAGAACAGATGAGATTCACCAGTTCCTCGTCATTCATGCTTCTACATATGGGACATGTATGATCAATTGTTGGACATGCATACTCCGACAAGTCTGGCATTATTTTGCGCAATTCTTGATATGGTGAGTCTAACACAGTAATATTACTTATGTCTTTGCTTCGGGCTTGTAACGAATCTCCGAAGGAACAAGGAGGAAACGTTGTGTTCAGTGGAGATGAGTATAAATATTTTCCTTTAGAGAGGTTGATAGACAAATCATCTGCAATAAGAGTGGATTCATCCGATAGCAGCACAAGAAGTCCGCCTTCTGAAATAATTTAAATGGACAAGTAAATGTTATGGCATATAAATGCAAGAATTGTTACACAGTGTACATTATATTATCGATTACACGAGATGAAAATTCTTTTTTTCCCCATGTTTTTATCTTTATCCTTTCTCTCAATTTCATTTCACGCAAAGTTTCATTTTTATTTTAATTGGATTATGGGATAGATTTGTCTCTTCTCTTATTTGTTTTGTATCCTCAGTTCTTTTTTTCCCCTCTTTTTTTTGTGTGTGTTTGTTTTACATATACTTAGTACGATTGTTCCTCGCCTATGTTAAGTGAAAACCATAAATATTGTATGATCCATTTGTATAGTCCATTTTTTCTATTAATGTTTTTACATACTCCAGATGTGTTTATAAATTTTATTTACTGGTATGTATATTTATTTATTCCTTATTTCTTTATTATATTATATACATATTATTTATGCTCTTTTTTTCTTTTTCGTATACGAAATATACAAAATGAATAATTCAATATCCATATTTTTGATGAGTTTCTACATTTAAGGCCTCACAGAGTTCGAAAAATACATTTTTTAAAAAAAGTTATATCTGTCTGTCCATCTGTGGACAGGATAGCTCAAAACTCTTTGAGTGAGGTGGATGAAATTTGACACTTAATCTTTACACCGAATTTGAAAATTCCTAAAAATTTTGGGCGAAATCCAAACAAAAGAACTTTGTTAGTTCATACGAGTGCAAATGAAAAGTATAGCTTAAAAACATGAAGAGCTAGATAGGTAAAAATTTGATTCACAGTTTTAACATCCAAATGTAAATTCGTATTAGATTTAGAGCCATATTCATCAAAGAGTTGACCATCTGTCGGTCTGTATGTTTGCACTCATGTTATAATTCAAAAATGCAACGACTTAGATGAATTAAATTTAAAGTGTGATTTTGTTACTAAGATTTTGTCAAAATTTGACTTCAATCGGTAGAAAAATTGCGGCGATCATAATGCATACCTAGTTTTCTCCACTGTATTATGAAGCATAAAAGGCTCATGTGCAGAACTCTGAAGATAGAATATTGAGCAGCTGTGATATGCACGGCCTTGAACAAGAATCACAGTTTTTAAGGGAAAGGGATGGAGAATAATATTGTTATTTAGTAGTATGTGAGAAAGATTTGGGTTGAGCATTCCTATTGGTTACGTTTTCATTATTATTTTTCCATTGCTTGTATATTTTCTCATATCTTCCAGCCCTTAATAGAAGTAGTTTGTATTTCTAGAATATTTCCCACACTTTTACTCATGTCTGCTCTACATGCTTCGGGCAGTCTAATCGTTGTGGGAATTAGAAAGAAAATAAAGAAAATTCGTGCAAAACACATATGCGTTAATAGTGATGCAAAGTAGTGAAAAGAATGATGCATATGATAATGGGTCTATTGATGAAGGAAAAAAAATTAATAGCTGAATTTTGCTTCTGCGTTTTGTCTCCTCTAAAATTTTTTTAATGGTACAAAGCTAACATCAAAAGAGGCCTGAAAATATTATTTGGACTCTTTGTTACTTCACTTAATTAGTTCTTTTTGTAGAAACTCCTCAAAGAGAGTATTTTGGATTTTAGCAAAAAAAAAAAGGGCAAAAGCATTTGGATACGGAACAGAACATCACATCACTATGCATAAAATAATTCATTTTACCAATCTGATTGCATGAGCATTGAAAAGAAAAAAAAGTAAAAGGATAATGTGAATTGAAATAAAAATATATACATGCTTGAAAGGCTGTAGTACGAAATCAACATTGTTAAAGCGAAAAAGAATTCAAATTAAAAGTAAAAATAAGATTCAAATTCAAACTCGAAAAAACTTCGTCCCAAAATAGCGTACAAACAATAACTCTCTAAAATATTTAAAAAAATCAATGGAAAGAAATATGCATATAAAATAAGAATGATATTTAAAAATCAATAAATATGATGTATTAATTGGTATTCTAATCGATGAGGTGGGAGCTTACGGAGTGTTTGAACTTGGTGGTTCTTAACTTCCGAATATGGCTATCGTTTGGAAAGAGCGATATAACAATTCAGATTCATGGAAAATGCAAAGCTTTCTAATCAGATTTCGAAAGTTGATTATTGTTATGAATAGGACAAATAATATGACGTATTTTGGAATCTGAAAGGGATAAAGTTCTGCTATTCTCTAGAATCTAGTTCTTAAGAATGGCGATTCTAATTACCTCATGTGCCGTAGAGGATGTAAGAGTATATTGAATGTATATCAAGATTTGCAACCAGAAAATAAAAAATATATATATATTCACCCTTTTTTATCAGTAGGCATTTCTCGAAATAAATTATATATCAACATTTAAAATTTGTAAAATTGCTTCAATTACGTTGTTAAATCCCCAACGCTTTTCATATTTTGTATTCCAATAAGATATGCCTTAGGGAGGCAATAATAGATTTCTATTTTCACTGATAAATTCAAATATCCTATGGATTTTTTGTCATTCCGCCATTCTTGTACACCAAGCCATGAACAAGAATGGCGGAAAAGAGTCGCCAGCAACTTCCTCTCCAGACAAAAAATCCATAGGATATTTGAATTTATCAGTGAATATAGAGATCTATTCTTGCCTCCTAGCTCTCAACATCAAGTGCCATACTTACAAAGACTAAGGGGGAAAACAAGCATCACAGTCTCTTATCATTTGCATTCATAAATATCAACAAACAGAATTTCTCTTTGTTTCCATTAACCTGATTATTTTCCATTTGATTTTTATAACTGCTTTCTCATCTATTATGTCATGATAATAAGTGAGCACAGAATTCATGTATATTTTCATACATTTTATCTTTCTGCATATTTTTATTCCAAATAATTTTTCAAAGTTGAAAATCTTTGCAAACGGTTTCCTCTCAATATCATTTGTAAATTCTGTACATAGTTATTTTTGTTTTTTTATACTGCAAATATTTTGGTATTTAAATAAAATTCCCGTAACATGACCACCAAACCATATCAGTGACCAGAATGGTTACAAATGCGTGGGTATGAGACGGCGTTCTGGTTTGTACTTAGACTTACTTTTTAAAGCAGGACAATCACAGTGTGATGGAATCGTGTACCCTAGTTTGTGCACTTCCGACACTGGGACTCCATTACGAACCGTTAAGTCGTAAAGCGACACGATTATTCCATTTGTGCACTTTTCATCTCCTGAAAAGGAAATGAAAATAATATAAATTTCATAAAACTAGCAAAACTATGCTGAGTTTTGTAAAACTTCAAACATAATAAAAATCCAATTTGAAATGATATTGCTGAAAAATATGAGAAAAAAGTGAAGGCTTGAAATGTTGAAATATTTTATATAAAATGAAATACAGTGCACTCTTGAGTATCCGGCCTAATGCTGCGGAAGGGCATGCCGGATAATAAAAAAGACCCGGATAAACCAGAATTCTATAAACTCATTTCTTTGCCCATCAATACTAGTAGACAAAGTTTTTATACCAAAACTCATTGTTAAAATACGTATTTTCTCACTCCTTATTGAGTACTAAGCCTACCATTTATTTCAAGCAACGCAGAGTGTGAACGCAGCCGTAGCACTGTGAATCATAGAAGGGATTGCCAGAACCGCATCGACTTAAAATAGAAGGTTTAGTATTGGCAATTTATGTATGTTTATACACTGTACTGCAGGTTTCAAGATTTTTTAGAGAAAAAATAAGTTAAAAGATATAAAATATTCACATTTTAACATGAATTCTGTTATGCCTAACTTAAATACATATGAAACACAAACAAAACATTAACATAAATCGTAGTCCTATTTTTTAAGAAAATTAGCACAAACTGATTTTATTTTCCATTGATGTGAAAAGGTAACCCTAAGATACAAGTCGAAACTTACAGTTTGTAAGTTTTGAAAAATTCTTTAACAGATGACTTAATAGACGCCTTGCTTTCCTCTTTTCATTACGATAAAAGAAAACTGGGTCGGATAGTAGGGAAGCCGGATAGTCACGAACCGTATACTCGGGAGTGTATTGTACTTCAAGCAAAATAAAAATCCATATTCAAATGATATCGCTAAAAAATACGAGAAAAAAAATAAAATTGTGAAATATTTTATATAAAGTTAATCCTTTTGATTTATAGAAAGTTTTCATCTTTGAATGTAAATATGAAATCATTCATCTTCTAATCAAGCGATTTTTACTCACAGAATTTATATTGATAACAGAATGCGGAAGCTTCAAACATGGGCAAAATAATCTCAGCAATATTGAAGAAAAAGTTAAGATTTTAAAATATATCATGGTTCTGAATCGAAAGAAGAGATTTAAAAAAAGAAGCAGACATAAAGATACGAATTTTGATGAGTTTTGAATTGAATTTCTCATTTTGCAGAATCTAAAAGCCCTGAAATCTTACTACAGAATAAGGGAAACGTTCACGCAGACATCATAACATGCACGTTGTGATATGACGTGAATTAAGGCCATTAGTTATAAAGTTATAATAAATATCCATTCTTACCTATTTCATGTTCAATGACCTCAGCAAAGAAAGCTGTAAAGGAAAAGTAGTTAAAAATTTTTAATAGTATTATTGTCAGTTTTGTAAATAGTAGTCATCGAATTATTATTTTTTGTGATGATTGAATGTGTCAGAATGTTAAAATTAAAATAGTAGAATGTTGTTAAAAAATTCAAATAATATTATTGTCAATTTTGTTACTAGTAATCTTGGAATTATTATTTTATTATAATGACTGAATGAGTTAGAATGTTAAAATTAAAAAAGAATAAAACTGTATATTAAAAAAAATCTTTGAGATGTGGATAAGTACTTCTATACAAAAGAGATAAAAACAGAAAAGCATTTCATAAATTCATATTTTTAGTATATTTAGAGATTAACAAAATAAAAAAACAATCTTTTAAATGATTTAAAATGTAATTAAAATCTTATGAATCTAATTGCCTAAACACTGAAAAAATATAATTTAAATCTACAGTAGTAGTAATTAAGCCAAAAAATAGTTTTTAATCAGATGTATACAAGTTTGGTGGCAAAGAACATTCTTAAGAGAATCACGAACAAGAGATTTTCCAGATAATTTAAAAAGTACCCAAATTTAGCTATAAAAAAGTTAAATTAATATATAACCGCAAAAAAAGGTTTAATTAAAATTAAAATCCTCGTTTTTTATAAATGAATCACGTTTGTGAAAATTTTCATAGCGACGCTCTCACTGCAGAAACAGATGTCCCTTAGTAATCAGAGAGAGATCGTTTCATAATTTCATTGAATATATCAGAACAATATCATTTGATATTAAAAAAATACTATATAGTTTATTTCTTCATGAAATCCGAAGGAAAAATTTAAAGTTAATTAAAAGAAGCTTGATCAACCCGTTGTGTACCTTAATATTTATTTACTAAAATAGAAAGATAATATACTATTATCATACTCAGAATCTATTAGAAAACCAGCAAGTGTAGTCTCTCCAAAATTTTCTCACATATTTTCTAATAAACTTCTCATACCAGAGAACATCTTACATGGCAATGACGTACAATAGTTACGAAATATTAACTTTCCTGTTCAAATTTGGCATTTTTACTGAATTTATAGTGTCATCTTTGGCGAGTTATTTGGCGATGAATCCCAGTTAATAGTATCCGAAATTCGAATTTGTATTTTAGATACGATTTTCTCAATCTATTGAAAGAAATATTTGACAGATTCATACTAAATTTAGTATTAAAATTCCATACTAAATTTGGTATATTTAAATCGCTATATTTTTAAATTATCGCTTTTAAATGTTTCTGAAAGTACAGCCCGACAGACAGTCAATACATAATTAGATTTGATTCAAATTTTGACAGGTGTCAACATTATATATTTTAAATCTGTATACCGAATTTTATCTATCTAGCTCTCGTCGTTTTGCAGTTATTGTGTTAACTTAGATACGAACAATCAGACAAAAGGACTTCCTCTTAACAAAATTTACTCAAAACTTGATAGAAATTTGCAAATTTGGTTTTAAGATTGTCTGCCAAACTTCAACGGTCTATCTTAATGTGCTTTTGAGTAATCTTTGTCATAGACAGAGAGACGAACATTTTCCAAAAATGTGTTTTCCGAACTTAGGGGGTGGTTTATTCGTGACCTGGAGATTAATCAAAATCTCGAGCTCAAGTGTTTTGACTATTACTGTACTTTCTCCATACTAATTACAATACAAGAAAATAAAAAAATAAAAAAAACCTTGGTGAAAAGCAGTTTTTTAGGACACTGAAAAAAATTATACTACAAAGTATTAATTTATTACATTTTGCTATTTATTATTTTGCGCATATCGTATGAGAAAATAAGTACACTTACATAATCCAGAATCACAATATTCCTCAGATGACATATAATCGATGTCGTCACACACAGGACACGAATCATCTTCGTGGCCTTTGCAGGAGGTTTCTTGTATCTCGAAAGTTTCAACATTTGGTGGAGCCTCTTTAGTATCAGTAACTGATTTATCACGAAATGGATCATGGTCAAAAGTATCAGTTGATACATCAAGGATTTGTTTTATCTCATCCAATGATTTCTCATCCTCTGTCTCAGTCGATGGATTTGCATTACAGAATGAAATTGCAGTACGTCCTGGGGGAATTCCGAAAACTTCAGCACGATTGTCAAGTGGAATAACTGTGTTGGGTAGAATAAGCTCGTCTGTCAGCAAAAGAATAACTTCATTGGCTGAAAATAAAAAGAATATTATATCACACATTTAAATTGTATTCTTTCACATTTTAATTACAATATTTAGGTAAGCGTTTAGTATAAAGATTAATTTGAAATAAACAAGTGTTTTCCATGAAAATTGTTGAATACAGGTAACAAAGTATAATAGAAAGATGACAAAGTATAGGATTTCGAAAAATTTAGATACATTTCAAAAGAAAATCATCTCCACTTTTGTTAACATTAAAAAGGAATGTTTATATCTACGTGTATCCGACTGCTCTACAGGACAGATCGTTTGCCTTAAAGTTACCAAATTTTGGCACAAATATAATTTAGAGGGAAGGAGAATTATATACCAAGTAGCGATTTTTAAAAAAGTTTTAATTAGAATTTTAATTAGTTCAAAAATTATGTAAAATTTTGGCATTTATCCGCTATAATTTCCACAATTATTATTACAAAAAAATAGCTTTTTAAATCATTTTAAAACTTTAAAAACTAACATTTTTAATGACACTAATTTAATTAATGTCGTATTTTTTTAAATATTGAAAATTTTTAAATATAGCTTTTTTGCGTAATTTTTAACAACAGAATTCATTTTGAAAAGGAATCCAAATTATTTTCAATGTTTCCTCAAATTTTTATTTGCGAGATTTTTTTCCATTGTTCAGAACTAAGGAAAAAAGATTTCACTTATTACATGAAGAATAAGAAAGCTACGAGATCATATATCAAATTTCATTTATTTAAGTCATTGAGGCTTTTGGATTTCAATTGACAAACTTGCTTATAGATTGACAGATGGTCAACCTCTTGAACAGATTCGCCTCAAAATTCGATAAGGATCAACGCAATCGAGGCTAAAACTGTGAATCAAATTTCAGTTACCTGAATTATTTGAATTATTACATACTTTTAATTATCGTAATTAAATGCCTGCAAAATTACAGAACAACAGATGGTCAGCTTTTTGACGGATTTGTTTGCAAATATACATTATAGATGATACGAATCTATATTGTAGATGCTAAACTTATGTACCAATTTTTTTCTGCCGAATCCCTTTGTATTTTGTAGTAATCGTGACCATTTGTACAGCTGGATAGACAGACTTACTCTGAATATATTTCGTTAGTTAATTTTTAGTGTTAAGATGTTAAGCTCATGTACTTATTTCCATGAGTCTAGCTAAAAATTTTGACTTATCTTTAAGCTTCTTTTGACTTATCATGTTCACAAATAAATAAATATAATGCCAAAAATGTGTTTTTCGAACTCAGGGAAATCTGAAACGCGAAGGTTCTTCAAAATATGTATTTTGAATTTCTTCACGATTACAAAACTTTTTTATAGTTTGTATACGAGAAAATAAAGATGGAATTTTGTGATCGATTTTTCCATTCTCAAGGTGCAAGAGTTTCGAAATTGGTGAACCAATGCATTCTGTCTGACAGTGAGCTGCTGCAATTTTTTCAGATAATCAATCATTATTTATCAAGTAATCAATTACTAATTTAAATTTAGATAAAGTGCGCCACTTGGTTGTGAATTTAAAGAAAAAATATTAACTTCAGAATTTTGCAAAATTTATGGTAATAAATTTTAAATTATAAAGTGGAAAATAGTTAAAATAAAATTATTTATAGTGTGAAAGTAATTCGGCAAAGTGCATTTTTAAAAATAGCATTTTTTATATTTATTGGACCTATAAAAAGTAATTCCAATTGGAACGATTAAATATTTTAATATTTCCAAAACTTAAATATCATTTAATCGAATAACATTTACATTTTGAATCTATATATGTGACGACATGTTTAGTGAATGTGAGAACAATTTGTTTTTAGGCACTGCAATTTTACTGTTTTATTTTATTATTTTATTAAAATGAATTAAAAACAGAAAACAAAAAGAAAAAAAATAATTGAAATACGATGAAAATTTACTTTTGACTAATCAAAATTTCTACTAACTAATTTTATTAAGAATATTAATAAAATATTTTTATTAAATGTATGATCGGAGGTTTCTCCATTTTTTTTACTATGTGATTTGTTTTCCCATGTTATATTGAAAACGCCTCAGAGATTTGTTATTCTTCTGATAATTTTTATTTATTTACTCTTTACTTAAGTATATTTTTATTTTATTTACATAAAACTGAAATAATATGTTTTAAGTTTTTCAGTTACAGTGAATTATTACTTACTCTTTTTAAAAATAGGATTATCACAATTTGCGTTTCCGACTATTGTGAAAATGCCATCCTCGCCGATTAATGAACTGCGAGAAAGGTCTTTGAGAACTTGTACAGTGGCATATTTACAACGGTTAGAATCTAGAAGAAAAGTGTTCAAAATTATTGCATCAGAAACAGAATTTTTTTCAAAGAGACAGATTCATATTATTCAATGTATTTATTTGTTTATTTGTATATCAAACATTTTTTTAGAAAATAAGAATCATTATAACCAATAAACTTTAAAGTATGTTGCGTTAAACTTAGACTTCTGGTTTTTTAAATTTTTTTAATCAATAGTTTAGTAGTATTTCTTTTTCGTTACAAATACAATAGAGTCGAACTTATCATAATTTTAAAAAAAATTCACCAAATGTCTTCTTTTAGTCATCATTCATAGTTTCTTATAAAGTGCCATTTTTCTTTGAAAATCACCAAAGATTATTATATTAAGATATTCAAGTACAAAATAAGAAGTAATAATTTGAAAGAAAATCTTACTTACCATTAGCATACTGATTTTGTTGATATGAATTAATATCTTCATCAACATTTGCTAAAATAAATGAAAACTTTTTACTCGACTGATTTAAAAATTTAAATGATCAAATATTTTCCAAAAAAAATCAATCTAATAATTTACGATATACAGAATGCTCTTTCTCTGGGCCATTAGCTAGTTTCTATATCATTACAGATAGGCATATATTTCCAATTAGAGAAATGCTTTATATCAAGTAATAA
Source organism: Argiope aurantia (assembly GCA_026543865.1). Classification (NCBI taxonomy): domain Eukaryota; kingdom Metazoa; phylum Arthropoda; class Arachnida; order Araneae; family Araneidae; genus Argiope; species Argiope aurantia. The sequence goes on along the minus strand of JAPMOR010049682.1, from coordinate 50,010 downwards.
AAGTATGCTATTGTAATCATATGAGGAACATTTCATTAATTTCATAATCAGTCTTATTTTCTCAGTCAGTAAAATGTATGTTGTACGTGTGCATTAGTTGTATTTCGATCGACAATGAGTAATTAGAGTGAAGAACGAATAATAAAATCTAAATAAATCAAAAATTGAACTTTTGAAGGATACTTATTGAATTTTCCGACATAAATTTAATTTTTTGAATCCAAAAATGCCCAATTATTCAAATTTTCAAAAATCAAAATTAGAAATCTTGTGCGGTTTTTGCAAGATAACGAAAATTTAATTTTCCTAGACCCAAGCTCATAATAAATTTTTGTCTCCTTCTCAATCAAGCCTTTCTCCAAGTAATATAAATTTCATCAAAATTTTTGAACTCATATTCCCCACCAAACATTCACTTTTTTCTGTATTGATTGTGTAAGTTGTAATGTTGTCATTTCGTGTACTGTATGTAAACTTTAACACTTTTTTTCTTCTTAATAGATTACGCAAATCCATTCAACTGACAGGGAATTGTAGAAATTCCAAGTTTGGGGATATTCAGTGGCGAAAAGAAAAGAAAGCCACTTATTATTCATCAAAACGCTTTCCCATGTGAAACATCATTGCTTTCAATTTATTTCCATATGTGAGTATTTTGAATTCACTGCAACAAAACGCATCTGCTCAAAAATTAGCTATCGATTTTTCCACATAAACCTATATATTTAAATTCAATACATTTTCTGTACATTTATCTGCCGTTCAAAAAAAAGAAAATCTAGTAATTATTAATTATTTAATTTCTACTAAAAATAGAGAAATTTTCCGTGTTTAGAAAAAATAAAAAGCGGATATGATTCTATATAGCACACATATGAATATGAAATTTCTTAATCGATATTTTAATAAAAAATCAAAATAATGCAAACAAGAAGTTGTGTTATCGCAGTTATGCAAACAAGAATCAACAATCAATTTATGAATATCGAATTAACAATTGAATATCGTAGTTTATCTCGAAAATTGAACCTACTACAACATTTTTCATAAAACAATGAATTCTTTAGTGAGATGCAACTTGAAAAGTAATTCTGTCTCGGCTCGCCTTATTGCACAGCTACATCAAAATGATAAGAATATCTTGGGAAAAAGAGTCAAATTTTGAAAAACGTATCTAAAATACTCACGTTCTACATTCAAGACAATTGTTTTTTCACCAGATTCATATGCAGTTTCTGAAAAGATATTTTTTAGAGATAAATTCTTCAACATTTATAAATATTTATTTTTATTTAAAAGCAATGTTTGTCTTTTATTATACATTTCAAAATATAATCTAATAGCTAAGCAGTGTCTATTGAATCTCGTTAACTATTTAGCAAACCCAAAAATGACGAGCTAGCGGCCGACATGCAGCATGTTGTCAACATCGCATATTTTTATCATCCAACAAACAAAATAAAATTAACAAAATTTTTAATAAAAATTTCATTAGTTCATTTTTATAATTTTTAACAATATATAATTGTTCAGAAAAGTTTTCCCCTCAATTTTCTCTATAGATATATAATATTAATCCTATGAAAATAGAGGCATTGAGATTCAATGCTTTTCATATTTCAAGGTCAAAATTAGAGAAGCTGAAATTTACGAAATTTACAAATATTTTCTAGCCCGATTTCAAAACATTCAAAGGCTTGCATGAGAAATTATTTTCAAGTTTTGAATTATTTATCAATGACAGCAATTATTCTCACTCATGAACAGAAATAAGTTTGGAACAGAATTCACATTCGCCATGATCAATTTTGAATTTTATTTCTGCGCGTAAAATATCCATCGAATTAGAAAATGTAATTTTGGAGAAATAAGACCAAGTGTTTGAAAGGTAACACTAATTCTTCTTGATGTTTTTTAAGCAGCGTATTCGAAATAAAGCTATCTTTCAATAAAAAATTTTATTTTTTGCTGACAACTAAATTTAGGTCTTATTTACTGAATACGCCAAAGCATTTGAATTTTATAGCCTCCATATAACAAGACAACTATAATCAAATATGTATCCAAGTAGTAAATAAAGTTAATCATATATTTACACAGTATGTATTTTTATGATAAAGTTAAAATATCTACTACGTAAGTATATTTTGATTCAATTAGATTAACAATTTCTTTCAAGGCTAAAACGAACTATCATAATTCTATAATGTAAGATGATGTGGGAAACCTGGCGCCATCACTGCTTATCAAACATCAAAACCACAACAGAGGAACACCAACGAATTTGATATTTATCAGGGACAGATATTTAGCGTATATTCGATGGAATAAAATTTAGAACGTATAATACACCGATACGAGACATCTACATTTATTCATTGCCATTCATTCACGAGTAAAAAACACAACCTAATTTTTAGTAGAAGAAAAATTACTTTTTGGCATGCGGTATGTTGCCAACAACGTATATCATTATCGTCCAACAAACAAAACAACGTGTAACTCAAACACCACAACAGAGAAAGAGTATAAGATACCAATGGATTTGATATTTATCACGGAAAAAATATTTCGCATATCTTCGATGGATTAAAGTCTAGAACCGAATCCGTGTCTAAAGCCGAATCCGAGATATTACGATTCTTCGATGAATGAAAGACACAGCCTAAATTTTCATAGAAGTAAAATTACTTTTTGGCATGCAACATATTGTCAAAAACGCATATCTTTATCATCCAACAAACAAAACAATATATAAATTCAATACCACAACAGAGAGAGAGTATAAGATACCAAAAAATTTGATATTTATTAAGGAAAGACATTTGACGTATCTTCAGTGGATCAAAGTCTAGAACTTCCGTAAATTATTTTTGAGCAAAATTAATTTCTACAAGTTTTTAAGATATCAAGATGGAAGGTCACTTAAAAAATCTGTTTTTCATCAGTAATAAAAATAAAATACTAACATAATATTGATATAATATGCTTTATAATACTGAAATTCAAACCAATTAGCATTCCGTTTTATAATTTCAAGTAAATCTAATTAAAACAGTTTTTAAAAACACGCTTTGATTTGTATACTAAAAATATTTTTATTTTTATTATTTTCTGCTTTATAGCTTCTAGGTTAAAATTTATTATTATAAATATTGTAAAGGCATGAAATTGATTTTTTCTGAATTTCACAAAAATGTGCATTATTTATCAAAATTAAATTAATTCATTAACTATTAATTCAGTTCTAGAAATATAACATTAATGCATTGTCATACAGAGCATACATATTTAAGACTCTTATCATATCAAGAAATGAATGAAAAAGAATTATAAATTTCAATCTCTTCAAATACGAAACAAGTCAAGATAAATCAGATTATGCGAAATAATGGTTCAATAAAAAAAAAGTACACACTCACCTAAAATTTCTAAATTAGGTCCAAAGCTATTTCCAGCTAGAAAATAAAATAATTTAATGTTAGGTAACGTTTTCAAAGCATTTTCTACATTTAACGAGGGGACTAATTTACAAGACTAGCTACGTTTAACCTCTTATTTGGCGCAGATTATACACTGCAATAAAATACTGAGCTAAATTCATGTATGCAGAAGCATTACAAATGAGCTTGAAGTACCAGCATTTGAATTTGAATCATAAGATATGATAAACCCACGCCTTCTTAGACTTAGATATAATCATTTTTAATAATTATTTTTAAATTAAAGTTGAAGCTAGTAATACGTCCATTTCTCGCCAAACTTATAATTCTCTATATAAAAATTGTCTAGAAGTTTCATAATAATGTTTTAAAGTCTAGGTAACTTCTGTTTTGGCATCTGTGCTTCTTTTATATGTATGCCAATAATGAATGCGAACAAAAATGGAAGTATCTACTGGCCTAAGGATCTTTCTTTTCTTCTAATCAGCATTTATCTATTTTATATTTATCAGTGCCTTTTTTTTAAAAAAAATAGTTCACCATTTGTTTTAGTATGATTTTAATAATAAAATTTAATTTATATGTTCCTAAACGTTTTGTAAATATGGATTTTCAACACATTTTTTTTTTTACATTTTTCATGCTGGATTGTAGCAAAAGTTAATGAGTTGAGGTCTGCTTATATTTTCTTTCATCTTTATTCTTATTTGGTATTCCATTTCCGCATAATCGCGAATTTCAGCGTTTTCAGAATAAAATTTTATCTTTCTTGAGAAGAATGCAGAAGTATGCAAAGATTAATATTCTTTTGCATAAATTTATTTCTTTTATTGCTCATGTATCAGTGAATCTTGTTTTAATTCTAGGTGTTTATGTTTGGAAAAAATTAATTATCGTGGTAAATTTAGCTTTTTTTTATTCCAAGCCTATATTGTCTTTCATTATGTTAGTGAAACACAGTTTGTTTCAAACCAAATTTATTAATTACTAGCTATTACCCGCGACTTCGTTCGTGTGGAAATTTTGATGTGCATGTATGAGAACTGATGATCTGATTTAAAATGTAAAATATTATGAAATCGTATCATTATAGTGTTGTTGATTATGTTCTTAATATGATATACTCAAGAAACTTGTAACTGATTGAGAAAGATCTACAGGAAAACTTCAGCATTTATTTTTATTCTAATACCATAATGTATACAACATTAAGCCTTGGTTTGGCCCTGGGATTTGTTGATCGTCATTGTAAAAGCCAATTTTAAGGGAAATTGCAACCTCTTGAAACAAAATGACAAGTAGTTTGGAATAACAGGTATGCGGTTAATTAAAACGCTGTTTCCTTTAGCAGCTCCTGTAATAATGGCAGCTTTTATAATATTACTAGCAAACTCTCTGATACGAAGCCTGTTGCCGTTGCACATTCTTTGTGCATCAAGATTTCGCATTAGCATAGCTGGAACGCCAAATTTAAGCTCCAGCTTATGCGAAGATACACCTGTTAATTCTGAGGAGTTGAGAAATTCAACGGGGTAGGCAGTGCTATCATCATTAGCCATCACAGTTTCTATGGATGTGTATAGTTTTGAATTTTCGACGATCATGTCTACATTTTTTTTGTTTATTTTATTGACTCACTCGTTCTTTGGCGACAGCACTGCCCTCTTACACAACCATTCTTCATTATTTATATTAACCTCCAAATTGGAAAAAACTTGCATGATAAGTTCGTCTTCTACAGCCACTGGATAGAAAAAATTCTTCTGAAAATAGAATTATCCAATCTGCATCCGTTTCTAGAAGACCCTCTATAGTATGCAGAATCTTATTTGCAAAGACACTTGATTCATGATCGTTATATAGTTGGACGCGCATGTTGCTCGTAAGATGGAGCTTTTCAATCCTAGACCACAGTGGCGTCGCCTTGAGAAATGTGTTTATTTCATCCGCCGGTATGGTCCTCTCAATAACTGTCAGTGTCTGTCTAAAATCACCTACGCGCCAAACGACAACGCCGTCCATCAGCGCCTGGTTGCAGCGGATGACCTGAGATTGTGATTTCACGCCTCTAATGCATGCTTGTGTGACATTGTGCACTCGTCCCATATTATTAACTTGCACTACTGCAAAAGAACTCCCCGGCCGCTGTTTTTGGTGATGTTGAATGTTGGTGTATCTTCGCTTGCAAGATTAAACGGCAATTTGAAAACGGAATGTGCAGTCCAGCCACCGTTAAGCAAAGTTGCAGCAATGCCCGAGGAAACTACAGTCAGAGCTATATTGCGGTCCTTGCGGAGTTGGGCTAGCAGAGATTCAGCACAAACGTCTTACTCGTACCCCCTGGTGCGTCAAGAAAGAATAATCCTTCCTCCCCATTATTACTCGATGCAGAATCGCTTCGTAGACGTGACGATACTTGGGAAGTAATCATAGTGCCATTTCATTAAAGTGCACTTCTAAGACTGCGGTGTCGTAGTTTAGCTCCTTCACAACTTCACTTGATAATTCTCCTCTTCGCTGCGGTTGGGTAGACCGAAATCAGCTAGACATTTCCCAGATATTTTATCCTCAATCAATACGAAAGCTCCGTTAATGATTAGATCATAGTGAGTGCCCTTCAGCCTAAGCACGATATCTTCTTATAAAGCGTCCTTGTATGTATCCCACAGTTGAAGGAGGTTTGACAGTCCGCAAGTGCTCACTAAAATTGCAAACAGGTCTTCTAGCTACTTTCATAGCCCGAGCTTTATTACTTCTCTTCAATAGATTATATTTGCGTTTTCTGGGCATTTCGAAAAAGTATCAAATAATAACAAATTAAAAAATTAAAACTAATCTAAAAAACGATGTACTTAAAGCTATAAATAAATCAAGTCCGTATTTCTCTAAAATCAAGTCAAGTCTATTTTATTTATCGATCGAGTTTGAGATACTTACAACAGTATAATATACATAATTTTTAAACTTTTAATTAAAATGAAAATACAGTTGTCAATAATCAGAACACACTGCGCATGCGTGAATTTTCAAGCCAGTTGGCGTAACGCAAATGCGTGAATTTTCTACGAGAGTTAGGTTAACGCAGTACGGATTCGAAATTTTTTATTTCCTTTATTCTGTTTTATTTTAATTTAAAAGTACTTCAGAATGGATCCGAAAGATTGATTAATTAACAATTTTTAATTTTAATTGCATCAAACACTAAGAAAATGAACAGAATCATTTGAAATAATCGATCGAAAATATATTAAGCCTTGCCTTTTCAGCGTTTGCAAGAAAAACAACTGAAGCCCTACTCATTTGGCGGTGGGGAAATAAAGACTTTTGGCGGGAAAGTTAGTTTTTAATTAATAAAAAATTAACCACTCAATTAACCGGAATAATTAGTAGCCTATGTCCTATTCCAGACTATAATCTATCTCTGTGCTAAATTTCATCCAATTCCGTTCAGCCGTTCTGGCGTGATTGACTAACAAGCATCCATCCATCCATCTATCCATCCAAACTTTCATATTTATAATAGTAGTATAGATTATTGATTTTAGTGTTTATAAACATAATCGATAAAGAAGAAAAAATAAAATTCTTAATGTTATGTGCACTGCAAATAATATACTTTTTAATTTCTCAACTATTCTAATAACTTTCCTGAGTTTTTTCTGCTACGATTTTTGTTAGTTAATCTGTGGCAAACTCATGTTCATGAGATTGCCTATTACAAATTTCCCTAGCTAATATGTGATAACTATATTTGAGATACTGTTTACAGAATAACAACCCATCTGAAGGGCAGATCTTCAAGAATGAAAAATAAAAATCAATATTATTCTTGCTTTTCACTGTTTGTTTTCTTCTGTTATTCTTCTGCATTCTCATGTCACATTTCATTTCTCCAAATTCTCAAATAAATATAAACAACTATTATGGCTAATCAATGTCTAAGGATATCAGAACCTAGAAATCTTTAGCTATATGTTCAATTTCGACAAACTAAGGTTCGGGTAATTAAAGATACAGTAACTTAATAGAAATGATTTATGATTTCACTCATTCTTTATAATGGGAAACCATAAATTTAGACTTGATTAATTGCATATCCATTTGAATTGGTGAATGCTTTAGGAATAGCAACCATTAATGTACGTTTATAATTGTGCTATAAGTTTTTTCCAATTATTGTAATTCCTATCTAATGGTAAAAATAATTTTAATTACAGATTGTTTCCCAAAAAAATTAAAGTATGATAATGTAATATTACAATAATCTGCCTTTCGATTCACAAGTTTGATTGCTACACTTTCAGTTCTAGGGCCTTAAATTCTTTGTCAAAAGAAATGACGTAATCGAAATATTATTGGAAAAGTAGAATATTTTCTATAATTGTCTTAATAGTGTTGAATTAATCCAAGAGGTTTTGAGTTTAAATTATTATTTTGTGGAAAGACTCCAGAACATTCAAGACGGGAATAAAATCACATATTAAATTATTTTTGGCAATAAAACACTTTGAAATCAATAAATAATTAAAAATTCGAATTAAGAAACATACATTAAATGAATATATTATCAAATCCAAACGATATTAAAAAGAATTAATAATCACAATTGCAAAGACGGCAGAATTTAAAGTTTCTAAATTGCCAAAGAATTTTTTCAAAGCTGATACATACTGACAAAAACAATCTAATAAAACCTTTTCGAAAATATTTCTTAAGAACTTTTTTAATTTAATCGATATATAAATTAAAATCGATTTTCTATTTATTTGTTTAAATAGCTACATAAAAAACCGATATTCATATTTTTATTGAAAATTTAGGCAGTTAATTAATTTAAACTTCATACATTAATTAACTTTTAAATATTTTTTAAAATATATCTAAGTGAATAATAATATTACGTTTTTTATAATGCTATAACTAAGTTTTTCATGTTACGCCAATCAGGTGATGCACAACAGAGTAAAACTACCTTTTCATATTTGTCTGTTACTATTTCATTAAATTTATTGAATTCATTCATAAAAAAATTACATACGGACTTGATTTACAAATGCAGAATACCAATATTTTCTTACCTGAAGTGTTCTGAATCAGTACAAGAGCAGCTGTAAAAAAATTTTTTAAAAAGTTACATTCTGATACACAATACCGTACATGCATAATGAAATATTAAGCATATTCTTAAAAAATATTTCAAAACATTGTGCACAAATTTTGATAACTAGCAAATCACAAAAAAAAGAAAAAAAAAGAAATATGTAACTATAAGGTGCAATAATAACAGGAGGAATCCGCAAAAAAGGAATCAGAAACGTAAAATTTATCTTTGTGGACATACAGGTGCTGTACCAGAAGAATTTTTATATATGTACACTATTCTATGAGTAAAGGATTAGAATATAATTTTTCAAATTTAACTGATATATTTCTGCCTTAATCAGGAAATTCATTTTATTATTAGTTTTCAATGTGGGTGCCAAAAGGAAATGATAGTAATTTGCTTGAGAGGACTCCAAACCTTATTTTCTATTTACTTGAGAAAAAGCGAAAAAAACTTCTCTGTTTCTTCTTCCAAATGCCCTAGAAAGATACTTTCGAGTTCACCTTTCGCCAATAATCTCATGTTAAATATAACTACTAAAACACAAAACGCCACATTGTTCAAAAATCATGGTTGTAAAACGGGTAATATTGAAGATTCTTTTATTTTGCCATAAAAGTTTGACAGCGTTGATTCTTCTATTCTCAGACCAATTCAAAGTGGGTACGAATGTAAAAAACACATATCACACTTTGGCAATGTTATGGTTATGTTACACTAAGGACTTTTTGTCCCATCGAAATGTGAACATTTTGTCCACAGTTAGAACTAAGTTCAGTAAATATTGTATTTGCAAGTGCAATACAACAATATTTGGCAGCTGCATATTACTGTATTGATTAATTCTCCAGTTTCCAAAATCTGGTCTGAAATGAGTCTACATACTCTCCATCAAGTCTAGAAATATATTATCTAGCAGTCACTGATCCGTTTCTGGACACTACATTCTAGGCAAAACTTATTCATCATGATTTAATTGATCATCAAACAGATTTTCTGTACAACCTTAACAAATATCTTGTCTACCAAATTGACTTTTACTCAGAACCAATTTTTAAAACTATTTTGTTTGATATAATGAAAATTCCGATAAAAATAACTTATGACCTGAAAAAAAAAAGCTATCAATTCTAATTCCACAAAAAAAAAAACGTTAAGAATATATTAAACAATTACTGATTTACCCTCATGTCCATAAATTTAGGATAATGCAAGTTCAGGAAAAGAAAGAGTCAGAAGCAAAACAAATGTTACTTATTTGTAAATCCTATTTATTAAACAAAAGGTAAAGAGCAAAAAAGATGCTATATGTTTGATATCATTAATAAAAATTGCAATTTTTTGCTCCCTGGAAATTACAAAAAAAAAACTATTTACAAAAACCAATATTACATGGTTGTTATAATGGTTAATACATATTATGTCTCCAAGACGATGCAATACAGTCCGTACAACGCCTAGGCATGCTGAGTATCATTATTGATCTGATCTTGGGGAATATTACATCACTCATTAAGAAATGCACTCCGAAGTTTCGATAGACATGTAGGAGGGGGTTAATTTGCTGCAACTCGTCGATCAAGCATGCCCCACACATGCTCTACTGGATTCAAGTCTGGTGAGAATGCTGGCCAATCCATACAGGTGATATCCTCCAATCGAAGACATTCGTTTACGATATCTGCATGGTAAGGACGGGCGTTGTCATCCATAAACATGAATTCTGCGCCCATGGCTCCCCGAAACAAACTTACAAGTTATTCCAGAATGACGTCCCGATAGATTTGGCGTGTCATGGTTTCAATTTGAACATGCAGGTCAGTTCTGGAACCCAGAATAATCCCTCCCCAAACGGAAACTCCTGCATCACCGTAACAATGTCGTTCAATGATGTTCTCTTGGTGGTACTCTCCATATGCGAGAAGCGAGAAGCAGACTGCAAGCTAAACCTGGGCTCGTCGGAAAACATCACACAAGCCCCCTGTTGCGGTGTCCACAATGCATGCTATCTACTCCAGGCTAACCGCAGGCGACTGTGAGTTGTAGTAAGTGGAACACATCTCACAGGGCTACGAGCATATAGACCAACCTGCCCTAAGTATCTGGACACGGTCTGCCTTGAAACTGCCATACCAGTGGCTGAAGAGAGCTGACGAGACAAATATGATGCTGTGATCCGTTCGTTTCTTTTGACAGTAACTGTCAAATACCGGTCCTCATTCGGCCTTGTAACTTGGGAGCGACCTGTAATGTAACGTGTACTCACCTTACCATCATCTTGGAATCGTTGCCAAAGTCTCGAGATGACACTCTGGGCTATTCCAAGTTCCTCGGATTCTTCCAGCTGGGTACGCCCACATTCCAGCCGGACGATAATTCTACCACTTAAAATATAATCCAAATGCGTCTTTTGTGTCATAACTATGCCTGTATTCCTTATACATCACTCTTACACTCTTGTCATTGTGACGTACTATCGGTGTCATGTGGTGGCTTCCTGCAATTTGCATATGCTTTTTGAAGATGTGTGTAGTCATTTTACGGGTGATACATGTATTTTAGAGTTCGATTTCCACGTGACTCTGAATTATCCTTAATTTATGGACATGAGTGTAATATTTTTTCTAATGAATATTCCCATCACTCGTTAGTCCTGTACATGATCTTTTTCTAAAAAAGAATTTTCCATTATTTCTTGAAAAACGATTTAAAAATCATAAAATTTTCAAAAAGTTGCTGCATTTCATCAATTTAACCCACTATTCGTAAAGTAAGCTGAATACCACAAACTAGCTGCAATACTGAATATCCAAATTTCGAATATTTATAGTATAGATTACATGATAGACTAATTTTAATACTTTATCTAACAAATACGCTATTATTTTTATGTCAATTCCAAAATTTTCATACCAAGCAAATTTAGTTTCTATGAATCCAGTTTATTAAATACTGTAGATTCTTATAAAAATTCTATTTTATAATAGTCTTATTTGTCTTATTTCCTTATACAAAGAAAATTTATAATATAATAGATTTTTCAATATATTGATTTTCAAAATTTAAACATAATGTGTAAAGTTATTAAATTTATTTCATCCTTTACGAATACGAAGGAATTAGAATTTCTTGATATAGCCGATGAACCGAGATGAACAATCCTTACACTATTCAGCTTGATGATTTTTGACTTTATGTTATAAAACAAATATTGTTAATTATCAAAAATCGTTGATGGCAAATAAGCTAAAGAAAAGAAGAATTGTGATTAAATTCTAGAACTATTTTATAATTATAAATTCGCGTTATTAAAAACCTAAAACTATTGTGCTGAAAGATACCTGACTGAGATAAAATAATTTTATCAACAGTTCAAATTTCAAATAAGCAAAAATTTGGCAATTTTCTGCTAACTCAATAGAAACAAACTGCAACTTAAATGCTCAAGCAAACACACATTGCTAAATATGTTAATTTTTTATTAGCTTCAGAGCAGTCAAAATATATGCCAAATCATCGTATTTTGTATTATTAACGGACATTTTGCTCTAATGTACCAAGTGCGAAGTAGCAGCTGCTATTTTAGTTCAAAAACTGCATTTCTTGTCAGATCATGAAGACAAAGTGTCATAAATGCAACACAGTGGTATGAATGATATTTTAATTACCTGATTTGACATCACAAGGAAGAACAAAAAATTCGTCTTCAACAATTCCCAATTCTCCACAATTATCTTCTTCAGAGAGTTCGCAGACAACACTTATCATTGGACTTACTGGCACCCAGAATTTCTCGGACTGCATTTGAAGGGACGAAGGCTTTTCTTTAAGTAATTTGCCACAATCTGGCAAACCCAACCTTCCTTCTGGTAATGGCATGAATGTGAAATCCTCTGTTAATTGGACAGGATTCTTCACATCACTCGGTTGTAGCAACGATAACAAAAGACCATAGGATGGAACTAAGCATAAAATGAGAGTTTAAGTAAAGCTTTCCTAAGTGGATGAAAATCTATTTAAAAACTTCAAGTAAATGTTATTTTAATAATATTAAGTGTCTTCTCAAAAATATTCCCCAAGAGAGTGCGGCCAATTATGATTATTTAAGCTATAATTTAAATTTAGTTTTATAAGAATTGCATTCTTTCATATAACAGTATGCAAATACATTCGAAATGGTTCCTATGTCTGTTTGGTAAGAGATACTTATATTGTCACGTAGGTACTTGAGTGTGGAACTCAATGACACACAAGAAGTATAGCTAAATAAATTTATTAACTGAACTCTGAACTCAGAACACAGTGACTGACAAATCTTCTGCTTTTATACTAGCAGGGAAAATTCCAGAATACTTTTCTGGAGACAGTAAGAAAAGTCCAGAACACTTGTCTGGTAAACTAAAGAAATGTCTAGAATCTTCTGGAACATGAAATAAAGAGAAACATAAAATCAAGGAATTAAATATTTACACAAACTGTGAATCGCGGGATACGAACTCAAAATCCCTTGATTATGAGATCAGTTCTACGACCATTCGGCCAAGAAGAGGCGACTGATTCTTTTCAATGCAGCAACATATCGTTCTAAAACAATTCAGAGTATATCACGCATACTTTAAAGAAGTCGATTCAATCTATACAGAATAATAGTTTGGGAAACAAACACTGCAGGAATTAAAAAAAAGTTGAATATAGTTGTTGTTTATGAAGCATATTAATTAAGCAATGCATGTATAAAAGCGAAAAAAGTGCTTGAAATAAGCCAGATCAAAGTGAGGATAAAGATTCACTTTCATACATCCTCAGATGTAGATACGAAAATAGTTTATAGTGGCTTACGTATTTGCTTAATGTAATTTAATATTACCGACGCATTCCTCCTTTTCGATACAAACACACAATAGATATGTAAACATTAAATACATATCTATGACCTCAACATTGCTACACAACTCCTTCCTACTAAAGATGCAGCTTTGATTTAAATAATACTAATTCCGGTTAAATAATTCACTTTAAGACAGACAATGGCCGTTAGAAAGAGCACATGACCTATCTATGTATTTTTTCTATGAAAATACCATATTTGTTTTGATATAGCTAGTAACACATAAATTATACTTATGAATTCTCTGTAAAGCTCTGCTGGATAAGTGATATAAAGTGCTTCTTGTTCTAAGCTGGTGCAGCATGGCAACGACTGAAGTTTTAACTTTATTCTAATACAATTCTTATAATCATTTTTAAATTATTACCAGTTATTATTATTTAATTATGCTCGAAAAGAAATAGAAGAAAAATTGGATTACATCGTAACTTTTTTATGTTTGTTAATTAAAATTTCATTACCATATTTCTCATAAAAGTTGCATGACAAAAGAAAAATAAGAAGTATCATATTTAAATTTCTTTTTTTTCATAAAAAAGAATTGTAAAATTCAGAATTCAAAAGAAAAAAAAAAGAAAATGACGTAAGCTATATATTTTCAGTATTAATAAAACTTGTAAAAGATTAGAATTCTGTAAAAGCTTTATAATTTTTTTTTATATTTAAATACTAGAAATGAATCAAGGCCCGAACAAAGCGGCACAACTAATTTCCCAGTAGATTGATAATTTCACTGCGGAATCATTAAAATACTGATACTTAGTATTTCATACTAGCATAATCTTATTGAAAAATATGAGTTCCAAATATACTTTCATCTATTCACGAATTATGCGTATCATATGAAATAAAAATTATCCCATCCAAAGGATTTTCAGATGAAACTTCATCAACTCAGAGGGAAGTGGAGGGCGTTCTATCCATCCAAATGATAAAAAATTTTAAATACCAAGCATTTCAGATGGTGATCTTGCCATTTTAGAGGAAAAAAATTATATGAAGCTCGAAACTCAAACCTTTATAGAAGCTCCCTAGCTGGATATTATCTGAAGTGATAGGTTTGGACTAGAAAGGAAGTAAAGCCCAAGAGGAATAACGGTTGATCATTCGTTCATCTGAGCTTGTCATGTTAAATAATTCGAATTTTATGAAAAGATGCATAATTTTGTATGAATAGTAGTCTTCTGAATCCACAGATGGTATTGAAATTTTGGGATCAGAAAACTCATTAATATTTATTTATTTCCCAAATTATTAGTATATTTTGCATATAAATTTGCACAAAAAAAAATCACTTACCTAATTTTTTAATTTGGGGAGGGGGATTTTTTTTCATTAAATAGTCAGGCATATTATTTAAAGTATCCTTTATTTATATTTCTTATCATTTGAACTAATAGAAAGTCCATTTCTAACCAGATAGTCATAGTCCCTCCCTAAGTTAGTTGAGCTTAATTTGAAGAATTCTGTATATATGCAATTTCATTTATATTATTTTAATTTGCAGTTACGTGATCAAAATTTTTTTACCTTTATCAAATATTTCACTATCACAGAAGCCAGGTATATAGACATCAAGTCCTCCGACAACCACCTTTGGTTTCAAGATGTCGGAAAGGTCAGACAACACCAATGCCTTTTCCTTGTAACAATAATCAGCATTATTTTCTGGAAATAATAATTATGATTTTTTTCTGAAAACAAAGCTGAACTATTTTTCAATTAATAAAACGCCAAGAGTCTAATTCAAGGAATGCACTAGAAAATAACTTTGTGTACCCTTAAAAGAAGCACTGAATGAAAGTAATTTTAAAATTATTATAAAAGATGTCAAAAGTATTGTTCGAAATAAAGTTTAAGGTGAACTAACAATATGATGTTTTTGGTTCTTTTCACCGTAAAACAAAACATTTGAGGGGGATTCTTTTTCTTTCATTTCATATATCCATCTGAAAACACAAATTTTGGTATGGTGAGTATCAAATATCTTAAAAGTTAGTTGTAATACCGTAACAAAATTGTTATTCGAATATGATGTATTTGATTCTAAAGCTGATATTGATTATTATACATGTCTATGTTTTTAAGAAGTTGGCGATACCAAAATATCATCAAAAACACCAAACTTCATCAATCCTTTGGAATCAAGCAGTTATGCGATTTCGCGAAATTTTCTTTAATAACTGAGCTCCTGTTCTCTCAATATGTCATCAATTATCACATGTCTCCTGCCACCAGTCTTCTCAAAATCACTGCTTAAAATGTACTCTCTAGCTATAAAATATTTAACAGTCACCCAGCCTTATCCACGGTGTCGATTTCGTCAATTTTTATTTCAAATGAAAGTTATGACCTTTAAACCTCATGCGTTACTTTTTATCAGAATAAGCATCTTCTAATTACCTTCACAAAATTTACAATATTCATATTTTTAGGTTCCTAGAGATATTTATTAATAGTTATTTTTTATAAAATCGTAGCATAGAATAAAAGCATAATTCGTAATTATCATAGAATCGTAGTATAATAATTCACACAGAAGTACTCAACTGTATTCAGTAAAATACCCAAATATATAGTTTTTTTTTTTCATTTAAACAAATAGTTGCAGTTCTTAAATTCATATTTGATGGTTTTCATTATTATTAATATTTTTATGTGTTGTGTAAATATATTTCTTCTTTATTTCGTGGTTTATTATTCTTTATTCTATTTTTTAAATATGTTTTTATAGCGCCAAGTGGCACTGTAGTTGAATTACTTTTCATATTCGGAATTCTTAATTAAATCACTAAATTAATAGGAAAGTACTTTACTTTTAACAATAGTTATTGTAGATAATTTCATAAATTATGGTTGTAAAGCAATATTTAACATCGTTAAATGTAAATAAATATAATCTTCAGTATAATTTATATATAAAAAAGACAAATTTGATCAAAATTTCAAATGAACAATTTTGCTCACAAATCTTTAGCTATAGAATTTTGAAGAATATATGACAAGTATCTATTATTAAATGATAAACAAACATCTTTAATTGATATTTGAATTTAAAATTAAATTAATTAATTTTAAATTAAATTTCCAATTAAATTTTAAAATATTATATTTCAAAATTATAAATTATAAATAAAAATCTAGAATTATGGGGTTTTTTTATTACTAGTAAATATAACATATATGTGAAGTAAATTTTACTTACATGGACATAGCCCGTTTTTTATATGAAAATGAATATAAATGATAAATAAAATATATAAATATAAATGAATGAATATAATAATATAAATGAAATGAATATATGAATATAAATATAAATATAAATGAAATAAATTGATACTAAGAATCATTTGAAAGCATCCAAATTTTACTCACGCAGTTGAATCCTCCGTTCCATGGTTTTATTTGGCGTAACTGTAACTAAATCAAGAAAATTGAAAAGAAAATTCTCAAAAATTATAATCAATATATATATTGAAAAATCAAGCAAGAAATAAATTCAATTTAAAACAATATTCTTAACTATATAAATTAAAAATATGAGTGTTCATTAAAAAGTAAAGCCGATAGACACTTAATTGAAAGCACTATCATAAAATGAATTCTTTTATAATTTACCATAAAATGTTATAATATCCATTTATGACTGTACTACGGCCGGTCTATTGTAACACACTAAATTTACATTTATTAGCTGTGAATCTCTTTCAAACAAATGAGCAATAAAACTTTAATGAGATATCCGGGACTTGAGAGATGTTACAGTAAAATAAGTATTTAAATAAAAAAGAGAAAAAAATTAGGGTTTTTATTTATTTTTAGGGTCTCCTGATTTTACTTGGCAGTTTTCAGAGAATTACGCCAAGAATCCCAAGGTAATGAGATTACTTGGTGAATTTAATTTTTTTCAGACTAAGATCGCCAAGCTCCATTATACATAAGATACCGAAATTTCGCTAAGATAATGGACTTACTTAGCTATTTTCAGATTATATCAAGGATATCAATGCCGAGTAATTTTCAATCTCCAAGTTGGTAATGGTTTGCATTTTTTGGCAATTTATCGCGGAGAACGTAAAAATAAACTAGTACAGAAATTAATTTTTTCATCAATGTGAATAGGTTTTTAATCAATCCTCATTAAAAACTTTAACTCAAGCGGCGTTTTTAGGGTGTTTCACTAGAAATTATCATGCAATTATTATATAGGGGTAAGATAAGAAAGTATCACAATAATATAAAAAACACGCGAGATATGGAGAAATAATCATTTACAAAGATATAGAGATGCATTAATTTATAGCGAATTCTTACATACAAAACTATCCGACCATTACCAACTTGGAATTGAAATATATCCGAGAGATATATTTCATTCGTTTATTTCATACATTTGAACTCTTTTGGGATCTAATTCGTTAAGAATTATTAGTTTGGACGAGGCATGCGTTCCCCCCTTGACCCTCTCTTGCGGTTTTCTGGGGTGCTTTGATGTTTGAATCTGACTAAACCCAATCTCAGGAAAATTCCCATTATTTTTCCGCTGCGAGCCAAAACGAATGATGTAATCGAATTTCAAGTATTAAGCATCATTATATTACTAGTACTAACATTATATGATAGATGAAACTGAATTTTTAAAATGTTATTTTTATCTTTTAAATAACATCTCTTGTAAATAATATTATATTGTAGGAATTTAAAAATATGACTTAAACCCAACTTACCTGTTATACTCACTGGATTGTTAGGAATTCCATCTGAAATAAAGTAAAATTGGCGAATCATTTCTGATTCAACATTATTCTTTAGTGAAAGACAATGTACAATAAAGCAGTTTCTTACTTTTGTTAAAAAAAATCCAGACTTATAAGGAAACGGGAAATCAGATTAATTACAAATAATTATTCTTAATAGCATTCTTAACTCTAAAGGGCACAATTTATTATATAAATATAAGAATGCTTTTAAAGTTGGCATGCAAATCACATTCATAAATTACAGAAAAGATATTTTTGAATAAATCATAGTCTAAAATAATGCTCTATTTTAATTTGTGGATTTCGTTTTCTTTTATAATAGGTACTATAACTTTATTTTAACTTTCTAATTTTTTTTAATATAATATCATAAATTGACATCGGTGAATAAAATTGAGTGCATGGAACACAAATTAATGATTTTTTCACTTTCATGTAAATGCAAAATTGATGGATTGAGTATTAATGGCAGTCTGACAATTTACAACTAGTTGTCCCGTAGACAATTTAATTTAAACCTCTCAACTTAACAATTTCTTGTAAAAAACGCAAACGATAATTTCAGGAAATTCTTTCAGAACTCCTTTTTTGTTAATATTAGTTTCTTTAAAATTCTTTTCTTATAACTGTGAATGTTATTTTGTCATACAAGCAAATTTACTTAGTTCCATATCATTTTTACGAATTAAAAGAATCTGATGTTCCAGCATCTTGGTAACTAGAGAAAAAAATTTATAATAATTTGTTGATACTAAATGTTGATGCAACACCAGTTATCTACAATCATTTTACAGTAGTTGTTTTTTTTAGTTGATAATGGAAGAAAAAGATCTCCAAATATAACAGTTCGCCTTAGAAGTCTGCGAATAAGAATTTTCTAACTGTTTTACTGCTTATAAAACAATTCCAGATGTTTCTTATTCCAATTACTTTGACGAACATTCAACTGTTTTCTCAAAAAATTAATTTCCACTTTAATCCATAACTTGAAATATATTTTTTAATCTTTATCAATGAGTACTAATCATTTTCAATAACATATTAATGCTAAACATTACTAGGCGAGTTCCAACTTAGATAATTGTTCATCAAGATGTCAATCTATTAATTTGCATATTCCTTGCCTCAACTTAGTTTAAAAAAATCTAGTATTCCTTTCAGCTGCATAAATTTAGCATAATTAACTATAATATTATCAGTTATTATTTAAATTTTTTTTATTAATAAACATATTTTTTGGGACTATCATGTAATAAAAGCCTTTGATAGTTCTTAAAAAATAATTTTAATTAATTAATTAACTATATATATATATATATATATATATATATATATATTATTTAAATTTATTGATTGGCAATGAGTTTTCTGTTCAATACGCGATGATTCTGCTTAAAATAAGGCCAACCATAAATGGCATTTTTTAAAGGTTACATCATATTTTAAATTTGATAAATAAATTTACAAAAATCATTAGAGATATATTTCATTCAATATTCATAAGAGATATATTTCATTCCTTTATTCCATTCATTTGAATTCTTTTGGGATCTAATTCTTTAAAAATTATTAGTTTGGAAACAATTCCATGAAAAATATCTTTTCCCCCTTAAGTCCTGCAGACTGTCTCATCGTAGGGAGGGAATGTCATTGGACGGAATGGGTGAAGTACGTCGGGAGTTTAACTCCTGGTAGGGCTGTAATAGACGTGAAGGCCATTCCATTATGTCCAGTTAAAGTCTACTAAAGCCGTATTCCTACGACCTGTCCGTCTCTGTAGACGGGGCACGCGCTCCCCCTCCTCCTTGACCATCTCTTACGGTTTTCTGGGTGCTTTGATGTTTGTCCAGTTTACCAACAATTTGTCGGTAAACTGGGTCGTTGGAACATAGCTTAAGCCAGACTTCTACCCTTGATGCTCCAGTCTGGGGCACATCAATTTTCCCCGTATAATTTCATAGACTTGATATAGCTCTGCTATTCTTTGGGGTGTGCAACAACAACATATTTTTAATGAGATTTAAGCATATACTTACAATCAATTCCTACATAAGGCAGTTCTGGTTGAATGAAAGTTAATCTCTTTGTAACTGCGGAAGGAAAAAAAA
The DNA here is from genome assembly GCA_026543865.1 of Argiope aurantia. Lineage (NCBI taxonomy): Eukaryota > Metazoa > Arthropoda > Arachnida > Araneae > Araneidae > Argiope > Argiope aurantia. The sequence goes on along the minus strand of JAPMOR010049682.1, from coordinate 29,704 downwards.
ATGAATAAAATACCATATTTGTAAAGTAAACTATTTACATAAATATCGAGGTCAAAACCAAGCATCAATGGAAGCATTTCACTTACCAGCTGTTTCATTGCCCAGAATACTATAATCTATTCCGACAGCTACAAGCAAGACTACAAAAGTAAGGAATTTAATAACAACAGCATGCAATCTAAGATATCCATATCTAATTTGAATAATACTTGCTTTGTTAATGATTTATATTTATGTAAATAAGTCATCCAATATTCATTATCTTCCTGGGATATCTTAAAGACTGAGAAACAAGATTTAGTTTTGCTTTAATAAAATGAAAGCATTCAATTATACATTAAACGGTTAAATTTTGGGAATATTTAAATTCTTAAATAATAAGGCATTTTCAGAGAGTTCAGTATTTCTTTAAAAAATAAATTATTTCTGTTAAAGTTATAAAATTTAAAATGCTTAAAATAGGAGACGAAAACAACATTTATTATCCTGTGAGAACATATTGTTTTGGCTTATATTAGATATTTTTATTCATATATTTATGTATTTTATATACTTCTACATTTTTTAATTATATATATGTATATATATTTTTTAAATTTTAAATTTTTCATGCTGGCAAAAGAAGTTTTGGAGCTTGAACGCTATTGAGATGAAAGAAAAAAACCATCGCTTTTCTAAATGTTGACAATTAATTAATGCAAATATAGACTAAATAATAATAATATTCTCACATGATAACATGAAATTTGAGATAGCAGATTTCAATTTTTTTTTATTTCATTCTGTCAATTTAAAATTTTATTTTAAAAATTAGCTTAAATTATACAATCAAATATAAAGAATTTTTCAATAGATATCAAGTTTACCAATGCGCAATTGCTTTTAAGTACTTAAAATTTGCTATGTGAATATGGAAATAATTCAATTTATAACTGGTTACTTAAAATACAATAATTAATCTTAGAGAGAAAAGAATTAATTACCTAAGAATTAATTACCTAATTAATTAAGAATATGATTAATTATTTAATTAATTAAAAAATTAATTTTAATTTTATTATTTTATTGTTGATTTTAATTTGGATAATTTCATATAAATAAATACAAATGGAAAATGTCTTGAAAGGTCAATTTCCTTGTTATTATTGATATTTAAAGATTCGAAAATATTCAATGTGCTGAACTTAAAACAACAAATTCACTAATAATTCTTATAATACTTTTTCTTCAAAAATATTTAATCAACATTAGTAAGAATATACTAATTTAATAAATAGTTTTACCAGTTTTCGCACTGCAGAAGAATTTTTCAAATTTCTCAGGAGATTCTACCAAATTGTGAGGGCAACTTGGCTGAGCTGATGACAGACACTCTTCGAAAGATGGAGACCAGACTGATGAGTCTTTATAAATAAGGGAATTTAAAGCTTGAAACTGAGGTGTATAAGGTAAAACTTCATCAACATTAATAGAAAACTGTGCTTCCTTATTTTGGTTTGCCTCTACTAAGACACATGACCCATTACCAAATTCTAAACATCCTATTATTGGAGGAGGCGTCTCTTCAAAAGGAGGTTCAGTTGTATATGGCGGAGGTTGCGTTTCAGGCAAAAGTTTTGGAACAGTAGGTAAAGTTGTGGGTGGAGGCATATACGGAGAATATGGTAAAGGAGGATACTTTTTGAGAGGAGGAGGAAGGTAATCTGGAGAAAGTATATAAGCAGGATGTGGGTCAGAAGGTGTGATATAGGAAGGAGGAGGAGGTGGAGGTGGTATATAAGTGAGAGGTACTCGAGCAGGACGAGCGTATGGTGAAAGTGGTACCTCATGGGGTGGTGTATAAAAGGGTGGAGGAGGCGCATAATAGATAGGGGGTAAAGGTGGAGTGACACAAGTAGGTAATGCTGCATCTGGTTGGAGAAAAGCTATGTTGATGTCCTTTGATAAGAACAGAACACCTTCATCAGAAATAACTAGAGGCCTAGAACTAAATATGAGAAGCCGTTTGAAACCTAGAAGGAAGAGAAAGCAAAAAAACATGTTTCAAAAATTGCTGAAAGGTAAATTTTTTAGTTCTTTTAGTTTAAATTATTTTTATTATATATTCTTTAGTTTATATTTCAATGTTCCGAATATTAAAAAAATCTTGGAATCCATTTTTTTTTCAAATTCATAATAGGATGGAGCTAAATCAAAAGTTAGTTAAACTAATCAATAAACCGATAATTAGTTGAAAGTTTTGAATTAATGTATTCTCATCAAGAAAAACAAGTGCATAAAATTTCAAAATTCTGCCTCGTTAAGAAGTGAGTGAAAAATTGATTACAACTTTCCATTTTTACGTACATGAGACAAGTCAAATATGCATAATTTGTTAAGAAATATAAAAAGGTTTTGTCTTGGCTTTTAATTCAGAAGTCATATTCTATAGATTTAGATGAATGAAGGACATATATTTACCTTGAGAAAGACATTCGCAATTTGGAAGTGAAACAAAAGGGATGATCTCTCCAGGAAATTCTAGAGAAGCTAGGCCAATATTTTGAATTATTTTAAAGAATCCCTTGATGCATTTTATTGACAGAGGATCTGGAAAGCAGAATAATAACATTAAATTGGCTAGAAATATAAACATTTAATTGGTTAGAAATATAAACATATAATTAAGGACCAGCATGAAGTTCATTATAAATTTCTTTAGCGCACATCACAAAATGTGTTTAAATATTTTATTCTAATAAAGGATCTGTTTTATGTGTTTTGCATACTTATCTTATATGTGTTTTTTTTAAATTGATTCCAATTATATTTGCTGTTTTTCAAACTGACTTCGATTTTCATACTAAGCAGAAAACTTTCTTGGCTTTGATTTCTTAAAACATTAAATTACATTATTTCCAATTAGATGGAAAAAAAACGATTTTTTTCAAAGCTGCATACATTTATATTTCATCATCTTGACAATCGATTTTAATGTGATTTAATATTCTTCGTCTCTTTTTTTTAATTGTATATAGTTTTTTTTATACTATATTCCAATTCGGAAAAATTTTAAAGAAAAAAGGAAAACAAATTCTTTAACAAACCACAAACAAGAATAAAATTTCAATCAATTGAATAAATGGATTGACATTATTATTGTCATATAAAACATCCTTCGGTAGTAAAGTAGTCTGACCAACTTGTGAGGGAGATTAGGGAAATCATAAACGATTCCGAATCAAATAATATTGCAGAGTTGGAAATAAATTCTTCATAAGAAACCAGCGGAAGTGGTCTCCTCAAAAACTTCTCACATACTTTCTAAAAAATCTGTCATGCCAGAGAATGCCTTGCATGGTACTAGAGTACGATAGTTACGAAATATTAACTTTTGGCGCGAATTTAGCATTTTTACTGAAATTATCGTGCTATCCTTCGCGAGTTATTTGGCGATTAATCCCTGGCATATGGTTAATGATATCCGAAATTCGAATTTGTATTTTAAATACGATTTCTCAACCGATTGCAACAAAAATTTGACACAAAACTGTATTTGTAGTCACAAAACTCCATACCAAATTTTACATTTAAATGTCACTGTCTTTTTGAATTATTGTGTTTACATTTTTTCCAAAAGCACAGACCAATAGACAATCAAACTTTTGTTGGATTGTGCTCAAAATTCGAAAGGCGTCTGCCTGTAAATGTTAAATATGTGTACTGAATCTTATCTGTCTAGGTCTCTTCGTTTAGTGATTATTATTTAATTTATATTCTAATATCCGGACAGACGAGATTCCATTGAAGAGACTTTACTCAAAATTTGATAGAAATCGGAAAATTCAGTGTAGAGACCGTAACCAAATTTCAATCATCTAGCTAAAAGCATATTTGAGTTATCTTTATCACAGACATACAGATGAACATATTTTAAAAAAAAATGTTTTTCGAACTCAGAGAGGACTAAAACGTGGAGATTCCTGAAAATACCGATTTCGATTTTTTTTATTATTTTTTTACGATTACTACACATTTGCTATGCTACGTTTACGAGAAAGTAAAAAAAAATTGGTACAAAGCAGTCTTTTAGGACATTGAAAAAAAAATGAAAAAAGTAAAAAAAGCATTGTATGGAAACTGGAAGGCACACTTTCATCCTGAAATCTTTTAACCGTAAATATTTTGGATTCATAAAGTACTATAGATAGCTTCTGCTTTCTTATCTGGAAAGTGTAGAATATTTGATCTTCCTACATCAAATACTATGGAATTTTTCGAAGAAGGATGTGTTTCCTAGTTGCGGCATAGCTCAGACTGATTCCAGCATGAACTTGGTTTTAATTGGGCTTCTGCCAATTAAGTCCAAACACGCATAAGTGTCATATTTGGTTATTTCTAAATGGTGCGTGAAAATTTGGTTCACTGGTTTACACGATCATCAAACTTATCAAGCCTTGACTTTTTTCCAAAAAGAACATAAAAAGTAAAAATATATCAAAACTCTGCTGAAGTTGTCACGTCTGAGATGCCGCAGGAATTTCCCAAAATATTACCGTTTCTATTTAATGCCTGTGACAGGGGTGGCGAACCTTTATGGATCAACGTGCCATTTTTCCTAAAGAAATGTTTAATGAAGTATAGACGTGCCGTCAAATAATTTTGACTTGTGATTATTGGGAAAATAATAAAACTAAATACCAACAACTCAAAACTCTTTATTTACTACGAAAAAATACAATTTGCACTGTATAGTAGTAAAGGTTTTAGTTATAAGCGTAATTCAAATTAAAGTAACATTAGTGAGACTTCTTTTGTAGCAGATTAGATGACAAATAATTTATATTAGGGTTGCAAGATGTTTCTTTTGGCAGAATGCATGCTGAATTGGTGTCATTTGCCAAAGGGTTTCTAAGAGAGTCTTTAATGTTATTCATCTCTGAAAATAATAACTCACAGTCATAGGTAAATGAAGTTATGGTTAAAATAGCGTGAGCCAGCTTCACCAAACAGTTACATGTGTCTGGAATCGAATTCCATGTTCCCAAAATTTCGTTACTGGCATTTTTACGTATATTGCTTGTTAATATTTTTGTCTCAATCAATTCCAACTTATTCCTTGTTTCAATATATTTTTGAATCCATATTGAAATCAATCAGTTGCATTTCAAATTCTTCAATTTCCAACCAATCGAATTGGGACAGGTTCAGTTTAACAAATGAAATTACAACAGGTACATAAAAAGCTTGAGCGTTTCCGATAATTATTTGAACTGAGAAAATCTGGCTGAAAATTCCTTGATTGACGAATCAAATACAGAAATAAATTCTTCAATAACTTTTTCTTCGTCTGGTTTCTCATGTACATCTATATCTTTCATATTTTTTTTTCAAATTTAGGAAGTACTTGTAGTTTTTTTTTAATAATATCGCTCCTAAAACATGCAATCCAGCGTCAAAAGCGCGAATGAAATAAATCATGACGATAATTGTTTTATTTGTGTCTTGAAGCTTTACGTTAAATTCATTGAAACATTGGCATATGTCTGTAAAAAACATCAATTTTGAGAGCCAAATAACATCCAACAACAGTGGATATTGTTCAATTTCCCCCACATTTTGCTGAAATAGTCTGATTTCTTCCAAGCAGTCAACAAATCTTTGACGTACATATTGCGGCTCAACCAGCGAACATTATTATACATTAGTAAGCCATGACTTCATCCAACAAAGCCTCTAACTTTCGTTTATTTAAAGCCTTCAACGACATGAGGCTGACTATTTTTGTGACTAACGTCATTACATTATCAAGAGATATTAAACCACTCTTGGAACACAAGGATTGTTGGTAAATAATGCAGTGGAGACGTCTGTTTGAAATAAACTAATAAAACCTTTTTTTCCCACCATATTTGAAGCACCATCAATTATTGAAACAATTCTTTTCAAATCAATTTCTTTCTCAGCAAGCGAATTTTTAACAGCTGTACAACTATCTGCCCTTTTTTAAATGGAATGGGAACACTTATATTTGTTTGTAATACTTCATAGTGAACTTTGTTATTTTGAACTAAAATGCAAAACGTTTTGATCGGTGGAGTGCCTAAAATATTGTGTCCCGTGCCATCAATGGCATGCGTGCCAATGGTTCGCCATCCCTGGCCTATTATAAGAAAGAGCCTATGTAAGAGCTTATTGCTGAACTTTAAAATGACTTTTAGCATTTGCACTTTTTGTGAATGAGAATTTCGTGGTTAAAGTTTATGTTGCATTAACATATGACTATTCTATTTTTCGTTTTGCTTTAGCGTATGAAGAATTCATATGCAAACTTGATGTTTAATATGTTTTCTAATCACCGTTGTGTTGTCTATTACTCCTGCAAGCTTGCTACACCGACTCTGATTTTATTAATTACTCTAAACACCCAATCATAGAGAGGGAATACATAATTAATTAAATATTAAGAAAATATGTCTTCGAATGGATTATGTTCATCCAATTGTGAGTAATATTATATGGTATAAAGAATATTTCTCAATCATTCACTTTTCCAATGCTTCTTGTCTGATTCGGCTTTGAGAGTTCTGAAATGCATATCACTGAAATGTGACATTCTTATAGGCAATACTTTTTTCTCCCGTGCTCTAGATAGAGATTTCTAACGTTTTCTTGAATTTTGATTTTAATACCTAATAAACGGAACAAATTAGGAAAAACGTGTTCTAACTGACAGCGCTGGAGAGAACCCGTTTTATTCGTGTTTAGACTGATTTGTTAGACAATATTATAAATATCTATCCAAAATAATTGTATTAAACTATACTTAGTAAAACAGTGTTTGAGGAAACAACTTATCATCGATGAAATAAATATTTTTTATTTTTTAACTGTACTTTGCTTACTTTTTTTAATTTAATTTTTTATTTATGCTTTACTAATATTTTATTATACGTATTTATTTTTATTGTTTCACAAGCAACAAATCTAGATTCATACGATTTTAATTGGACAAAACTAGAAATAATTAGGAAAAAATCTGTTCCTTTCGCTATCAATCAGAACGTGTTTTTGAACGCTATCAGTTAGTCTTAGTTCATTCGGATTCTCCCTAGCGCTGTTATTTAAAACGCGTTTTACCTAGTTAATTCGAATTTCAAT
>JAPMOR010049682.1:0-14741 GCA_026543865.1 Argiope aurantia | reverse complement strand
ACATGTTGGTGTTCAACTATGGTGTTTCAACTATGAATTTTTTTTAAGTGAAAACACATTCTTAAAAGCAATTTTTGATGTGAGTAACATGCCGATTTGATGAACTAGGGGATCGTAAATTATTGAAAACGAAAAAGTGGTTTAGAACTCTTATTTGCAAAAATATTAAAACTTTTACAAAAATAAAAGCTAGAAAATATAAGGAATTTTATACTCTTTCATTTGATATAAGTCTTAGGGTAAAAACTGAGGAGGTTTTAAGATATTCCAGAAAAACTAAAATGTTTGCCAGGAAACATCGCTGCAACATCAGTACCGATGTTTACAGAGGTATTGATAAATTCGAAACGTAAATTTTGAGAAGTGATAGTAGGCATTAAGGGGATGAAAAATCATCATAAAACATTGGGTCATAGGAGACGTTTATTATCGCAAAAACTGACATCTAAGAGAATGCCCCTGTGAATGCGAGGATTTCGAACAAGGTAGTCGCGAAGAAGAAGCTTTCTCGTATCTAAATTTTCCATGCATTCGAGGAATATAAAAGCATCTTGAATTCATTAAAGCATTAAAATTCTCTTTCGCAAACAACATGTCAGATTTCACGAATGACGAATATGCGGATATGCATTTAATTTACGATCGAGCGGATTGTAATGGGCGGCTAGCACAAAGAATATACCAATAGCAATATCCAAGTAGGCATTGTCCACACCACAGCACCTTTGCAAATATTAATAGACGGTTGCGGGAGACAGGATCCTTCAAAATAACAAAATAACGAACGCAGTGTTGCGCACACCTGAAACAGAAAACAGAGTTTTGCAGCGCTTTGCCGATATCCCATCGACAAGCACGCGATCAGTTGCAGCTGAATTGAGTATTCGGTGCGAAATGGTGTGGAAAGTCATGCGTGCTGAAAACATGTACCCCTTCCACTTGCAGAAAGTCCAACTCCTATGCGATGACGATTTCCCACGTCGGATGGAGTTCGCACGCTGAATACTTGGTGCCACACAGAAAGATGCACTCTTTCCTGCAATAATTTTATTCTTAGATGAAACCTTCTTTATTAGAGAAGGCGCCTTCGACACGCACAATACACATATTTGGTCATCCGCAAATTCCCCATATTAATATCTTGTCGAAAGTACAAAACAAATTTAGTATTAACATCTGGGCAAGAATTCCCGGAGATCATTGTTGGGACACCATTTTATGCCCGAACACCTCAGTGGATTAAAGTACCTTGTTTTCTTGCAGCACGTGCTTCCAGAATTACTACAGGGAATACAGACCATTGCACGCCAGGACATGTGGTTAATGCTTGATGGCGCACCAGCGCATTTTTCGTATTCTGTGCGTAACTATCTATATAATACACATCTTGGGAGCTGGATTGGACGTGGTGGATCTGTTGATTGGCCTCCACGCTCAATGGACCACAATCCCTTGGATTTCTTCTTCTGGGGCCACATGAAATCTCTTGTTTATCAGACACCTTTGGATACAGTGGAAGATCTCATAACGCTCCTCGTCGCTGCTGGAGAAATCGCAAGCACGCCTGGTATGTTTGAGTGTATCCGGCAGTCCTTTAAACTTCGGTATCGGTTGTGTTATGACCTACGCGGCCGAAACATTAAGCAATTTTTATAAAAGTATCTCATCGTCTCCTTTCTTATGTTAAAATGTCTGTGCTGTAAATATATGCTGCATCTGCTTTCCACCAAATAAATTTTAACCCTCGTTTGCAACTTTATATTTCTTTGGAAATTCTTATCGCCTTAATGCCTACTGTCACTCCTCAGAATTTTTATGTAGAATTTTGCATTACCTTCTGTAAACATTGGTGCTGATGTTGCAGCCATGTTTCCGGCAAACATTTTAGTTTTTCTGGAATATCTTAAAACCTCATCAGTTTTCATTCTACAGATTACTCAAATTAAAGAGTATAAAATTCCTTATATTTTCAAGCTTTTATTTTTCTTAAAATTTTAATATTTTTGCAGATAAGGGTAAAAACTACTTTTTCGTTTTCAATAATTTAAGACCCCCTGGTTCATCAAATCGGCATGTTACTGACATGAAAAATAGCTTTTGAGAATGTGCTTTCACTTAAAAAAAATCATAATTGAAACACATTTGTTATTTTTTTATTAATTTTTTACAGTTTCTAACAGTTCTCCGATTCCTTATATTTTTGCGAATTTCACACCCTAAACGTCGTTTGAGACCCCATATTGTATGGTGATTCTTAATCCTCTTGATGCCTAATATCACCCTTCTGAATTTGTCGGTCGAATTCAGCAACACCCAGCATATATATACATGTATATATAGTAACCAATCTAAAGTAAGAAATAGTTTGAAAACGAAACGAAAACGAAAACGAAACAGCAACTAAAAATTAACTAACAACTAAAGAATCGCAACTAAAAATTATTTCTTATCCAAACTAAAACCGAAAAAGGAACAGGAAAAAACTTCATAGTATTTAGAGAGCGCAGATCTTTCTTAATTTTTTAAAAAAGCTCTCACTTTTATATATGACGAATATTTAAATGAAAATGTCATTCCTAAAAATAACTGGCTTGAGTTATGTAATTTTAATATTACTGAAAATTACGTTTTTAATGGTATTAATTTTTATAAACAAGTTAAGGGTATTCCAATGGGAACAGCTTTCTCAAGTGCTTTAGCTAATAATTTCCTACATTACTAAGAGAAAAAATAATTAAATATAATTTAATAAACGGGTGGAGGTATATTGATGATCTACTTTTGATTAACTTCGACAATACTAATATTGTTACTAATTGCTATCCAAAAGATTTAATTCTAACAGAAACAAATAAAAATCAACTTGAGGCTACCTTTCTGGATTTAAAAATTGAAATTGCTAATGATAAAACAATAGTTGGTATCTACGATAAAAGGGATGAATTCAACTTTAAAATAACAAAACTATGTAACTATCATTTCAATCTAAACTCTAAAATTTTCAAAAATCTAATTTTCTCACAAGTTAACAGAATCAAAAGGGTTTGCAATAATAAAACTTCCTGTATTGAAGCATCAAATAACCTCATTAAAAATTTAATTAAAAAGGAATTTCCTAGAAATTATTGTAATGTCAACTTTTTAATTAAACAAGGTATGGTTTTTGATGACCTTTACCTGAAATAAAAATAGATCTTTCCTTGCCTATTAGATCAATCAATAGATGGCGCTGGGAGCCTAGAATTTTTCTTTTACCTAAATTACCGTTAGCTTTGTGTTTTTAAAAAGCGGGAATCACAAACGATAGCTTAAAATTTCCTTGCCTGCTGCTGGTATGTTTTTTCCTTTTTGTTTTCCTTTAACGATTCTGTGTTATTTTACGGTATTATTGTTTTTATTGTTATTTTTTTATTGTATTTTTACTTATTAGTGGTTATTTTCTTCTAAATTGTTGTTTTGTATTTTCCTTTCTGTTAAAATGGTATATCTCTTGTGCCTAATTTCAGGGGATTTTCGGGTCACGAGGAATCAGTATTAGACTTTCTTGTCTGCATTCCTTAACAGAAAAAATCCTTTTTTTTTTAATCCCTGCCTGAAGTAACCCTTGAAAAAGTCTTCAGGCCGGATTTTTTTTATTTGGTTTATTGATTGTAAATTAATGGCGGCGCGGAGAAATCAACTAAGTCTTTTCGAAACGGGGAAAAAACCCTTTAAAAACTGCCCTTTAAATAGCGAATTCGGCCATGCTTCCTTGCGATCGCACCTTGAATCATGCTAAATCTATTTCACAGGTATAAAATAGTCTTTTTTATGTAAATGCAAGAGGTTTTACTCGTTTTCGCGTTTCACTGAAATGCTAGCTTAGCCGCATTATCACCATTTTTCAGGGCTCTGGCGGCGCAGTGTTCCAGCTGACGGAACATCCCCTAAATGAAAACAATAAGTACAATCCTCACAAAATTTAACCTCTGCACCCCTACAAGCCTAAATAGGTTATCTGCAATTTTTTTTTGTTTGAGTTTAAAATTTAAAAGGTAGTGTGCTGCAAAGGATTAATGACATCACCAATTTGATAATTAAAAATTCTTTGTTGTAAAAATAATGGGCATAAAGTCTAAGAAATCTAATTCAAATTAAACATAACGTGTATTCTCGGCTAACCAACTGATCATCAAAGGCAGCTAATTTCAAAGAAAAGAAATTAGCCGCCTGTGTAAAGTTGAAAATCCCCGACAAATTCGAAATACTCACCGAATCCAATAGCACAAGCAGTAGCAAATGATGTATCTGGATAATTTTGACACAACGGACAAGTCCGATCCGATATCTCAGGGCAATCATTAGTAGCGTAGGGTTCAGCAGCCATAGGAACAAGAGAATAAGGACTTCCATAAATAGAATAGGGATCACAACCTGGTAAAACTAAAGTAGAAGGCACGGGCAGAATATATATTCGGAAATCGGCATTAAGCTGTGCTGCTGGAGGTACAGGAGGAACTGGGCCCATAAGTAGCACGATGATTGGTCCTGATTTTTAGAAAAAAAATGAAAAAGAATAAACTTACAGGGTATTACATTCATATTTTAATCGTAAACAGCAAGAGAATTAATAGAAATTCTCGTAATATATAACCATTTTAATTTTTTATGTATTTTAATGTTGTAATAAAATCTCTTTATTGCATTGATTTAAGATCAGTTTTAACATCACGCGTTAACAAAAATGGCATACTATCGAATTTTGACCCATACAATATGGAGTAATTCTAATACAATATGGAGGTGGTGAACTTTTTAATCAAATTTTATAATCATTTTACAATAAAATTATATTTATATTGGCTAAACTATTAATAGATTATAAAATGGTAGATATCTCAGAATTCTTGCACAAACTGAAACATTATGTAAAACAAAAATTATAAAGTATAGAATATAAGGTCTGTAATTACAAGAATCCACTGTGAATCTCAATATGAAATTATTTGATTGAGCAAGATGCCCAATTACATTCAGTTTCCCGATTTGGATTTGCAAGTACACTTGAGGAGTTTTAATTAAATAGCAGTTGTGATTACTACTTTACACCATGTAAATTATCTCAAAACATCTGATACAGACAATCTTTCCATAACCACATAAGAAAAAAAAATAAGAATTTAATTTGAATATCGCATAATATGACTGCTGGGTGAAATTTTCTTGTTAAATCATCAAGGCATACATAAAACATCCATTGGATTCTGGAAAATAGCAAGGTGAAATAAAACTTGAAGTAATATGGAGCTTCAAAGAAATGGCATTATTCCTAATTATTCTTTTATATAATTTTGTAACGAGTTCAGGAATTCTTGGAGATATTGTCACGTAGAACTATAGTATAGAACTCAATGACACACACAAGAGGTAGAACTAAACCATTTAATTAACAGAACTCGGAACTGAGAATACAGTAACTGACAAATCTTCTGCTTTTATGCAAGCAGAGAAAGTTCCAGAATACTCTTCTGGAGACAGTAAGAAAAGTCCAGAACACTTGTCTGGTAAACTAAATAAATGCCCAGTATCTTCTGGAACATCAAATAAAGAAAAACATAAAATCAAGGAATTAAGTATTTACATATACTATTTATCGCATTGTCTCTAGCGGGATTCAAACGCAGGTCTCTTGATCATGAGAACAGTGCCATGACCATTCGGCCATGGAGATTCGACTCTCTTTCTTCAATGCGGCATTGCTCTCTCCTTAGAAGAACAGTGTTTCGATGTTATGACACTTCATTGTGTGGTTCTAGCTCTCGATCGAGTCATGGGGCCAGTATAAGTTGCCGTGTCTTCATGGTGAGTAGTCTCTTCAGAAATGTCTATTTCCGGAACCTCCATTATTTTATAAGAATGTTGGTCGTCTTGTTCTTCTGGGTCATGGTATGGCTTCATGCGTAAAACATGGACAACTTCCTTTGGTTTCAGCCTTCTAGAATTAGGATTGAAATCGGCTACTTTATAAGTGACGTCGGACAACCACCTCAAAACTTGATAAGGGCCGAAGTACCTCTTGAGTAGCTTCTCAGAAAACCCCTTTTTACGAACTGGAATAAAAATCCACACCAACTCCCCTGGTTCATCTCCAGACCATGACGCATCGACTTTCAATGGGTTTCTGAACAGACTATCATCATCTTTGTGTTTCTTTCCACTTTTGTACACCACTGTAACGTCGTATTCTTGGAGTCGCAGCGCCCATCTAGCGAGTCTTCCAGAGGGATTCTTCAGTCCTGCCAGCCAATACAGGGAATTATGGTCAGTGACGATCTTGAAAGCCTTTCCAAAGAGATATGGCCGGAACTTAGTTATAGCCCATGTGGCCGCAAGACATTCTCTTTCAGTTGTGGAATAGTTTTTCTCAGCCTTCGTCAGAGTCCGTGAGGCATAAGCTATTACTTTTTCCTTCCCATCTTGGATTTGGACTAATACTGCGCCAATTCCGTATCCACTCGCGTCGGTGTGAAGTTTCGTTGGTGCAGTTTCTTCATAAAGGCCTAAGACAGGATCGGAGGTAAGATCTTTCTTCAAGGTATTAAAAACTTCCATTTGTTCAGGTCCCCACCAGAATTTTGTGTCCCCCTTCAGTAGCAACTGTAGAGGTTCGGCTTTATGGCAAAAATCCTTGATAAATCGGCGATTGTAAGAGCAAAGTCCCAGAAAGCTTCTGATGTCATGGATATTCCTAGGCACGGGAAAGTCACTCACGGCCTTTATTTTTTCTGGGTCCGGTCGTACGCCATCACTGGATGCTAGGTGTCCCAAGATCTTTATCTCTTGTGCTCCAAAGCGACATTTTTTTGGTTTAAGGATAAGGCCGCCTTCTGTATACACTGAAGGACGGTTTTCAACCTCTGAAGATGTTCGTCAAATGTTTCTGAGAACACCATAATGTCATCTAAATAGCAAAGGCACATTGTCTATTTTAAATGTCGCAGAAGATTTTCCATCATCCTTTCAAAAGTTGCAGGAGCATTGCATAAGCCAAATGGCATCACTTTAAACTCGTATAATCCCTCAGGTGTAATAAAAGCCGTTTTCTCACGATCGGCTTCATCGACTTCTATTTGCCAGTAACCGGAGTAGAGATCCATAGACGAAAAATATTTTGCTCCCTTCAGGCAATTCAAGGTGTCTTCAATACGTGGCAATGGATGCAAATCTTTCTTGGTAATTTTGTTGAGTCGGCGATAATCAACACAAAAACTCCATATTCCATCTTTTTTCCTGACCAAGACGACTGGAGATGACCATGGACTTTCTGATGGTTGAATGATGTTTTTCTCTAACATTTTGGCTAAATCCTCACTGATAATGCGGCGTTCGGATGGAGACACTCTGTAAGCTCTCTGACTAATAGGTATGTGGTCGCCTGTGTTTATTCGGTGTTTAACATTGAGTTGGTTTCCGTTCTCGAAGGTCCTTTCTTGATCGAAAATTTCTGAAAACCTCTGGAGTAGATGAAACATTCTTTCTTTTTGGTCGATCCTCAAATCCGGAGCTATCATCGTGGTATAATCGATGACACCCAATTTTGTCTTTGAAGTGGTCGTGGAATAAGGCGATCCCTCACTTATGGTATTTACGCAGTCTTCGTGTAAAGGTTCGGCATACCCGATGCACATGCCTTTAGGGATGATCTGAGGTTCTTGTCCGTTGGCAACCCAAAGTTCGGCTTTTCCATTAGATGTAAAATTTTCATTGTTCATTGTGGTTTAATTTCTTTATATTATTTTCAGCGTTTATACTTTCGATTTTACTTTCTCTTGCATATCTGTGATAAAAGCACTTGCTTTCTATTTCTTTTTTTTATATATATATTAACAAATTAATGATTTAAAAAAAACTTTTATTTAATTATATCAAACAATACTTACCACTTAGACCCTCAAAACTTGCTAGACATCTTACAGGTAGCAATGCTGTCAATGCGCTGACCACAATCTTTGGGTCTCTCGTCCTTGTGATATCATAAACGATATTTGTACGTAAATTCAAGCACGTGGGCCCTGAATAAGCTGAATTTGCTCCTATAAAAATAATATTTTCTTTAAACATTTAATGCATATATTTAAGAGTTCGTTTTGTTAAAATAATACTTAATACTCAGTGAATTTATAGTTCCAGCTTCGAAGATATTGAAATTAGTATTACAAATCTGTAATGTTGCTTCCCAGCACAGATGGTTCCATAGTAGGAAAGAAAGGACAGTCTTACGGATAGCTGTCTGGATACTAATCGGAGGCCGGATCAATGACCCCCGGGATTGGCCACAAACTTGACGACCATTAGACGACTTGGCGATGAATTTGGCAACTTTGGAAACAAAATTGATAATGCTAGAAACTTCAAGAATTTTGGCGATAAGACCAATAGGAGCCGAGTTATGCTTGATAGTTTGAGATTCTTCTCTGCTCTGCTCCAGAAATTGTAAAAGGCCGGTCGTCGAAGTAGAAGTCAGCCGTGTAGTTAATCGGATAGTGAGTCAACGACGAATCAATAGGATCACTCCAGCGAAGCACACGCGTTGAGTGGAGTGCAAACGATCAAGTGATTGGTGGATTGAGCTGTGAACTGAATCTTTGAGTTTATCACTGAAGCAGCATCTAGTCGTGTCTGAAGTAGCCAATCGTATTGTAGTGAGTCGGTAGTTGGGTACAGTAAAAGCGAGGAGACAATGGAGGATAACAGGCGTTTGGAGAGACCGTAGAGAAGAGTTAAGTAGATTCCCTCCTTCTGCTGAGTTCTGTCTGACAGATTTGTATGTTGTAATTATTGTTTGCTACCGATTACTACTTGCTCTAAGTGTGTTGCTGCGTATTGCTTATGCTGTGTTTTGTCGTCTGCGTATTTGTGTCTTTGTGTTAATAAACGTCGTTGTTTATTGTTGAGGCCTGTTGACTGTAAGTACACCATGCACCCTCTACAATCGAACCCGTAGTTGAGTTTAATGGAATTATTTTGGATTTACGTAACAATACCAAATAGTTGAATATTTCATAATTTCAAATGTAACTTAAAGACTGAAGTGTATTTTTTATGAAGAATAAATTATCAAATTGGAATTCTACGAGTGTCTTTTTTTTCCTTCGCCTCAAGTTCCGATAGACCATAAAAAATATGAGTAGAGAAAGAATGAATTTTTACCAAAAGTTATGTACAAGCATAATTTCTTACCGGTATAATGGATGGTCTTTTTTCATATAAGTAGCAAGATTTTCAATCCCCAAAGAGCACTCCATTAGTGATGTATGGTGGTTTTATGGCATCTCTTTGAAACATCTCATTTGCCTCATTTTCCTGGAGGCTTTGGCCTAATAACGATTTCTTCAATTCAGAAAAGAGGTGAAAATCACTCTGCTCTAAATCATGTTCTCATTAAAAAGTGATGACAGCGCAAGTGAGACGCAACAGATTAACTTGTTTAATGAATTTATAAAGCGATTCGGAAGAAATGGTGGGTGCTGGAATTCCAGGCTACTGGCTAGCCTACAGGCGTACTAAAACTGCGAAAAAATATGGGAAGGGGTGAGAATGTTTAGAAGATTCCTGCTCTCGAAGAACTCCCAGACAAATGAGAAGCTTCAAACTAGCTTTTAGGCCTATCTAGCATCTCTCACAGCGACGTTCTTCGAAGAGAGAATCGGAAACCTGGTCGTCCGATGTCAAGGAATGTCCAGATCTTCATGGAGATTATATCGAAAAGTAACCATGATTATGCATAATTTTCGGTAATAAATTCATTTAGTCTGCACCTTTGTTCTTTTATTTAAGGCACAAAGGGACCCTGTTTTTGAAATATTAAGACTGAAGAATTCCTAGATTTATTCAGTAAAAGTCGCTTTAACAAAGAAAAACAATTTATTGAAATGTGAACCATTAGAACCTATGTTACTACGAAAAAAAAAGAAGAAAAGGGAACTTCTGAATGAGTGCATAATGTCTCTGAATCCGCATTTTAAATGTATAAAATATTGATGATGGCGAATAATATATAACTGATTATTTGAAAACAGGAATTCGAGAACAGAACTGCATTTTTGTGCGAAAAAATCTAAAAAATATTTTACTACCGGCTAATAATGAGCGAATTAGAATTGAATTATATTATGTTTTAAACACAAAAAAGTAGACTAATAACTTCATCATATTATATTGACAGCAATATATTTTTAATAAAAGAAATTAAACATTGTATTTAAATACGAAATTATCCGAAATCGATGTATACTAATTCAGAAATTTATAAAAGAAAAGGGGAGGGGGGGGGGTTCTGGATTTTAGATTTGAATCCTTTGAACAACTGTGATCTCTGATGAGATGAACTCTTTCAAAAATTTTTATCTTTAGTTGGTGATAATTTATGATGATCTGTGAGAAGAATGTTATTTTAAATAATAAGAAAGACAATATCAACATTTGTCATAGGCTTCTTTGTAAATTTATATACGAATTATTTTCCTTTTCAAGAAAAAAAATCGAATGTCCCTCTGAAAGACTAAAAATAGAATCGGATGAATTTCATATAAAAAAACTGTCTATTAATCAATCTATCAATCATATATAACGCTATCCATATTTAATATTTTTAATTCTGTGTTTTTATTTGTTTATTGTTGTTACTTTTATCAAGATTTTAAAAATACCTGAATGATAAAAACTAAATTTAGTGAAATAAGACACTCACCTTGTAGAGTAGATGCGTCAGGAACTCGAATCACCGCCAAGTTTGCTAGAATAAAGATTGAATAACATTTAATCCAAATTAGCAATGGTGCTGCAAAGGAAACTTCTAAATGATTATTTCGAAAAATACAATTTTGACATCGTAGGGTTTCAGAGGGTAAATATTAGTTATATGTATCAGTTCTAGAACAGATTATTTGAAACTCCCCAACCATTTTGTCAGTCTAATTTGGAGTCTTATGTTGGCAGCTTCGTCTGGTTCCAACAGAAGACACCAAATAGTCTCGATTATGACTATTATGACTTCTATATTGAGACCAATAGTCAAAATCGAGCGCCAGCATGAATAAGGTGTTGTAATATTCTAACTAAAACTGAATGTTCCTGTTTCTAAATAAAATATTTTAGTTTTTATACAGCAACGTATTCTAATTATACGGTAATCAAATCACACACCACACTTTAGCCACATCTTAACTGCAGAGGATTTTTTTGAATACATAAGTTCAAATATAAGTAACAAGAATATATTTAGAAATATTAATTTTATAATAAATTAATGTGACAAAGACATATTATCTCCACTATATTTAATTGAGATAGAACAATTGAATTTTTCATTACAACAATGGTCCTGTTCAATTTATTCTACAGTAGCATTCTACAATAAATCGATTAATAAATCAAACATTCTCATCTACCAAGGTCAAGTCCTCTATTTCAAAATCCCTGTGACTTTTTGCTTCGAAATTATCTTATAATCATGGTTTATCGAGGAGTTATTTACATCGTAGATAAAGCAGAATGTTGAATAATGTGCGATAATATATTATTCAATATCCAACTATATTAAACAATATTTCGAGTAAACGTGCGCTTCTAGAGATGTAGCTGCAGAACATGCTCGGTTATTTTATTTTTAACGAGATATTGTATAGTGCCTTTTCGCTTTTCAGCGTGACAAAATTTTATAATAGAAACCAAGTATAGTATAACCTTGAAATTTGCACCGTTTAAAGAAAGGATTTGAATTTCTTCCTATAAGATTTCTGTATTTTGGTCAAATAATTTTTTTTTATTTGTAACAATTTTTCTCATTATTCTTTATAAAGGAAACTGCTACTATCTATTCAAAGATTAATAATAGCTGATAAAAATAAAATAAAAAATTATAAATATTTATCTACATGGTTTAATAAATAATATCGATAAACATCTGTGAACGGAAGAATCTAAAAATAAGATTCAAAAAATCCTGCAAAGATCTCAAATAATCGGCATTTCTAAATAAAGTACCCTCTAACTCTATATATGAAAATCGGGTAAGAATTTTTACAGCGACCTCATAATATCTATTCCGAGATTATACAGCTTGCGCAACACTTGTTTTTTTCCCCCTAATGTTTTACAGCAGGATCTCTTTCCATGTCATTCATTTTTAGAACTTTGCTTCCTCACTCATTTCCATATTTCTAACATACATGCATACGGATACGGATACATGCATACGGATCCTTAAGAACACTGATTTTATAGACATTTTTCTGAATTACAGTGCTTTAATTCTAATTTTTCTGTCGCAGCGTTTGATATAGACTAATTTTATTCCATCTAGAGTTATGAAAAAGCTGAAAGAATGGTCTCCTTCAAATCCTTTATAAATATATTATGCTGAACTCAATTCATGATGTAAAACAGTAAAACTGCATTGCAAACTCCCATTTCAGTTTTCATTTAAAAAATCTTGAAATAGACAAAATATTAGATCGCAAAGTGAATAAATGAAAATTTGACATCATACCGAATCCGGCGGCACAGTATTGTTCTGTAATATCTCCTGCTGCGTCAAGCCTGGCAGATACTGGACATGTGTCTGGTATCAGACACTTTGTCAAACTTGGGTAGACGAAAGGTAACTTGCCATTGTGGGATGGAGGTAGAGTTGGTAATGTAGGAAATGGCACGGCAGGTACTTGTTGTACAGTCTGTATTGGTAGTTGAGTTGGAGCAGGATTGTAAGGAGAAAGTGGCACATTTGATGGAGGTCCATATGGAAGAGGTGCTTGTGTTTGCGGAGGTGTAGGTTGTTGTGTAGGTGTAGGTGGTTGTGTAGGCGGAGATACATATGGTTCACGTGGTTGGATAGGCGGAGAAACGGGTGGTCGGCCGTAAGGCACAGAAACTTCGGGATTGTATTTAACCAGAGGGCATTGATTTAAAACATCAAGAATCTCTTTCTCAATATATCGATCAGTGGAAAGTAACACGGCTCGTTCAGTAAGCACAATTTGATTGAACAATAAACCATCCTTAAGAAAAGTTGATAAGGGCGTAATGAGAAAATATAGTCCTGAAGCTGCAATGAATAAATAGACAATATTAATAAATGTCTCTACAAATAATATACACAAATATACAATGTCTATTGGCTCTCTACAGGGGAGACTGAACTAGAGCTGCCGAATTTTCTGCGGATGTGTTGTGAAAGATGGGAATAGCACCTTCCAGTTATTTGTTTGAAATTTTAAATTAATAAGTAGATAGACTTTTTACGTATTTTGTTAACAATTTTCGAAAATGTTATCAAATAAAAATTCAAGAAATATTCTCTTGAATATTGTTGAAAACTACGATACCAATATCATTGTCGCATAGTATTTTCCTCGGGTGTTTTTTTTTTTTTATTTTAAGTATTTTTCTACGGCAGTACTATTTATTATAGTTATATTTTCTACCTTAGCAACTTTATCATCAACAAAATTAACGAATAGCTCCTGTTAGAATATTATAGCTTTAGGAATAAAATTTAGAATAGTTTTAGGAATAAAATTTTGGAATAAAGTTTTAAAGTAATACTGATAGCCAATTTCTGTAATTAATAAATTTGAAAAATGTTTATAATAATTCATCTAAAATCATCTTTCTTCTGCATCTTTCTGAAGTGCTATAAAACCAGTACATTAACTGTGATAATGTAAAAATTCTTGAATTTTTTTAACGTTATATGCTATTTGAAAGCACGAAATTTAATATACATAAAATCATTCTTAGAGAAAAAAGTGAAAAAAATAATAAAGAATAGATAATCCCCTGTAAAGCTTGGCCCATTGTAAAACAAAAAACTAAGAAAAATAAAGAAGAAAAATGCAAATATAAAAGTTATGTGGAAAATTTAACCTTTCACAGCACATTCACATGTCTCTGAAACAGAAAATCTCAGCAGCCTCCTGAATTCTTTTTCGTTGAAATTTCCATATAATTTAAGCATTCCGAATTTTCCGCATACTCGGCCATTATCATCTAAAAACATAAAAAATAAATATCTATTTTCAGGAAACTTAATGATGAAAAGTTTCCCGATCAATCTACTAATAATAAATAATAACTAAAAAATTCCATAATTCGATTTGCCATGCACAAATTGGTAAAAATTTGTCTAAAAATCAATGTGAAAACTCCAATAAGTAGCATCATTTCAAGAAACATTAATTTACAATTTCAATTTAAAGATTACTGTACCTTAAATTCGAAAAAAAAAAAGTTTTAAACATACATTTCAATCAGAGTGCAGTCACACAAAACAGCTCCATCTGATTTACTCGTACAATAAAATGCAAATCTTATCAAGAAAAATTATCAAATTAATTCATCATCAGACACTTATCAATGGTATGAATTTGGGACAAAATGAATAATTGACAAAAAAATAATAATTCGTATATAAATTTTGCACTGAAAGAAATTACAATTATTTTATTTTATTTATTTAAAACTTTTATATAATTAATAAAGAACTTTTGAAAGGTCAGCAGTTTTTAGTTTTCGGAATAATATAGAATTAGAAAATGTACTAATCACATATAGTATTTAAAAAAAACTACAAGGCATATCAAAATAGTTGCACGTAATTGATCCAGCACAAGCAAATTATATAATCCAGTTTATAATATCTCATATATGATTGTCACAGATTAATTAATAAAAAATCAGTAAACAATTTCATACACATTGAC
>JAPMOR010049681.1:0-57176 GCA_026543865.1 Argiope aurantia | reverse complement strand
CAAAATATATATAAAATCAGAAAAGATAACTTACAAATTATCGACGTTCCTAATTCGGAAATCGAGAAAATTTTACAACATAGTTTAATTTTCTCAGACATTCTTTGGTGAAAGACAACGATGGCGCAAGGACGATGATATTTTTCTAGAGAATGTATTAAAAATAATCAGAGCCGGCACGAGAGTTAGAAACATTTATTCCTGGTACGCAGTAAGCGATTTTCGCTCTTTTATAAAATTTAATATTTGGGCAACGATTTCCATTTTCTGTATATGTATTGCTTATGGAGTATGACCATAAGTAATAAGATATTTATTACTTATAAGTTTTACATACGATTGGTAAAATTACTTACGATAAGTCGAAAAAAGAGTTCAATGAATTTTCTTATACCTCATAAATTGCTTATACAAATGAAATCCCTTAGAAAAATGACAAATTTAAATTTTTGCTCAAAATATTGTACAATTTTGTATAACTATGAAACGTAATGGTTATATACAGAAATAAAAACTTTATTGGAGTTCTGAGATACGCCTTAAAATTTAAACAACTTGTAGACTTCCGGACGTGGCGTAGTTTGCAAGACGACCTAACTTTAAATGCAGTTCAAAAAAGAAATACTGCAATTAAATCTGAACTAAAAAAATCACTCAGAAATAAATAAATTCCAAACTGGTAATTTTGTCTATAAACATTTGCATTGAATTCTTAATGAGAGATTGAAATTGTTATATCAAATTTTAGAAAAAAATATTGATGCCCGTTAAATTTATTTTTAATTAAATACTAAAGTGGTGCTTTCTGACAATTTATTGGTAATTTTACTCTGCTTTCTCTGCTTAAAAGTCAAAATTGGATTTAATTTAGCACTGGTATATGCTGATGAGTTTTATTGTATTTTATTAAAATAGCTAAAAATTGCAAAATGATTTAAATTTTTATTTTATCTGCCTATTTGAGAAAAAAAAATCCGATATCCCTAAATTAAATACAATCAAACACAAAAAAAAAATTCCAATCTCAAAACATACCATAAAAAATTTGATATCGATAAGTGTGTGCAATCACGTAAGTATTTCAATTCATTTTCCTCTGTTTTAGCCCTGACTTCTCCTGAACAATTTATAATTTAAGCTTTAAAATGTTCAGCAAAAACACGAAATTGCCATTCAAAAAAATATTTAATACTTTATTAATGTTGCGACAGTAATTTTAGCATTCCTGCAAAAAAAATTCTAATTATTTTTCTTGAAGATATATATATTATATGAAATTTTTATTTGAACAATTATAGGGAAAACAAAATGTTTTAATATTTTCTACAATTTTAAACGATATAAAAATTCCATTTATAATTGATCAAATAATATATAATTCTAACAAATTTTAACTTCCGAAGATTTCAAAGAAATTAAATAAAAAAGCAAATTCATTTTTTATTCTGGACATCTTAATTACCTGAACAATTTTAAAACCAATTATCATGCAATAAATTTACATAAAGAAATAATTTCTAAAAAAATATGAATTTTATTGTTTTTAAGAGATATTTTTAGTAATTAAATGCATTTTAAATTCATTTCAAAAGTGAATGATAAATAATTAATTTGAAGAAATTATTTATGCTTGTGGTTTTAGAAGTTAATCGTTCGGTAGTGGTGCACTGGTGGGAAAAATTTAGCAAAGAATTAGAATTCACTGAAAATTCGTCACATTCATGAATTTATTTGAAAAGAAAAAAAAAGTAAATAAAGGTTTAGAAATTACACATATGGAAAAAAATGTACGAAACTGTCCTCGAGTGTTACAATTCAAATAAACTATTTCCGTTTTAAGATCTAGTTCGTTTTTTCTATGATTCTATCTACATAATTTCAATTTTTTAATCCAAATCTTAGTTAAAAATCCTTTTTTAATTTAAAATGTATTCAGAAAATATAACAAAACATAAACTTTCAATAGTTTTTGATATATTAATCGAAATAGATATTTTACTAAACTCAAAAATTTTAAGAAACTCAAATTTTTACTAAACTCAAAAACTCAAGAAGCCTTTGCAAGCAATATTCGAAGGATTACTTCTTTTTCTGTGTTCTAAGTTTCATATTTTTTTCCAATTATTAATAACGGCGTTCGGTCTCTCCCAGGGTTTTCAAATAAAAAATGTAAAAGAAGAAATCTTCGACTATCCACTGAATTTCCGAAAAACTCCTTTAGAAGTTATAGCATTAAGCTGTTTATCAAACTCTAACAAAAATAGAAAAAAAAGTGAAAAGACAAAAATCGTATAAAAATTTCACATTATTGATTTTTAAGACAAAAACAAACCAAGAAAGAAAAACCAATTTGTTTTTATGAACAATTTTTGTGACTTTTTTGATTCCTTCTCCGTCTTAACATTGTAACAGTGTTATATATTTCAAGTCAGCGTTATTTTTTATATTATCTGTAGAATTGCAAAAGTCTGAGAAAGGAAATATGTATGATTTTTGTATGATGATATGGTTGAAGGACGATTTATATTATGATATAATTGTATATTGATTGAAAGACAGGGAAATACACGTTGACTGAGGAAATACCAGTCTGATGAGCTAACTTGAAAGGATTCTTGGTTAGAGTAGGGTCAGCTTTAACATTAAAAATAACTTATTGTGACTCAAGTATGTGTAAATACGTGTCTGTGTTGCTCTTGTATAAGCCGAAGCTTAAACAATAACAACACATAACCGGCAAATCGGTGATAAACAACCGTAACAACAAAAAGCGCTTAGAAAGAACAAGCAAGAGAGAGATCTTGCACGACTAGTTTTGCCTCTCGAATTGCATTTTACTATCAACTGCCTACTCGCTTGAACTGATCTCAACTGCCGATTCATTACCTCATTAATGACTGACTAGCAGCTTTGTCTCTAGGTTTTCAATAGTTTCTGTGGCAGAGCAATTAATTTTCTAGAAAAATATCGTATTTTCGGCCCTAATTGATATATCACCAATATTATAGCAATTGTGGTAACTTTAGGTCTAATCGGCCGAGTCGTTGAATGATCAATGAGTTTGTCACCAAAGCATGAGGTCTTTGATCCAGCATCCATTCAAGATCCGTTAAAGCTGTCTCTAAAAACTGCCATCCTTAGCAAGTGACTTTATACGCTGGTAAGCAGTCTTATTGATTCGTAACACTATAACACTGTGAATAAGAATACATTTTATTAATTGGAAAATTGTCACATAAGCATTGTCTTGGATCATCGAGGAACTACGTGAAGTTAGAAAAAGTTATGTATTGTATTGTATGTATGTATTTTAATACTATAAATAAGAATATTGCATTACATTAATTGAAAGATTGTCACATAAGCATTATCGTGGTCATCAAGAAATTGAGTGAAACTAAAAAAAATGAGAATTAAAAAAGGTATTATTGCAAAAGGTTTTATGACCAAATATACATTTATATTTAGAGAAGTTCTTCGATAATTAATATTTTCTCTAAAGAATTTTATAGGTTGACTCAAAAAAGGTATTACATTAAAAAACTAAAAACGTGATTTTCAGACATATAAAATTTCGATAAAAACTTTCAAATAAATAAAAAAAATAATGTCATTATAAATATATTGACAAAATAGGTACTATTGCATATTTAATGTACTGCCACTAAAATAAATGCGTAAATATACTACATTCACTTAAAATTGTTTTCTACTTGTAACTTTTACCGAAATATCTTTTTGAAGCTAAATACTCTTGTCTTTACGAATTTTTAATGAGCCTAAGTCATTAAGTATATTTAATGAACTTTGAAAGAATAAATTTGTCACGTATTCTTTAACTGAGTAAATAAGTATTTTATCCCCTTGTACTTAAGCTAAAACTAATCTTAAATTATACTCTAATTTAATAGATATCTTACATTAACCCCACATCATTTCAAGATTCTATGCCAAATATTTGTGATTGGTTATTAAATACAATGAGAGCAAACAACGTTGCCTTCTTGACCTTTACCATAGATTTAATCTCTTGGACAGAATTAAGGATTAAGAAAATCGCATTAAATTTGTTAGAGGTTTAATCTACAGCACAGTCAGGTTAAATACGGAGGATTAAGAAACTTAATAGTTCTACTCCTTAGAATTTCAGATAAGAGAATTGACATTCTTCAAGTAATCTCGGTATGCCCGAAGAGGATTAAATTTCCACATCTATGATTTTTAAATTGGTAAATAAGTATTATAAGTGCTACATCAATTACTATTATTTTTCTCATGGATTTTTATTGGATTTTCTTTTCTATTCTGCATCATTTGAAGGCTGATATAGTAGATTCTTTTCGAGGAAGTGTATCAATTAAATTAAAGCTTATCGAATTTTGTTATTAAAATAATTAATTAACATTATTTGGTTCGAATAATTAATTTTAGATTGCCGCAATTTCCAGTGTATCTTGTTTTTAGCTTTTATCCGATGGGGAAATACAACATAACACCTCTATTTTCAGCTAAGAAATTGAATATTTGATTTCTTAAAAAATAAAGCATAGTAAGACTATTTTAAAGTATCTCTGAGATATTTCAGGGAAATCTATATTTCGTACTGTTGAGTTTTATGGTCACGAAAACCAAATAAATTAAATAAAAGAAATGTGGATTTTAAACCCAAAAGGAATTTGTATCATTTTATTATAAATGAAATGAAATCTTCAAGATTTTTTTAAGAATTGTGATCTTTATAATTATTTATCTTTTTATTTCTAACGATTATTTATTATAATATATTTATTTATAATAAAGATAAGTGCGTGGGTGTTTGTCCCTTATTGGCTCTCTACATGCATCGCTAATTTTATCTATAGATATCAAACTTATATAATGGTATGTATACATCAAAGCGATCAGATCAAAGAAAATTTGGCGTTTTTGTACTACAAGTTCCGATTTATTTCATCATAAATGTAACAAAAATGTTGTTTTTTTCAATATCTTATAATCGAAAATCCCCCTGTAGGTTTTGCGTTTCGATACGATTTTGTTTTCTATTTTTATAAATAATAAATATTTTAATCCTATTGTCCAAGATTTTTTATTTTATAAATAATAAAGAAGAATGTTTTCAATCTTATATCTCCTTAGAGACATAATATTTAGAGATATTAATAAAGGGGATATCTCTTTCTCTTCTTGTGAATATTTGTGCATGTGCATGTATATATATGTGTTATTTTTAAGTATTTTTTCAACAATACATTCAGTATATTGTGAGTGAAATTCAAAATATTTTTATTGTTTCATCAAATATTTAATCGCGTGAAATTTTAGAAAACTTCAGTTTAATATCAACATAATTTACATTTCTATTATCAGTAGAGTTTATAAATTTTAGCATAAGCCATACTTTTAATATTTTTATTTACTACATCATACTATTGATTAAAGTTAACTTCGTAATCAAGCTATGGTGAAAGGATATTAAACTTCTTTCATTTCTAAGCACTGTTTCTCTCTCCAATGACATATTAGGATGTATAAGGAATTAGATAGAAAATAAATGAAATGATAAAATGAAATGAAATGAAGCTTTATTAGCCTTCGAAAATAGTTTGATGAAATAATAATAATAGTGTAATATATCTATCGAAATTTGAAGTTAAAAATATTTAGTTGTGGAAATCATGAAGAGTAAGTTACATAAAATGCTTAATTAGGAGTTTTAACAGCCACAGACGCTGGCAAGCCAACTGCTCGCCAAGAGTAACTTGTATAAAACAAAACTAAATAAATAAAAATTTAAGCAGCAGGAGCACCCTATGAATTCATGAGAAAATTTAAGTTTACCAACTTGTCGCCGTAAGGTTAAAAAATTGAAATTAAAGTATTAATTTAATCCTCATTGTAAAGTAAGTCTAGAAAAGTGCAATTTTAACAGGTGTCTGTATGAAATGAAATGAGCTTAAAATGAGCCCTGGACATTTTCGGAAAATACGTGATACTATTATAATTTTACAATGTATAATCACACCCATTAACCGAAAGAAAAACATTATTTTTTTTAAAATTGTGAAACAAATGGTGGAAAAAATTAATACAAAAATTTTGAATCATAAAAGAAGACTATTTTCACAATAGGGCCCGACTAATTGGAGCACTTGTGACCCAAAAATCCTATCTTTTAAGCCTTTATAGAGGTACCGTATATAAATTCACGACAGCATACACACAACATGACAGGACACGTTCGTTAAGGCAAAATAGTGGATGAAAAGAGAGTATGAGTGACTGAGACCGATGAATATTATAAAGGATCTGAAAAGAAAGCAATCGTAGCCATAGTGACCTCAGAACTCAATAACCATCTGGATTCACCAGTGTAAATAAATTCAGTTATGATCCATCTTCATCAAAAAAACATTTACGGCAGAACCGTAATTCCCAAGCCACTTGTCACAAATGCCAAACGTCGTTAATGCCAAACGTCGCCAACAATGGCCTCATAACCTAATCACTTGGTCGATTGATAAATGGAAGATTGTTATAGAATCAGAAAGTAATCTTTTACAAGCTCTCCCTTAAGAAGATGGATACAGACATGGAGAATACTTTCACAAGTCTATGATCTGCTTCTCTTTCCAATTGCCAGGCATAAAGTGGATCTATCATGGAATGTGCAACTAAGCCATGGTCTCCTGCTACTCAAGCCTAAAAGGAATGATATATATGGAATGAATGATATATATTGTCTGCGAAATTTGTTCCTTGCAGAAGATATAATTTCATAATTCTCCTATTCGGACAGTAGCAATTGTTCAATTGTTATTTGAAGCAAGAGGATGAAGTGAAATAATTATCTTCTCCTGCACACTCTGCGACCTTAATATAATCGAATTGTTATGGTCTATTTTAGTGAGTTCCATCCGGGATGAATATACTCCTCCTGAAATTCTCCAGTGACTTTCACAATATCTGCTTGAGGTTTGGTACAATATTCCTCTAAATACTAGTCAGAACTTCTATGATTTGATTCCCAGGTGAATCCATGCTGTATTACTGACCAATAATATCCCTACGACCTATTATTCCTGCATTCGTTTGTGTTACTTCCATTATTTTAAAAATCAATAGTATATTTCATTGCATCGAAATATACTTGTTTTACTATAAATATATTCTAAAATATATTTACATTGCTAAAAATGTTATATGAATTTAATTTTTTTTTTCTTTTTACTGACGCGAAATTAAAAAATATATGAAAGTTCCTAACATTATATAAATATTTACATAAAATAAAATATAAATTATAAAATAACTCATTAAAACATAATTTTTTTTGTTATTTAGTAAGAAAATATACAATAACACTAATTGTTAATCTGATCAGAATTTGCATTTACTATCAAAATTTGTGAATGTATCTAAATATTTATACTAATGTTTAAAACTTAAAAGTTAAATAATATTTATCTATTTAACAGGGTAAGCGAAAGAGAAACAAAGATGCTTTGCCATGTATTTATCATTAAATAATACATTACGAAGGCATTTATCAAAACACACAGAGGAAAAATTTGAGACAAAAACTAAGTTATCTATAAGAAATATTAAATTTATTAAACACAAATTTAAATTTTGTTTAATTAGCTTAGTTTAAATTTATTAAGCACAAATTTATATTCGGTTTAGTTAGCTTTTAACTCTATGCCACATACCATTGAAGAATCATTCATTTTCGCGCTTTTTTTTGCATATATTTCACAAAAAATATACATTCTTCATATGTCTATGTAGTCTCAAATTTCTTTCTCTCTGTATTTTATTATAACCATTTTAAATTTTATTTATGACTTTAATAAACTTTATTTATAAACTATAACAAAATTAAATTTTCATTTTACACAGCTGCGAAAAATATTTTTTTTTTCGCCCAGAAATATAAAGAGCTGTACTTTAATAACGTAGATTATTATTATTATTTATCAAGGAAATAAAAAAATTCAGCAAAACTTCCAAGCTTTGGGTTCCAAAGAAAGCTGAAGATTGGCGGAATTCCGAACTCGTCGTGACATCTCCTGGAACAATTTCTCTGTGTGATGAGATTTTATTTATGTTTCTGTGTGATATGTCCATCAATTTAATGGAAACTCAAACTTTGTGTTCGTCTTGTCTGTACTATGGTTTTTTCTGTTCCTTTGACATAAATTTTTCACAAGTTTTGCTGATAAAAATTTCTATATATTTTTGGTAAATACTTTTAGAATCTTGTATAGTGCTATAAATATTTTTAATAGAGTGCTTCAAGCATTTCCAATAAAATTTCCTTCTAATTTAGTTGGAAATTGGTTTCTGATAATAATGATTGTTTGTAAGTTGCAATGAGAAGGGATGAGACATTTTTATTTAACATTAAATATTTATAATTCGAAAATCTCGCACTAAAATACTGTGGTAATGAATTAAATTTGATAATAATTGTTTCTCTACAAAACATCTTTAACATCATTTCATAAATAAATTAAGAATCGTTTAAAATAATTTCTTTTATATGAGTATTGAATTGCTTACTTACTTCTTCGTAATTTATATCAATTTAATATCTATGTTAATAATTTCAAAGGCAGAAGCTACAATTCGTTATTGGATATAATGAAAGTTTTCCCGTACCAATCTTGTTCTTACTTTTAGAGAAAAATGTATTTTGTTAATTATTTTATATTTTTCATGTTTATTTAAGATATTTTCTATAATTTAAAATTAACTACCGTAATAATCTCTGCTGTGTTCTGATATTTTCTCCGTAGCTTAACAAGCTACCGCTTTAGAAACTATATAGATTATATCAGATCCAAATAATAGTAACATTAACTATATGTTTATTTTAAACAGTAATTATATATTTAGTAACAGTAATTATGCATTTATTTTAAAATAACTCTTTTAAAAAAATTATCACTTAAAAAATATTTTATTGAGCTTTGTGCTTGAAAAATATGTGTTACGACGAATTTCTTTCCATATTTCATATTGCACAGGCTGTAGAATCAGCGATAAATTAAATTATGAAAATTACTAAATTACCTTTCGCAGTATTCATAAATTCAAGAAATCAGCACTAATAATACTATATAAACAACATTATTTATTTATTAACCTTTATTTATTAACATATTTCTTAATCAATAATGTAATATTTCTTATTTCTTTTAACATATATAACCATAAATAATAAAGTTATTTTAACAAATTCACTGGAAATCAATGTATTTCATAGCATTTTTGAAATTGATCTCTTATGTTTCAACAATTATTCATATTTCAATCCAGAATCCAAATAAGTTTTGATAATAGCACACATATTTTGCTGTATACATATCTTCTTATCTTTAGTAGCTAGCATGTAGTATGTTAAATTTTCGTTTTAAAATTTAAATCATTCTCATTTGTTTTAATGTACCGCTTTGTTCATTTAGTGTTCAATATGTATTAAGAGTTTCCCATAAAAATTAAGACATAATTTCTAAAATTAAGACATAATTTCTAAAATTAAGATTTAATTTAATTAACTTTCTTATAGTTTTGTTTAATTTTTATTTATTAATACTTGTGAAGAAAAATGTTTATTAACAATGTCTAATTCAACATTATTGAATTATGCCTCATTGTGAAGAAATAATATGCAGAATTTGTCTTGAACTATAGACTATTCGTATGCATTGATGATATGTCACACAACTCAAGTAGTAGTTCCCAGCTTTCTGTTTGAATGGAGCGCGGTGTATTCATTCATCATTTTGTTCAATGATCATTTTTCATTTGGATAAAAAC
Organism: Argiope aurantia; assembly: GCA_026543865.1. Taxonomy (NCBI): domain Eukaryota; kingdom Metazoa; phylum Arthropoda; class Arachnida; order Araneae; family Araneidae; genus Argiope; species Argiope aurantia. Next base: position 47,351 of record JAPMOR010049681.1, on the reverse strand, counting down.
ATGCTCTCGTTTTCATATCAAGCTCAATGCAACTCAGTTAAACACTTGTGAAGCTTCAGTCATAGAATTTAGTTAAAGAGATTTTGTTATTTAATTTGTTGTTATAAAATTTCATTTAACTGGAAAGGACAAAGCAAGCACATGAATTCTATACACTTATACAAACAAACTAATCACATTATATCTGTTATTTTAAAATATTATTTAAATGTTTATGAACATTAAAATGAAGAAATCTCATTTTCTCTATATAAACATTAGAAAGTCACACACGCAAAGATAGGATGTAAAATTTATAAATATTTGCAGAGTATGTGGAAAAATTAAACTGAAATTTCCTAAGTGTTTTTTTTCAGTTCCCGTACAAAAATACGTCCATTTCTTTACTATATATTCTTAATTAGCGCAAAAGGACATACAATATTCAACAAATATTTCCCAAATTGTTTGTGTTTCTTAATATTTCTACGTTATAAAATAAACAGTAAATAACTATATGGAGTCAATTCTTGAGTATATTTTTATAAAGAATGGAAAGAAAAAAATAATTTTGGTATAATTTTGAATTTTAATAATTGTAAAATAAGTATATACTTCTGTAGAGAAAAAATAAAATAAATGACTAAAATAAAATAAAATGAAGTTATAAAAAACAAATTTTCAAGCATATTTCCTACCGAATCATAAAGCAGACTGATTTACTAACCTAAAGCGACTGTCAATAAAAGTTGTCTCAACAGGTGTGTGGGTGCCCAAATAAAAACTCAAAAGAGGCATGATATAACACTCACGAATTCTGATAACAAAACTTCATGAAATTCCTCAGCATATGCACTGTGAATGTATTCGAAATGAATATATGAAAGCCCTAACCTTGTACATGACAGAATCACATATCATGAAATGTGAATTATTTTCGACAAATTCTAATGTGAAAATTAGTTATGAATATTGCATTTATATAGGTAAAGTTGCCAATGAAAGAACTGATTATTTGGCTAATATTAAACAAGAAATAGATACTAATTTTTACTTTGACCTAGGATGACCTTGGTTTACGCTTAGGATTAAAGATATCATTTAAAAATATGGTAGCAACCCTGGGAAACAATAATGGAAACACGATGTGCTATCATTTATTCACTGATCATGTAAATTTACCTGTCTGATAAGGAATGTTTTCTATAAAGATGCTAATTTTCTCTATTGACTTAACAAGGTTACAATTATATCGAATTTCTAGGTATAGCATGTACTCTAAGGGTTTTAACCTTAGAATGCTATTCTGAAGTATACAAGCGGCTTCTAATCTTGTATCAAGTTGATTATGTAATTACTTATTTTTAGTGTATAAAATTATGATATGTGTTTAATTGTACTGAATTACTGCTTATACTAATGAATATAGTAGAATGATTGTTAGCATTTAAATTTGAACTAATTTATTTGATATTAGTATTTAATTGAATTTAAAGATTTATTGTGCGTATGCATATATACATATATATCATTTTCATAATCATTTATATGTATATATTTTCATATGTCTATAGTAGATTATATTTACTTTATATTTGTAGTATTAATGCGCTTTGTATTACCTACTGTATTTGTATTTTTCCCCGTAATCTTTGCTAATCAAATTTACTTTGACACTATTTGGGGCAAATTTTCAATGACCGAGAGAAATTGCTAGAACTTATGGAAATGGGTTTAGAGGCTCAACGAATAACAAATAGCGCATACAATTATATATTCCAGTTAGAAACTGATCGAAATTATCTTCCTTTCTATTGAAGCATATGGCAACTTTAAAAAGTTAAACAAATGTTATGGTTATATTGTCATGGTTACCAATATGTAAAGTAATATATGAAATACATACAAGCATTGCATATCTATTTATACTAATTATTCTTATCAGAGTAACATTTTTTCAATTTAATTCTATTTAAAAGTCAATCAATTCTCATATGCTTCTTGGAAAATTTTCATGTAGCGTGAACTTAAAAAATACACTTTTTTATCGTAGCATCAGAGGAAAGTGTAAAGGATAACGAATCGTTTGCTGGATAAGCAAGTTTTTAAGGATTAATAATTAAAAGGAAAGAAAAATAGATACTTGTAGATCCCAGGTATAAGTATATGAATATAAAGAAAGGGGGCTGAGAAATGCATAACGACTTAAAAATGTACTACGAATTCAATGAAAAATAATTTGTGTTACTTCTTTATAGTAAAGACTCACATTTCTTAAAAATGTGTAACTTCTTGACTTTACAATTTCGAGAATAGTTTGATTATGGAAGTACAAACTTCACAATAGTTTCATAAAACTGAAAATGGGTAAAAACAAAACAGAAACATGTTTTTTGATGTTTTATTCAATATCATTTATGTTATTTTTCTCTTATCTTTGATAATAAAATATATATTTTAAATTTTAATATATTGTGGTAACTTCTTGACTTTACAATTTCGAGAATAGTTTGATTATGGAAGTACAAACTTCACAACAGTTTCATAAAATGAAAATAGGTAAAAATGAAAATAAGTAAAAACAAAACAAAAACACGTTTTTTTTTCAATATTATTTATGTTATTTTTCTCTTATCTTTGATAATGAAATATATATTTTAAATTTTAATATATGGTGGTAATTATAACATATTTGTCATGTTGTAATCTCATAAATTTTCTATATATTAATATAAATACAAATCTCTAAAAAGCGTCTTAAAAACAATATTTGGTTCATTTTTAAAATAATGAATTTTAGGGCAAATTATAAAATATCAAATCATTGCCCAGTAAAATTAAATGTGTCGGATTTTGTGAAAAACGTATTTATGTAATATACACATTTTCAATTAATATGTAGCTTGATGCTGGTAAGAATTTCAAAAGAAAGTAATAAAGCATTAAAGCTTTATTAATCCTATAAAATGAGTTCTACTCCAAGATTTCCAAACTAAATTTAGTAACTCGGCAGCAGTGGGTGTTTAAAAAACTGTTACCAATCTATTGTCTAATTAATTACTAGAAATTTTACATTACTCTGGCTTTGCTTTAGAAATTAAATGGAGTAAAAGGAATGTGAAAATACTTAAATAAACACCATCCAAATTATCAGATTCTGAAAATAACCTCGATTCCCATTTTAAAAGAGAATTTAAAAGGAATTTTAAGAATCGGATTCATTTCCGTTGCCAATAACAAGTCTGAAATTAATCATCAGGATTCATTTTTCAATATCAGCACTTATTTCACATTTCAGGTTGAATTTTTCTTCATTCTAAAATTCTTCAGACTAATAATAGAATTATTTCCTATCGAAAACGTTTCAAATTATAAGGGCAGAAAAGAATGGATTCTTACTCATTAATTAAAATTCGAAAGATTGAGATTTCAAAAATAAAAAAGGATAAAATGAGAAAGAAAGTGAGAATATATATCATAGAACGAAAAGATTGCAAACCGAAGTGTGCATTAAATTAAATTGTACCAAATCTTAATGCCATCAATCTTTGTCAATACTTCATGCAGGTTGTCTTGGAATTTTCTAGGAAAGCTATTTTTTATCCTATCATTACGAATTACGCTGTGTTTTGAATTTATTAAAGTCTCAGAAATAGAATGGTGTTTATGTTAAACGAAAAGCTAATTAATTTACAGAATTTAAGCAGAACATTCGTCAAATCGTAAATTGCACAAAAAAGTTATGATAATCACTTTAACAATAAAGTAATCTCTACTATTCTGCTTTAATAATTGTTTCTTAAGAAAAAATTTCAACGCATTATTATCTTAATAAATTTAGTTGAAAAAAGATTCTAAATTTGTAAGTTCGCCTTTTAATATACCAGAAAAGCTTACAAGGAGTACCATGAAACTTTGAGGCCTTATAGATAAGTGTAAGAAAATCAGTTTACTCATTGACAGTTTCTCGCTTTGTGGACCTTATAAAAATATAATTGAATTAACTTTTCATTGTCATTATTTACAGAGGATAAAGTATTTTCTTAGAATTGTCTACCTTATTGAACTGAAGTTGATATATATGCCTAATAATTAAGAGAATAATTGCCGGTTTCTCTTATTTTGGGATAGTTTTTTAATGCATATGCAAACGTGCATAAACAGAAATGTGTGTAAAATTACATGGACATTTATAAAATTGACATTCATGATTTATAGAAAAATGATACTTTTGCACGCAGTGGATTATTGCAAGTAAAGCTAACTCATGCGTTTTTTTTTTTCTAATTTAGCATTTCGTTCCAGGAAGATCAATCCTATGACGTTGAGCATTTATTAGTTACGTCAACTTTACCATCTCTACATTCGCATTATTACTGACTTCATGGTTTATTCTAAAATAATATTAACTTCCTGTAATAGAATTAAGTATTGCTTATTTTTTATTGTTGAAATATTTGCTATAATGTTTTTAAAGAATTGTTCATTCCCTTTGATTAAATTGATTTTTATTGCATTATTAAATAAAGGCATTCCAAACAGTTAGATAAAATCGCAATCAATTAACAGTAAATTACGTTTTCTGTAATGAAGAAAGAAAAACCCTCGATAAAAGTGAGTATTTCTGTATTTATTTTTCTTATTGCACTTCATAATCACACCGATGGCACTTCACACATGGAAATGTGTCGTTCGAATGAGCGTGCTCTTGTTTTCCTGGAGGAAAAATAATGCTCACTTGACCGTATTGGACTCATTTCTGATGACAAGATATGCTTTCTTATTTGAAAAGGTTAATTAATGAACTGGTTAAGACCATTTTGAAACTGACCACATTATTTGCGTTACCGCCACGACAACGAAGTCAATCAAATCAGCTCGGTACTACTGTAGAAAAAAAGTACATCATATTAGATATTGCACTAATTGTAAATTAATAAATGAAAGAAAATATACATACGAAAAATTAAAAGCTCTTTTATGTTTGTTTAGTTATATTAACGTCCCGTTGTAAAGCAACACTACGGCTATTTTGAGACGGACGTCGTAATTTTGAACCGTGGCCAGATGACGAGGACGACACCTGAGATGGCACCCCCCTCTCCACGCTACACCACATCAGCGGGAGGACGTTTGGTATGACGGATTTTACGTGCAACAGACCCCCTTACACGACGGTTCTTCGGTGAATCTGGTCTCGAACCTGAAACCCTACGACTCACAAGCCGAGACCTTACCACCAGGCCACCGCGGCAGTAGCTGGTGTATGATAAACAAGGCTTTAAAGGTTATGGGACGAATTACACCAAATTTAGCTTTCACCATATTTTTTGATACAGAAAGAAAGAATAAAATTTACTCATCTTAATTGACGATAAACATGTAAAAAAATCGAGATAATATTTATAAAATATGAATCCTGATTGCACAAAAAATAAAGATTTCATATTTAAATGAAATCTTTATGATATAAATGTATATAAAAAAGGCATGTCAAAGACGATATAGGTTGAAAATTATTGAGCAGCATCTTGCCTAAAAGGACGAAAATTCAGTTTAGTGTATTGCTTTTGTGCATAAGCAACTTATCAACAAATATATTCATCGGTATTATCGGTGTCGGTGTTAAAGTTCTTTATATGAATCAATTCTTCCTGTTTTATCTGCCTTAAAACTATTTGTTTCATCATAAAACTTTCAGAAAGAATTTTCTGTTTTCCAATAAGTAAGAAAAAAAAACTATATTTCAAAATCATTTAGATTGTTATGTGTCTTTCATTATTTTGATATAATTCCGAAAGAAAATTGAAAAAATGGCGAAGTTCCCTAATTCATAGTGACATCTCCGTGGAACCACTTCTATATATGATATAATTTTATTTATTAAACTGGATGACACTATCTTAACTATAACCGAAACTAAATTGCTATCCAGCTTTTTCTGAGGTTATATCTTTTTAACACACTGCAAAAAAAAAAAAAAAAAAAAAAAAAAAAATTTTTTTTGCAGACATGCTTGAAAAAATTTTATAAAGAGCCGTCATGTAGAATGGATATTTCTTCTGGGGTGCGTAGAAACTATTTCGACATCTTGTTCGCTTGAGTTCAAAATAATACTTTTATATTTGTTATAGTTATTTCTGTTTTGGTGAGGAGAAAATAGATAAAACTTTTTAGACATTCTTCTTAATAAATCAACTTATTTATTTAACGAATTCCTGATTCAAAGAATGGAAATAAAAAGTGTCTAAATAATCAAAATTTTCAAGTTTCTTTTTTCTTCTACGCCATATAAAATAATTAACCAAATTATTTTAATAATAATTATTATTTGTATTATTTAAATTCCATTGAAAATAATGTTTTTAATAATATCAGTTTAACTCTAGTGCAGTTTTTCGTTGATTCAATCAATATTCATTTTTTTGCATGGTTTTAAAAATATATAATTCATTGTTGGGATAATTTCAAACCATTTTCTTTATTTCTCTAAACATTTAATCAAATAATTGTCTTCCAAATTCGAGAGCTCACTACGCAAAAGATTCTGTTAGTTTTCTGCCCTTTCTATATGACAGTTAGAAAGAGAAGTTTCAGTTCTACAAAAGGCAACTAGCAATAAGAGATCAGATCTATCGGATATATAAGTTTTTAACATCATTATATTATAGTTGGACTTGACTCCATTAGAAATGTTCATGGACATAATTAAAAGAAAAAGTGTAAAGCTATTTAAATAACATGACGTTAATGTCTATCTCTAATTGATTCTTAAAAATACTTCATTGAAGAAATCATGAACGTTAAATTCTGTGCAAAATATCTAAGTGAAATTAAATCTAACCAATAAGAATCAGATGATTGTAACCAATATTTAGAATAATGAAACAATTTTAAATCCAAAATCTTTAAGAACTAAAATCTTACGTCATGTTAAATAATTGAAATGTAATTTATGGAAAATGATTTAAATAAAACTTATGATAAATAATTAACAAATATTAAGCTATTTTCACAGAACATAGATTTTGGCTTAAACTCTGCTTTTTATCTAGTTGGTTAGCAACTCAAGATCTTTCGAAGTCCGTTTCTCTTTAATCCCTAAAAAATTGTTTGAATGTCTGCCAATCTGAAGGATTATAAAGCAAGAAAATGAAGACAGAATTGCAGTCTTACTGTACTCATTTTTATTATCTCTGTCATTTCAGTATAAGTCTGAAAAATGAAGATAGCTTTCTCTGGTAATTCTTGAAATATCATAAAGAGTTAAGTATTGATGGAATTAAATGTTATATTAACAATAATGTTGCTAATATTTTTTCGATTTTTTTTAAGTGATAAAGATGAAATTATTTTTTCCCAAAGAAAAAATATAACTAGATGCTATACAATTCATTAAAAAAGTGGCAGACTGAAGACTTTTAATATGGCGGAATTCTTTTAAATCTCTATAGCTCTATATTTAAAAGAAATTCCTATGACTAAAAATGGTTTACTTGAATTAAAAATTCCCAAATAAATCTTAAGACATATAATATTTCGAAAAATATACTTAACTAAAGAGAAAATTTATATTATTATTTTTAACTTTAACTTTAGAATTTTTACCACATAAACTTAAAAAAGTGTCCTGTCTTCTATTTTTGCAGCAATCATGAAATTCATTATGCTTTTGCATTACTTACATTATGATACAATTATGTACTACAGTTTTATTTTTTAAAGAAATAGACTTTAAAAATTTTGGATTGCTGCGTCGTAAAACAAAAGAAGAAACTTATGCCATTAAATCACACATTTTTAACAAAATATTTAAAAACAACAAAAGTACTTTGCTGTTGGGAATAAAAATAGTTAAACGTTCCCAAATGGATTCAAAATTATCAGACATGATTACAGTTTAAAATAAAGTTAATGGGCTGTTAATGGTTATACGCAACATAAAATCTTTTTTATTAACAATATATCCAAAAATATATTATACATAATAAAGTGAAAATAAAACTGAGTTAGTTTTTAACATTATAAAATTGTTTTTTAATTTGTTTTAAAATAGTTACACTTTTTTTAAATGTTCTCTCACATATACAAAAAAAACCCAAGCAAATATTATAAGTTGGTTTTTTCAAAAGTATTTCTTGAATTTTCATGAAATGTTTATTTTTTAAAGATTTTAATACATCTTAATTTTTTAATTTATTTAATTAAAATATAATATGTTTATTCCCTTTCTTGATTTATTTAAGCATCAAAATAATGGTCCTTTCCCTAAAGAGGAAAAGGCTGATGCAGAAACAAATTAAAGAAATTCATTTAGTTAACATTAAAGCTGCATTTTAAAAAAACGAACCTGGAACTTGTATTTAACAATTAAAATTACATTAACGTAAATAAACTCTTTTAGTTAAAATAAATCTTGAAAGTCAAATTCTATTTATTCAGCCTTTAGCATCTTATAAATTCTTTTTAAAACAGAAGATTTTAATTGGTTAAGATTTAAGTAAATCAGTCTCTTAATAATTTCAAAGTTCGCGATGCAGCTGTGAAATTCAATTTCCTTTCATTTAAAAAAAAACAGCATGCCTAAGACAATGCATATTTGGTAAAAAAAATGCATATTTGGTAGAATATATATCTGTTGTTACCTTAAATAATATTAACAGATATAAAGCTGAAGAAGCTAATAAACAAAATAGGATGAATATTTTAAAGGGACAGTGCTCTGAAATGATCAAAAATGGATGAAAACGTGCAATTTAATTTTTATCGTATCATCACCAAAATATATGTTTATATTCAACTAAAATTGTGTTATAAAATGTATTGTTCAATAACATAAACATTTGAAGGGTTAAGATGAGAAAAGTACATCGTAATGACTTTTTTCAAAAGGATATTGCAATTAGATTTAAATATCTTTTAAATGTCTTAATTTCTGAAGAAATTAAATTAAATTGACAATAAAGATTTCGTTCAAACATTAATAGAAAATGGGGAATGCATTTTATGTCCCGAGTTTTTTGAAGCTTGTTAAAAGTTTAAAAAAACAAAAAAAAACTTAAAATTCCTATGAAAATTCAGTAAGTGTGCATAAAAATATTGCTAAAAAATTAGCATTTAATTGGAATTAGAAAATCATACGTAATTTTGTTCCAAATAAATTTAAATTGGGTAATAAGAAAAGAATAATAGAAAAAAAAATAATAATTAAATCGCCTGAAATATTTTGAAATTTTTCCAAAATTATATATTTTATATATTTTTGAAAAATAATATATTTCGTTTTAAAATGACATTTTAAAGAAATTGCACGCATTTATATTTTAATACATATACCGAAACATTCCAAAACTCTGACTGAATAATTCTCAAAAGTATCTCATAGAGTCGATTGTCCTCTTAATCTTAATACTTTATATAAATATATTAAATTGTTAAATAAATTATATATATATATATATATATATATATATATATATATATATATATAATCTCTTTTATTATCATATTTAAACATCATAGTAATTGGATATTCAAAATATAATATTGCTAATTACTAACTTCGTAAATAAAATTAACAATAGCGATATATATTTTTCTAAGATTTAGCTTTTAAATAATCTATAGTGATCATTATTGGTAAGTTTTAAGGCTATTAATCTTCATTTAAAAAATTCTGCTCATTTTTTAATAATATAATGCATTGTTTGATGCTGGGATTAAGTGAAATTAACATTGTTAATGCGCCCTTTGAGCCACTTCATTCTCTTTGAAATTCATTTTGACATTAAGGATTTTTTTTCTTCTAGTACCTTGTAAATTAATCATTCTCTTCACTGTTTTCAATTCTACTTTTGAATATTGTCAAGATAATTTTTAACTAATATGCCATATTACGTTTAGGACTGATTTATTTTAACACTCCTTTCCGTGTGTTGTTTTCGATTATTCTTCAAGCTGATGTCTTTATAAAAGATGTGTTCTGTGCTTTTTATTCTTAGCTTTTATTAAAAGAAGGAGATTAAAATTAATGATGTCTTAAGTACCCCACCTATTCAGCTATGGGTAGATTTTTCTCAAAGATTAAATATTTATTCAACTTAATACCTTATTGAATTATGAGTTGAATAAATAAACTATTATAATATATTAGGTTGTAATTTTATTTTTATTTTAATAATATAAATTAATATATTAATATTCTATAGTAAAGCTTGAAATGTAGTAATATTTTACTAGGGGAATCTAATATGTTTAAGACTTAATAACCTGTTAACTGGGGAATAAACTTTTGTTCAAGTCGTTTCATAATGGGGATAATGAAACATTCAAAATATTAAGGCAAATTTCCATGACGAAAAATACCGTTATGCTCATTGCTGCAATAGTTCTTGTATGAAGAAATAGTTCGTTATACCAAGTTAACAAGTTAAATAGAATATTTAAACATTCAGTTTCTATGAATTAGGCTTAGATATACATATAAAATGTATGAAGTAGAGTACAAAGCTCTTTAATTTTCTGCTTTTTTTTCAAAAAGCAGTCATAAAAAATATTAAAAATGTTTAAATTTTTGTTTGCTGAAATGAAAGAATTAGGAAAAATGCTTTTTTTTTATTAATTCAAAATTAAACTATTTAAAATTACATTTTTCTCTAGATTTGACTTTAAAAACTGATTCAAAGAATTGGGTTTAACGTACGTCATAATATGAAATCTGTTGTTGTGAATTACGGCACTTTATAAGCCTGCTGACTGTTATTTGTTAGCCATTTAAGCCGAGTGAGCGTCTCTTGTTTTCTCAGCAGCACCAACTAAGGTCAAGAGTATGACTTAGCTACTTCTTGCCTCACATTCGCTTTCACAGCCCCATTTTACAGGAAGGCCCCTTCACACACCTCACAGTTAGAACACAAAAGAAGGAAACCACGTCCGAATCGGGACTCGAACACGGAACGTCCAGATCACATGGAAGACGCGCTACATCTAGGCCAGGTAGCTGACGTCTGATGTCTAAAGTGGAACTCATAAAGATATGTTTATAAAATTATTTTACGTTTTTTTTAAAATTTCTTTCATAAGATATTCATTTTTTTTTTCTCCTTATTCATCTTCGAAGATAAAAGATATTGTTTCAAGATATCACTCTAACTTTCGAAACACGTTTATTCACGAATGAAGATAAAGAAAGAAAAATGATGTCTGCTAAATAAAGAATTCTTACCTGTTCGTACTTTGCTTGTTTTAATTTTTTTTCCTGTGTTTTCTTTATCTTCACAATGGTCCCATTCCTTTCAAGGAATAAAAATACTTTAGCTTTTGTGCATGCACAATTTAAGAAAACTCCTCAAGAACATACATATGAGTAAACCGTACATTTATTTCTAACAAAAGCTTAAGAAAACGAAAAATTCGCTGTACGTAGCAAGAATCAGATAAATCATTCTGATTATTGACTTGCTTTTAAAGGTATAGGAAACCTACACCTAGGGAATAAAGAAAATACTAGTCTATTTTCGTGTGTAATTTCGTGATTTTTTTATTTCCACATGTGCTTTAACTTTGAAACTATTTTGTACCCTTTGGGGACAACGTTCAGTGTTGGTCTTATCTGGATATTGGAAGATTGAAATTGTAGGGTTATAAAAATACATAATGTTACGGATGTAGTAATATTTTTCTAGAGAATGTGTATTTAGGGGGTAATATATTTGCGCAACTTCCGCTTTTTCATATTGCTCATTTTATTTTTAGGGATAATACGATGCGATCAAAACCGGGAAAATGCTTAGTATGGTCTTTACAAGCGGTTCTGTATATGATTATGGATTTATTTTCGTCTTTCATGGAGTACAAATAGCATAAAAAAATATTTCGGGGAAACAAACTGCCATTTTTTTTTCTTTTCTCGATCATTTCTGGTCGTGAATTTTTACATATTGAGAGTATATTAAGATTCTGCATTTTACATCCTCATGATAAACTAAATATGAATTACCCTATCAAAATATGCGGGGTACTTAAATGACAATCATTGCGAATATTCATGAAAGTGTCGTAAAACTTTGTAAATTAAAAGTTGATTTAAATATTTTACATTTTCACTTTTATTATAAATGAAACTTATATTTATTTTTACTTTTAGAGGTGAAATTGTTACAAAACTGCTTCTTCAAATCATATCCAAGACCTTAAAATCATGTAGATCTCCTGATAAGTGCTACAGAGCTCTTGCTACACCTTGATGCCTTGAAGTAGTCTTTTAACATAATTGTGATATGTGGTAAGAAATTTTTCATGTCTTTGATCACATTAACTGATAAAAGCAGTATTATTTTATATTTTTTTGTTATTAGAGACGCAATGTATACAGAGGAATTTCAACTACTAGATGCTAGAAGTCTGAACTCATAATAATGTTGAATGAAAGTTACGATGTACAGGTTAAATTAGAAATTAGTATTTAATAAATCATTAATATTTAATAAATGTTTTGTTTTATCTCCTGTTAAAAAACAACTGTCTTATGAATTATTTAATTAAATATCTAAATATAAACGAAGACACAGTATGATATTTTGTTTCGTCAATCGAAGAACAATTCCCATTAGCATAAGATTTCATATTAATAGGACATCACGATTTTTATTCAATGTTTCTCCCACAACATATTTTAAATTTTATGAATGTCAAACATAATGTACCCTGATGATAAATTATGAACGCTGCTGGTCATTTTGTAATTAACGGCATAATTTATGTGATAATAACTAGGCATCCTCTTTTGAGGGTGAGCGTTCACTCTATGAGCCAACGGTTTATTTTTTCTGATATATCATGCAATAACTTTTTTTATTCCAAGTGACTGTCCTTCATTTAGTTGCTATTCCTTATAGAGAAATTTCGAAATCAATAAAGTATTCACCATTGACTTTTCTTTAAACTTTTGCTTGTAAATGAATGTTGAATTGAACATAGCATTATTTGCGAAAGTTCCGATCAGGCAATACAGTTTTATGAGGCAGCGACTGTTAAATTTATGATAAATGCATCGACAGAGTTCTCATGCTGAATGATGTGTTCTTTACTTAACGCTTTCACAACATTGATAAATATGATATTGTCAATAATATTAACCTTTGTAATATTAACCTTTAACTGCCTTTTTTATCATGAGTATTGAAAGGATCTTCGATAAATTATCTTACCCATTTTCGAATGAATAATAATACGTTCATGATACAAATCTAAGGGTGAATATCAGATACTGATACTATCCTTGTATTTCTTATCAGTTAACAATGAAAAAATACAATGAACATCCAATGCGGAGAACATATGGCGATCTGATATAATTTATGCTGCAGCGACTATTAAATTTATGGTACATGCTTCGATACAATCGTCAAACTAAATGGTCAATTTTCCTTCCATTTAACAACGTGAATACATTCCACTTTCGTCATGGAGAACATCTCACTGCCGTCTTTATCCTCAACATTGTCACGACATTTGTTGAATTCAAGTCAGACTGATTGAAATTTTGAAATGAATCAGAAATCAGATATATCCCATCAAAAATTCAGGATGCTTGCACCAAGCCGGATGAACTGTCCAGAAAAGAATATCCGCTCTGAGTAAATAATACACATGTTTAATAATAATAATTATTGAACTAAAGTTACTTAAGTTATAAAAGCTATTTTATGAAGTTCCTATACAATATTTCCCTAACCCGAATTACAGTTACCCAATCCAATTTTTTGGGGACAAATACGAAAGAAAACAAATTGGAAAAATTATAAAGATAATGGAATCATTTTTTAAATTATATGAGATCCAAGCGTTAAAAAAACATCCAGGGATTTCAAAAACTTAACAAAGAAGGAAAATGAAAAAAAAGGATGATAAGCGATTGCATGATATGCAGATGAACAACCACTGCTTGCTCGCTTCAAGATGAATAAATAACTCTGGGACTGGATATAATGTGGATCCATTGGCTATGGATTTAGTTTCTTTGGATTGGTGGTTTTCAAGCGTTGTTTTAGATTTTGGACAATCCAAAGGAACTTATTACTGAACTCCATTTATTCCGGTAGGTAACTTGTTTATTAGTGTGAATGCTGTCGCTATTCTTTTCGACACTTCAGAATTGGGATGTGAGCAATGAGCAACAATGTATGCTCAAAATGCACGATGGTCAGTTTGAGCAGCTATTTACATAAATATAGTATCATATGTAAGAAGGGTTAATCCTGTATATTTTTATATATATTTTTGTTTTACTAGATGTGATCTATTTTTTTTTCTTTTGCTATTTTTAAAAACTATATGCATCAGAGATATAATTCTTTTTGCCACTTTTATGTTCTCAAAAGGACGATTCTGGTTCATCAATATTTTTCCGGAAGATATCCAAATTCCCTGCATAATTTTCTTCCTGGCCATTATCTCGATATCGCTGTGTCCTTAGATAGGATATCGAAAGTGAAGTGGCAAGTTTTCCCTTCTTCAAAACAGAGTTAGAATTCAAGATTTATATTGAGCAGTTTGGCGCATATTTATTTGAAAACCGTTTTCCATTTGTAGCAAATTTATTTTGCGAGCTTGAAAAAACATTACATTTTATGGAAGAACTCATTCATACCATACAATTCATGATATATATCCCTACATAATATTGAGACAATTTAAATCAATTAATATTATAAAGAAACTAAAACAGACGAATTCACCTAATGTAGGGCATTCTGATACGTCTAATACATGCAAAGGATTAATGTTTTCCTTAAATGTATTTATTCAGTGTCTATAAAGTCAAGATCTTAATTCACCATGACTTTAAAATTTAAATTCAAATGACTATGCTTATTTTACAATAGAACATAGTCAATGATAAATCTTAGTAATAATATTTTAGCGGATTTTATGTCGCGAAGATTTTAACTCGAAATTTATTAAGTGTTTGCACTTTTGATGAATACAAAAAATGGTATCTTAATAATCGAAGCAATTTTATAAAATGCCAGCAGTCTTGAATATCATCTCTTTAGAATTATCATTCCTTCATGCGTTTTCATTATATATCTTTTTAAATAGAAAACATCTGTTTAATTGAATATATTAAATTACTGTTTTCCACACAAAAAAAATGTATGGACATAAAATTTATTTCATAACCATTGCCATAATTCTATAAAACAACAGCTATATTCGTAATTATTATTATATTTGCTATTATCAACGTTGTACATTAAAAAGGTTTCTATTTTTATACATTTCCAAAGGAATAATATTTCAAAATTCTCTGATATTTAATAATAGGCATAAAAGAATTATTTCTCTATTTAGCAATAAAATATTCTTTCATTAGGAAATAATTGATGATCAAAAGTTTTTTTTTTATATTTTCTTT
Organism: Argiope aurantia; assembly: GCA_026543865.1. Classification (NCBI taxonomy): domain Eukaryota; kingdom Metazoa; phylum Arthropoda; class Arachnida; order Araneae; family Araneidae; genus Argiope; species Argiope aurantia. Next base: position 31,954 of record JAPMOR010049681.1, on the reverse strand, counting down.
ACAATATATTTGGATCATCGTCAACATCAAGTAAGAATTATATTAATCTTCAATTATGTAATATTCAATTTTAAATAATTATTATTCAAAAATTTGAACAAATATGAAATCAAAACTAAAATGCAATAGATTTCTGTTGCAGTAAACCTAAAATTGTTAAGCCCAATTCTCTGTAATAATTATTTTACGGTTATTCTCAACTTAATACTATCTTTATCATAAAAAATATTTTATATAACACATATATCTACTTAAATCAAATAACTGGCTCATTTATTATATATTCATATCTTGAAGGAGAATTTTTCTTTTAAATCAAATCTACTAAAAATTTAAAAATTTCCCTTTATTTCCTCTTCCTGAATCTTGCTAATTAAGTTTGCCAGCAATACAAGATCCCCATTCTCCTCATCAACTTGTCCGAGACATCCACTCCCTACTCCTCCAAAACCCAAATATTCTCTTAAGATGGATCAAAGCCCATGCTGGTTATCGGGGTAATGAAGAAGCGGATATTCTAGCAAAAGCAGCCATCAGGTGTTCCATTGAAAGCTCCAAAACCCCGATGTCATCTTAAACAACGTCTTCAGGAAATATTTATAAGAAAATAGCAAAATCTTTGGGATAATGAAAATACTGGTCGTTCTGTTTATACAGTCATTAGAACAGTAAAATTGCAACCATTCTAATGGACTCGTGAAGAAATCCTGTTTGTAACAGGACTTGGTTCATTCCCTTCTTTTCTTCACCGTTTCCATTTATCAAAAGATAACTATTGATCTTGTTGAAAAGTCGGCGATCCCATCCACTTTGCGACATCCTGCCCGTTTACTCTTTCACGACACCTCTGAAAGCCCTCATCGTCGCTAGAAAGTCTCTGGTACAAAAATAGTCGTTAATAATCTTAATCATAAACATGATTAGATTCCTAATTGATCAAGGAGAACTGCTTTAATTAGATTAATCCTATTAGTTTCTTTGGACACCATTTAATTCACCTCGCATTTTAATCATAATTTATTCTTTAACCTTCTTCAAGTTACTTATATTTATAATTCCTTTATATTTTCACTCATATTGTACATTATAATGCTCATTCATCCAGTTTTTTGTACTTAAGATATTTTTCATTCTAGTTTTTATAATATCTTGTTATATTGTTTGTTATGGTTCGTGTCATTTGTTGGTTTATTTCCTTGTAATTGTTGTGAAGGGTTTTTTTTTAAAATAAAGTTCACCTACATCTATACCAATCCGGAAAGGGAGCACATGAGCTCTAGAAACGGAGGTGTGGTGTTAAGTGTTAAGTATTCCTGAATCTTAATTTTATTGCTTCTTTTTCTTAAATCATATGAGAATGCATTTTTTACGTGTATTAAAATATTACTTCTCTTCTCCAAATATTAACATATTCTGAATTGAAAAAGTTAAACGAAAAAAGTTGAAGTAGTTAAATTTTTTTCGCTTTTTACATTTTTTTGTGAGTGTGTTCCGCAATCATATTAATTTGTAAAGCTTTATTTGTATTAACATGCTCTTGAAATCAGTCTTAAGCAGAATTGGGAATATTTGAAATTAATTATTATCTACGACTTATCATTAAAATCTCTGTTAACAGTATTGTTGAATTTTTTTAATAAATCATTGTTTACCCCCCATAATTAAGAAATAAAACTCATAAATATTCAGAGGAACATGAAAAAGAAATTTTTATCAGATTATATAAAGTCAAATGTAACTAACGAAACCGAATGTAAAACTGTCAAAATAGAATTATTTAAAACATGGATGAATAAATGGATCAGGAATCCTAATTTAGCCAAAAAGAGTTGAAAATGTAAAATTTATCAAATAAACATAACATAAATAATAAACTGATTAGATTATTATCTCTTTTAAGATTTATTCTTTAAAATATATATTAAAAATGCATTCGTTAAAATAATTGATCGTCATCAAACACTAAAACATATTGCACGGCAAATAGAAAAATTCTAAATAATGCTTCAATTGAAATATTATTATTTTTATTTTTTTGTCGTTGCTGCTAGATATTAACGAAAACTGACTAAAATTAGAAAACGTTACCATAAATTTTAAATATGCATCTAATAAATACTTTAATGCTAAAAGCATGCCCATAGGTTTAGGAAATAGTTTCATTTTCAATTATCTATCAAGTTGATTTAAAACTGCAATCCTGCAATTCCTGCAAGGTAAATCAAATGCCGGCTATAAAAAAGACAAACGAAAGAGCAAGTTAATTTTAAATCTTCAGCATAATTTGCGTATAATCGATATCATCCGCTATAATAAAACTCTCACGAATACGAGTTTGGGGAAACTAACACTTCCAAAGTTCTCATGCCTGTAGAGCATAACGACTTTAAAATCTCTTGAGATAAAGCTTATAATATCCGAATGCAAGAAACTAGAGCTATTCTGTTATTGTAGTGAGGGAAGATCAAGCAAACTGTGGTGACAAGAAGGGGATTCGTCTTATATCAATTTATAAAATGGGGAAAGCAGCGGACAGGTACTATCGAACATCGGCTGAATTTCGAAAAAACTCATTTGAGCTGGAGTAACTTATATTGTTCCGCAACTGCTCATTTAGCAAAATTAAAATCAACGCCTCAAACGGCTGGATATCATTGAGGATAAACCTTTCATGAAGTATGATTAAGTGAATACCAGAGATGTTGGTTTTATTCATATGAGATGATGTTTGGCTAGATATGTTTAAAGAACAAAGAATTTTAGAAAATTCTCAAAGGCTTTCCTACCATGTATTTGTTTAATAACTACCTTCTGAATGTCGTAAATAAGACTTTGGAAGAGTTCCCATGTCAGAAACTGCACTGATTTTCGCATTTTTTAGTCTTTTAATTTCCTCACTTTGCGTGCATAGTTGAGCAATCAGAATGTCCTTTGTTTAGTAAAGTCGTATAATATAAAATAACAATTTCATTCGATATGATAAGATGCAAGTGATTGTTGGCATTGTATGTCAAAGTTGCACAATATGACTAAACTAATATTACCATTACGTATGAGAACAACTAGTGATCGAATGCAACTAGTATTATTTAATTATTCTTTGTTCAGCAGAGTGAATCAGAATAAATGAACTATCATCTTGCAAATATTGGGAATGATTATTACTATTTTAACTAAAAAGTTTAAGTTCAATCGATCTCGATATATGTATGACATTTGTATCAATCTCGCCTTAGTTCAAAATATAATTGCATTATGGAAATATTATATTTTATTCAATATATAATATTTCGAAATAGCCCAGATATTCCATAGAATAATAGAATTGTAATTTATTAAAGTATTATCTTTTACCTTGCCAATAATACATTTTGAATAATGTTTAAGGCTCACTATTTAATGTCAAGGCTTATTCTTATTTTCATTTTTCCGTCTTCTTCAAATTCTTCAGCAAAGAATAGCAGAAATAGCAAAATCAGAAATAATTATCTTGCAAAAAATGCAAAAAAAAATCCACTTAGTTTTTATTAATTGAAATTTAAATGATTTAAGGTTCGAAAATAAAGCAAAAATAGATACAATTATGAAAAAGTACTTAAGTTTAATCTTCATTGCAAACAAAAACTTTTATAACTATCAAACCAAAATTTGTATTAAATTTAATTGCAACAAATTTTAAGCCATCAATCTTCGGAGAAAATCCTATCAACCTTTTTTGCGGTTTATCCTGAGCCCTTTCTTTATCAACCAGAATAATTACAACAACTTTTAAAGACACTAATCTCTTCGCATAAGATTAGTATCCTCCAAGAATAAAATGAAAATGAAATTTCTGTTAAAACCCGTTGTTAAATTCATTAAAATGCCCACAGATATTATATCCATTAGATTAATGATAAACTTTGAAGGGTTTAGCGATAACAGCGGTATTTTTTTTCTTTGGCTTTTCTAATAACTTAATGAACATATTGAACAATCAATTTCTTCAAAATCAGAATCCATTAATATTTTAATAAGTTCTACGTGATGGTGCAGTTATTATTCGCAAAAGATTAAGGCTTTATGGTTAAATAAAAGCAAAATGTCTTAAGTCTAAACCTTTTATTAATATTTTATGCGTATCTTATAATGTCACTTGGGGAAAAAATATCTGATAATCTTTTCCGTTGACAAATTTGGGATTTTAAATATGCCGATGTTAAGTGTTTAAAGTGAGGCTCAAATAAAAGTCGCTGAGAAACATAATGTGTAATTCAGAGTAGGCTAATTGATGTATTTTATGCCTTATATATGAATTTTAAATTTCAAAAATTCTTTTAAAATGTGCGAAACATGTATTAATAATTCTATAAAACTTTATTTACTATTCTACATATTTCTAAAATTCTATATTGCTTTACATAAGAAGAGTTGAACCAAAAAAAGAAAAATATATTCAGCAGAATTTTTTGATTTTGTCTGTGCAGATGCTAAATGGAAGCAATCTGTTATCCCCCTTTTTATATAAATAATTTCCATTTGAAAGTGTTTCCACACTAAATTTTTGACATTTACGATGAAAATTTTTATTCGATATACAGTGAGAAAGGGTTACTTAAGAAGCATCACAAAAATGGAAGTGAAAATCTTCAGAAATGGTAATTAGTACCCGCTGCCTCTCTCGACGGCATATAAATGGTGTGTTGATTACCCACTACTGATGACTGCACATTCTTCTTACGAATTGACTTTTACGCCCGTTGTTGAAACTTAAAATTGAACCATATCTCCCACTTATGCTGTCTCAGCGTTCCATTCATTCAAGTTAAGTGGATGTTTTCGATCCGACTGTGTTTATTTACTCCATCTCACTAAAATATTGGTTGAGAAATTGCCGTATAAGTAAGCAGGTTCTTGCTTCCCTGATGTATATAGTAATGGTGCGGCATTGTGTTGTAATCCTGCTAATATCGGGACACTTTCTTGAGTAGATATTTAACGTCTGGACTGCATCGCAATGCATTTCATTTTGCGTTCATCTCAATTCTCGGTTATGTTGTTTTAAATGGATGTCTAATCATTACGTTTTCCCAGAATGTCTTTACAGGACATAGATATCTCCTTTTAAGGATATTTGAATCTTAGGTATGCATTCTAAACCTAACGATTCGAAGCTTTCGAGCTTTGTTCTCGCTTTATTGCCGAGAACATTAGTGCTGTGGGGTCTAGTAATATCTGCGCATATGACAGGGCGTACCTCTTACAAAAGGGGTTGTATATGGTAGTGATGGTCATTAGGACTTAAATCTAATTATCAAGGTCAAAGTTGTCGAAACGCTAGCCATTGAATTTATTTTGTATGCCTTTAGTCTGATGGGAGTAATTCCAGTATGCTTATTTGATATTGTTTTTCTTGAAACAATTGTATTGAATTAAGTATTAAGTAAAAAAGGAATAAATTAAAAAGGGTTCAAAACACAATAAATATAATGGACTTAAGATTTCTAAAATAGAGAGATTTACTGACCTATCAAGATTATAAGTTTAGCAATGCTTTTTCTCGTGAAACCATTAAAACTAGTGTTACTAGTTACAATTTAACTGACATTTTCCTCACCCAATATTAGTCAGTAAAACCAGCTAGATATCAAAGGCAGAGAATAGATGTGTATTTATCTCTTATTCAAAGAAACTAAAACTAAATTTCTAGAGCACTGCCATTGTTTGCCTGGAATAATAGAAGCTTCAAAAAAATGGAAACATCAGGAAACAGTGCTAAATTTTTAATTAAAATCATGAACAAAATCGGAGAAAAAGTGTTTAATCAAACATCCTTTTCAAATAATAAATCACTGGTATTGTTCAAAATTGTTGAAAATCAACTGTAAAAAGGAAATAAGTTTATTATCTCAAGAAAGTACAAAAAAAACTCATTATAGAACTTTCAGCTTGACTGAATACAATAAAGGATACTGGCTGAATAAAGTTTTACAATTACTTGCGATCATTCGAAAAAAGAAATCTAGTTTAGGCACCTTTTGGTCAGAAGAAATGCACGATCCAAAACATTTATTTGTGTTTCTAGCGAATGTTGGAAGTTTATACCACACAACAGTTCCCCTTGTCCGTGTATGCAATGAAATAATGCCATTATTCTTCTCTTCACTTCAGAAAAAAAGAAATTATTTTTCTTTTTCCAATAGCAGAAAGAAGAACTAGGCTTCAAAATCAGGTATTTATTTACCGCCACATAAAAGAAACAAACGTGTTTTTTTTCTTTTTTTAAAATCAGAAGTTGCATTCGAAAGAAAATTGAAGTTTTATGGATTTCTGAATTCACTGTGACATCCTCCTTGGAACAATTTTTTTGTATGATGAGATTTTATTTACGTTCCAGTGCAATAAGGTCATCAGTACAAAAAAGAATTGTAAATTCTGTTTCCGACTTTCCGTCACATCATCTTTCTTCTCTGCAGAGATATTTCTTTCACGGCTATGCCTGACAAACTTTTATCTATCTTCTGCATTAATATCGTTAGATTGCCGTTCGGTGTAATACATATTTTTTTTCTTTGAACATGTAGGAATTATTCCACGAACATCTTGTTTCTCTTCAACAGTCGAATAAAAACTGTGTTTGAATTTTTATTTCTATGCAAATATTATTTTTATTTTTAAAAAATGTTGTTTATCAGAATTAGAATTCTGAGAATGTTTCGGAAATAAAAATGTGGTTGTTACATTTTTCTCCAGTTGAAAAAAAATGTTATATTTTCAGAAAATAAAATACTAGTTCTTTTTTGTTACTAGTTAATTCTAAAAAGAAGACAAACGGACTATTCTTAACTGAGCTAATTAATTTATAAACTATTTCTCAGATGTCTTAAATAGCAGTAAGGAATAAGAAAACAAATGGATTAGTCGTAACTAAGTTAATTAATTGAAATGCTATTCCTAAAATGTTTGAAATAGCATTAAATAATAAGAATTTAATAAAAAATATTTTCATGGAATGGAAAATTTAGCTTATAATATTTAGAGAGATATATTATATCGATAAATATTTCAAAAGCATACATAACAGTCAAGAATAAAATGTTTTAAACTGATTTATATTAATTGTTTTAGAAGCTATTTCATGAATGTATGAATTCGAAACAGAATAATAATTTTATTTAATTAATAGTATCTTCATGGATAGATAATTTGGCTTATAATATTTCGAGAGAGATATTATAAGGATAAATATTTCAAAAGCATGCATGACATTTAAAAATAAAATGCTTACAACTTATTTATGTTAATTGTTTTAGAATCTATTTTATGAATGTATGAATTAGAAATAGAATAATAATTTTATTTAATTAATAGTACTTTCATGGAATAGGTAATTTAGCTTATAATATTTCGGGAAATATATTATAAGGATAGTTATTTTTACAAGATATTTGGTATTCAATAATAAAATATTTGCAACTGATTTATATTTATTATTTTGGAAGCTATTTCTTCAATGTATGAATCTGAAATAGAATGATCTGAGCTTCCCGGGTTCGAGTCCTGGTTCGGGCATGGTTGTTCTTTATCCTGTGCTCTATCTGTGAGGTGTGTGAAAGACCTTCCCTGTAAAATGGTGTTGTGCAAGCTAAGTGTGTGAGTGTCATCTTCATATGAGCTAGAAGTCAGGCTTCTTTATCTCGGATGCTCAGGGGCTTTACCCTCAGAAACTACTGTACAAACTCGGCTCAAACAGCTGACTTCGCCAGAGGGCTTGTTTACGACAAACGCCATAAGTAACAATAACAGATATAGAATAATAATTTGATGTTTTTTTCGAATGGCACTTGCCATGGACAAATCCGTTGATTTCGAATTCAGCGATATTAAGTCAGTTGAGAGTGTCTCTTGTTTATTTTTACGTCAACTAGGGCCAAGAGTACGATTTTGATGCTTACGCACCACATTCACTTGCGCACCCCTTTTTACAAATGGGCACATTCACACACTTCACAGAGAGAACAGATCAATAACAACCATGCCCGAACCGGTACTTGAACCCAGGACACCCAGATCAGGGGAAGACGCGCTACTCCTATGCCATCATGCCGGCGCATAATAATCTAATTTTATTAATAGTATTTTCATTGAATAGGTTAATTATCTGATAATATTTCGAGAGAGATATTATAAGGATAACTATTTCTAAAACATATTTGGCATTCAATAATAAAATATTTGCAAATGATTTATATTATTTTTTCGATGCTATTCTATGAATGTATAAATTAGAAATAGAATAATAATTTAATTTAATTAATAGTATTTTTTCATGGAACAGGTAATTTAGATTATAATATTTCGAGAGATATATTATAAGGATAACTATTTCAAAAGCATACATGACATTCAATAATAACATATTTGCAACTTATTTCTATTAATTGTTTTAAATGTGATTTCATGAAGGTTTGAATTAGAAATAGAATAATAATTTAATTGATAGTATTTTTTTCATGGAATAGGAATTCAGCTTATAATATTTCGAACAATATATTATAAGGATAAAACTATTTCTAAAATATACATGACATTCAAGAATAAAAGGTTTGTAACTGAGTTATATTAACTGTTTTAGAAGCTACATCATGAATGTATGAATTAGAAGCAAAATAATTATTTAATTTATAGTATTTTCATTTATTTGCGATTTTGTAGATTCTAAAGTGATTGCTTCTTGGAAATGCTCTCGAGAATGAATGCTTTTATTCTCTAAAAATCAAGTATAGACACGTTTTCAATATTGTTTCCCAATAATATTTAAGCTTAAAAACGTCTTATCATACTTTGTATAATAACAAATGGAATAACATATATTTTATTGAAAATTCATATTATTATCATAAAATAGAACTCGGTGTAATAAGCCATGATAAATAAATTTTGTGGAATAAATCATCCGCAGTATCCCAATACATTATTGATATTTTTAAAAAGTGGCATGATAATTTCTTTTTCTTAACTGCGGTAGTGACCTCAAGTATACTAACATATCCTTAAATATATACGATTAAATGTCTTACTCCAATTTCTAAATATAAATAAGTAATTGACTTACTGTAATCTCAGAATACATACGATTAATTGGCTTATATCAATCTCTGCATATATTGTAACTGGTTCAGGTATTCAAATTATCGGCTTACTTTAAAAAAAGTTTTATATTTTTATACACATCTAATTTTTTTCAATGTTTTTTTTTTCATTTTACCTTTAAAACTATATATTTAAAATGGAACTATATATATAAGAATCGTTATAGTTCAACAGTTTCTTTTTTGTCTTAGAAAAGAATTATGACCTCCAGATATATCATTAAAATGCTAGCTTTCCTCCATATTCCTAATGTTTTGGGAGAAGATTCAAAAACATTGTTCCCATATAGATTTTCTACGGAGCAAAGTACGACGGAGATCCCCAGCCAACACCAATGTACCAACTTCAAAACATTTTATTTCATATGAAAAATCTACTCATAGATACTCCAACAAAGTTTATGTGTTCTACAACTTCTAAAGTTTTAAAACACATTGCAAATTAAAGGTAATAATAATTCAACCAATTTTGCCAATTTTTCATACATTGATTACTATTTAGGATTCTTTACACTTTTCATTCAAGATTAATTTAAAATATTGCTTTCTTTTGTTGTATAAAAATATTGTTTATTAAAAACGATATACGTGTTTAGATTAATGCTATTAATATGCTTGGGGAACAGTTGGTCACCAAAGTCGATAGTAACTTTATTAAAAGTTTTGAAATGAAAAACCAAATGAAATAAATTTTAAAACTGAGTAACTTGAAATTAATCAAATTCGAAAATATACTGCAACACAATTTATAAACTTGGAAAGTTTATAAATCTTGGACACTTTTATGTGCTTCTAAATAGAAAAGGTATTCTTATTCTTTCTTAATTTTATTTTTCATTTTCTAAATGCTAGACGATAACATTTTTCACAAAAAATGATTAGAAAGTAAAATATAGATAAAGTAGTCATAAGTTATGACATAGTAGATTTGGTTTTTAAATGATTTATGACATTTCCGGAACATTTATGGCATTCTTCATTTATGTCAGAAACAAAAAAGGAAAATATCGATTTTTTTTTTCTTAGCTGAAACTTTCCGCTGACAATTATCAACACAAACAACAAATGGGGCTGTGTGTTACTTGTAGAAATTGATAATATTTGATTATCATATATTGCACAATATTATTAAAAAGTAAGGTAATGGATAAAAATTCATGGTATATTATCAAAAATTGGCATAATTAATATTAACTAGATAAAAGTTAGCTCGTGTGTTATTTTAATTCGTTATATTCCTATTTGAAAATTCTGAAATAAATTTTAAAAATCTTATATGAGAGAAAATTATGATTTTACATAATTGCTAAAGCTTTCTTCATTTTCTACCCAACATTACCTGTTTTAATGTCAGAAAAATACACATCAAATTGATTGGAGTTATTTCTTTTTTAATTTTACATTTGTAAGTAATGTTAAATCACTTAACTCTTTTAACAAAATATAGATGCTAAATTAAATGCTTTTTCCTTTATATTATAAGAAAATCATGCCAGGAGTATACTTTTATATATTTTTTTTGCAAATTTACAAAAGGTTCCATTTACAATAATTATTATCCACTAATAAAATTGCTATGCACATTTAAAATGTCATATTATTATTTATATTATTTCAATCCCCTAAGCCTAGGATTAATTAAATTGTTATATGTATGTATATTATTAGTTGTGAGGGAATATCTTTTGGAAATAAATAGCTTATACTTTTAGAAATACATTCAAATTGTATTTTTAATACTTTTCCAAACGAGTTTTATAAAATGTAGAAAAAATAACAAAATATATTTTTATGATCTTAAAATGAGAATAGGAAACTAGACGGCAGTCATTCATTAATTACTTTTAAGATATTAAAACTAGATGATATATATACATTTTTTCTCATAAGTTATAATATAAGATTATAACTAATCATTATTAAACATTAAATGAAATATTAAATACATTGCTTTTTATTTTTTATATTAAATTATCATAAAATGTCAAAACAATGTTAATGCTTAATAAAAATATTTAATAAAATTTAAATAAAAATGTTTAACAAAATTCTCATATTTTCTTTTAAGTATTTATTAACTAATGTTAACAAAATTCTCTAAATTCCTTTGAAAGATTTGTCGCAATAATTATTTCTTATAATAAATAATTTTTGCATTTTATTCTATCCGACTACGTTGAGAACACTGGTTATCGATCACATTGGCGAATTCTTTTTTTATTATTATTTCTTGTAGTTCTGGCTTTCCTTTTTCCAAAATAGTATTTTCTAGGAAAAGGAAGGTCTGAATCCAGGAGAATTTTAAAGAAAAATTTTAGCTAAAAAATTATTTAACCTTCATTTTCCCAAACTTTAATTTTCATAAAAATTATACACCGTTAACATGATATCTCAAAAACTAATAGAGGTATTTACATAAAAATTTCAGTGTGTGTTTTAAATGATATGGGCAATGAAATGAACCAAAAGTTTGATTGTTGGTGAAATACTTTTTCATTTATATGAATTTTTAAAAAAAATTAAGTTGTAAATTTATGGAAAAAAATGTATATATACGTATATTTTTAACTATAATTTCTTTGCATCTCAAAATGTTTCTTAGATTTTGGTTCATTTCATTCATCATTATATTCTATAACTTGTGTACAAAGAAAAATAGGATTGCTGCATTGCAATTTTGTGCAGAATATTAACTGTTTTGGTTAAATTTCATTAAATTTACTACAAATTTTCCTATTTCTCAAAATATATTATATTTCAAAATATTCTTTTTGTATTTATAGTGTTTATAATTGACAATACATCTAAAAACCATAAATAGTTTTTAAAAAATCCATAAATAATTTTTAAAAAATCCATAAATAATTTTTAAAAAAATCCATAAACATTTTTTTAAAAATCCATAAATAATTTTTAAAAAATCCAATTGTTCAAAAATATTCCTTCGAACGTAGTCGGTTACCTTTAAACAAACACTTATTGCTTTCCTGCGATTTTTCTCATATTTTTAATCACCAATAACGCCGTTATGCCCTTTGTATATATATAATGGTAATGCAGAATTATAATAAGAATTCCTACATGATTTAACTATAAAGTACTGAATAAAAACTGCTTATTTATATTTAATTTCATTGTAGATGTGATTTTAATAGCTACATTTCTTTGTATAAAATCACACTTCCTAAACTTATTAAAATTATTGGGAGGAATTCAGCTTTTCCCCCTAAAGAAAAGAGATATGGCGCATAACTTCTTAAATTAAAATAAAGCTATTTAACTTATCTCTACTAGCAACGCCTGAAGTTATTTTGAATAAAAATGTACCATAATTACAAACTTTTTAATATATTATTTCAAATTGGATTCTGGGAGAATGAATTGTTTATAATACTCATTGTAATCTGAAATCAAAATAAAAATTCTCAAAATTGTTTTTTTTTAATTTTAAATCTGTCACTATTATCTGTTTTACTATTTATCTGACTAACACTAAATATTGGCTTTATGTATTTTTAATTTAAAATGTGCCATGTTTATGCTGACAGATTACTTTTCACAAATTCGGAACAATTATTAATAATGATATTTAAAAAGCATCAGAAGAAACTTCGAAAATGGTTCATAAATATTACTGATGACATTGAAGGCATCAGGATTTATTGAAATATAATTAAAAACAGATTTTAGCTCATTCGATGTAATATGTTTGCTCCACGAAGAAAATTAAGTTTTTATTTTGATCATTCAAGATTTAATTAAAGTCGAAAATAAAGCTTTATTAAATTGATTATTTTCAGATAAGAAATATTTCTGATATGGTTTATATATTTGTTGAAATCTTTTGAATGGTAAAAAACCGGCTGCGGAACTGGAATAACTTTTGAACATAAATAACGAATTGTGAAGATTAATTTCAAACCTTTCATTGCTGTAAGGAAAGAACAAATTTCATTTAAATTCTCTCCTTGCTTTATTTAAGATAATTTTAAAATCTAATATACTAAAAAAGATAATAATATTTACTTTAGATTTTCTGATTCTTTTTTGTGTAGCAGTCTATTCTGCTATTCAATTAAGAGTATTTTAATATCTTTTACCTGATATTTAAACTGTTCTATCGGCATTTAATTAAGGCAAAATTTTCAATTTCAGCTTTAATTAAAAATGTCAGATCCAATATTAAATTAATTTTTGTTTCATAAAATGCTTTTGAATAATATTTTGCGAAGCCCGGGAATCACAAAGGCTGAAAAGAGGATTCTTGTCGATTTTCTTATATTAATAAAGATAGACTTTTAAAAAAGCGAATAATAATTGTAAACCTGGATACTGGTTATATTAAAATTAGAAGAGGATTTTGGTGCTTTTTTTGTTTTTTTAATAACTATTAATTAACCATTGTTAAATTTTATTTAACATACGCCAAGAAATCACTTTGTTACAATACTTCTTACGACACAAAATGTAATAAATTTTTCTTTTGATATTTCATTCTATACAGCAGTTTATAAATATATATTTGACAAATTAATATGATAAATCTTTACTTGTAAAGAAATGTGTGATTACTTGCGTGTGTTCGCGTGTGTGTGTGTGTGTACCAGTATAAATACAATGTGTGTGTGTGTACCAGTATAAATACAATGTGTGTGTGTGTGTGTTAGCGCTCTACAAGCAACCCCATTTCACTTAAAGATAGTAAGTACAAAAAGCGCCGGCGTTCTGGCATAGGAGTAGCGCTTCTTCCCCTTGATCTAGGCGTCTTGGGTTCGAGTCCAGGTTAGGGCATGGTTGTTCTTCATCTATTCTGTCTGTGAGATGTGTGAATGTGCCCCCCTGTTTGTGCAAGCAAATGTGATGTGTGATTAGCTAAGATGTACTCTTGGCCCTAGTTGGCGCTACTAAAACAAGAGGCGCTCCCTCGGCTTAAAATCCCTGACTTCGTCAGCGAGATTGTCATGGCAAGTGCTATTATAATCAACAACACCAAAATTATTGTTGATTAAAATTTTAATCAGAATTTAAATACAATTCAGAAATTTTTCATGATAAATTTCGTAGATATTACAGTATGAGAAAGATTTTTTACATCATCTTAAAGTTCAAAACAATATCTATTCACTGTTACCAATTTTTTGACATATGAGTTTTATTTCTATATTTTATCAATTGTAAAATAAATATTTTAATCATATTTTCCGACAAGAATATAAAGATCCGTAAGAATTTTGAACCAATATTAAACATGTCACGAACAATAACATAAAGACATAAGAATTTTGAAAGAGAGCCAAAATTATAGATACCAACGTTGCAGATATCTTTTCGGTTTTGATTTCCAATACGAATTACTGCTGACATTAACAAAAGAATAATGGGACGTACGAAATAATAAAATTGGCCTTAATATAAATTATTAATGTCAAAGTACATTTAAACAAAGCAAGGGATATATTTATTTTAATTCTGAGAAAAATATATAAAAGATCGAAATTTATAGTTAAAATATTTTTAACTTAACCGTTGAACCAGCATGTCCTGTTAAAAACTTCTAGTATAATAATAATTAATCAATGAGTGATTTTCGCATCGCTTTATTCAGTTACTGCGCCTATTTATTCAGCGTTTATTAAGTAATTGATATGGTAATGTAATAGGAAAAAGTGTCTGTCATCAGATAATCAATGTGGATTAAAATAAAAATTTTGGGAGTACTATTCAGAGCTTTATTTATTTTCAGAGTACTATTCAGAGCTTTTATGCATTTTTTCCTCAGTGAATAAAAATTCTGATGAACTCGGTAAACATTGAATATGGTTTATAGAAACACAATTTCTATCAGAAAAGGACCAATATAAATATAAAATTCAGTTATTATAAGCTATTCTTTGAGAGTATATAGAATCGAAACCATTTATTTATAACCCCATACCTTTAAATTGCATTAATGAATTTTCTTCGAATTAATTATTGTCTTTTACTGTAAAAAATGAAACGGCATGGTTGTAATGGGAATAAACATAAAGTGTTTCTCCGAAAAGACCCACTGGAAGTCAATCAAATTAGTTCTTTTTTTTTTTTTTTTTTTTTTTTTAGATTTGTTATCAGAAAGATGTTCGTCAAAACCTCAATTGAGGCTGCATTATTCACTTAAGATCTACAAAATAAAAGAATCTTTATGTTAAATCATGAACAATCATTCCGAATAAGAGGAAAAGCTGTAGTATTCCACAGAATATTATGTTTACATACACCGTGAAATTCGAGTAATTACTGTCCGTGTGAAGTTATCTGAAATGAATGGTGAGCCTCGAATGTCTAAAATAACTGATGAATCTTTGCTATCATTTTAATCTTGAATCAATTATCAGAATGCTGGACAACAAAAACTCCAAAAAAGTAGTCTAGACGCATGGCAGACAAATGAATCCAATTGAATTGAATGATATCATTAAAGATAGCAACCAAAATAAATGCTATTATGAAAGCCATATCCAGATATAATGTGTTAGGAATCTGTAATATCGCTTCACAGCGCAGTTAATTTCTTTTTTAAATAATAACTCTAAATGATGCTGAGTGGATGAGACATTGACATTTCATCTTGATGAATTTTTTTTTTCATTTTGACCAGTTTTTTGGATATAAAAATTACGTTTTTCGAATTCGCAGGAATCGGGCGATATGTCTATTATGATTCAAGATTCGTAATTTTTCCTCCAGCAATCGATGTCCTGTCACGGAACTTATAAATGCGGAAGTTCTTATACGGGATGGATAATCGAGTCATTTTTCTCTATGGAATATTAATCTCAAGTAAGATTTTTCTGAGCACTCTATGTAATAGTGGATGGTTAATAATGATTTATTCCTATTGTGTTATTGATTTCTATGTAGATATGTATTTTTTCTATACACTTCGACTTAAATATAAAGAGTAAATTTATCGCTGCAACCGAATTGCCCGAAATATTATGTAAATTGTTTCGATGGATAACATTAATGTGGATAAAAATAATATCTTTTAATTCCAAAATATTATACGATTAGCAGAAACTTCCGAGATGCTTTTTATTCCCTCTATAATATTGAATTTGAATTGAAAGTGTTTCATCCTATTCTTTCAATTTTGATCTTGGTTAATAAGAATAAAATGATCAATAAAAACAAAATATGTTTTATTGATTATATACGCAGCGTATAAGAAGGTAAAACAGTATTCTTAATTATTTTTTGTCAGCATTTTTTTTTCTGTCATTCCATAAGATCGATTTGTAAAATTAAAAACTTTTTTAAGTCATAATTTCGAAAATTAACACACAGTCAAACAGTTTGCACTTTAGAGCAAAATTTTGTATCATAACAAATAAAATTCTTACGAAATCAAAATATTAATGGCAAAATCTTAATTTTACTTCTTATATAAACAAAAATAGAGCATGAAAAATAGCACTGATTATGTGAATGAATTTTAATATACATTTTTATTCAAATTACCAAGAAAGAATATAAATGAAATGTATAAATAACTAAGAAAAACCCATTTACTGCAAAATCAAAAACTGTACTTTATAAAAACATTTGAAACAATAAAAATCTTTTTTTTTCCATATGAAATTTCTTAAACATCTTTCCTGCATTCACTGCTTTTGTAAAATTATTAATATTTTTTTTTATTTTCAGTTTGAATAAATAAAATATAATTTTCTTTTATTTTTCTTCGACTTATTTTATTTTGAGATTACTTTTTTGCATATTTTTGTGTTACTGGTTACTGAAAAAACGATTTAAGACAAGAGAAAAATTTTTACAAATTGAGGATATTTGCATAAAACTTTCAATTAGTCTGAAGAGTTTAACACTTATTAAAATCCTTTAATTGCTTTTTTCTTAAAGAAAAACTATCAAAGCTGGGAAAGTCAAATTAAAATAATCAGAATGACTATTATTTTTTCAAACCATTGCTATAAAGGTTTCTTTTAAATAAAATTATTTGCTGACGCAATTATTTTAAAAGTAAATTGCGTTCAAAACATATTCACAAATACATAATAATTTTTAGAATTGCTTCTAATTAAAAGAATATATTCAATTTTTTCTTTTATTTCACTTATAAAAAAGAGTGCACAAACAAAGATTTAATTTTTTTTTTCAATTGGATAAGTACATATTTTGAATTCTAAAATTTCTTCAGTTTTTTACTCCACTACTTTTAGAGTTGGAGGCATATAAGAAGAAGAATATGAAGAACTTAACAATAAAAGAAGCTATAAATATAATAAAATTTGAAAACCAAAAATAATTCTTATACTTACTTAAAAGTCAAGATGTAATTTACTTTTATCTGCAAATATTAGTTTCGAATATCTTAATAATACAGTTTACAATTTCTTAATATATTTTAAAATAAGAACTAATAATTTTTTAAGAATAATAAAAATGCATTTAAAAAATACGAATTAGACATGAATCATAAATGTTTTCATGACTGATTTTTATTTTTTACTATTATTTTTAATGTTTACTATTATGTTTCAGAATTTATTTAATGTATTTTAAGTTCTTCTAAACGAGAAAAACGAGAACTATAAATAACAAAATCTAATTTACATGCAATAAAATCAAATGAACTTTTTTTACAAGCTTTACGATAAATTTTATTTAATATTCTTGTTAATATTTTACAAGAATTTATTTAAATTACTTTGAAAGAATTTAATTTGAAAGGAAATAATTTTTTTTCTCTTTACAAATAGTCTCATATGAAGCATCAAATAATTTATTTATGTGTTTCTAATGCAATCAAAGAATAAATTGTTATATATTTATAAAGTATCTACTTAACTACTTCTTCTATTTAAGTATTGCACAAACATATGAAAAATATTGTAAAACCAAAATATTTTAAAATAGTCGTGACTCAAACATATAAGGAAAAGAATTACTTCAGTGATTTAAAAGTTAAAGAAATCAATAGAATAGTTTTATACCAATTGATGAAATTCACACGATAGCATGATTCTATCATAAAATAAATTAGGATTTACGATTTTCAGGGAAATTAATACATGCAAAAATGTTTACTAGTGTTTCGTTCAAAAGCTTAATCTATCAGGTGTTCTAGGTTTTTTTACGTTCGTAAGTTATACTGTCTCTCATTATGTTGTTTCAGAAAAGAAAATTATTAATTTTCTGCTTTCCAGAAGCGGTAAGAAGATCTAAGCTTCAAAATAAAATAGATATATATCAGAAGAAACAAAATAAAATATTTATCAAAAAAAATCCGAAACTTGTATTTGAAAGAAAATTTCTTTACGGACTTCTGAATTCATTGTGACGTTCCGTGGAACACTTCTTTTATGTGAGGACATTTTATTTAAATGTGAATACGTTGGTTTATGATACGGTCATCCTTAAAAATCGATTGTAAATACTGGCCTATATTTCAAGGAATTGTATGTCTTTCCAGAGAAATATTGTTTTCATATAAATGTCTGACCAGTATTAATTTGTTGCAAAGAATTCATATTTTTACTTGGAATGCAGAAAATATTACATTATAACTTTTGTTTCCCACCGTTCATTAAACTAAATTTTCGGATGGGTTTCATGTCAAATTATTGTCTATTTTTTTTAAATTTTGCATATAGAAATATAGAAGTTTCTGACATTAATTAATTGTAATAATCGAAATGTTATTTTTCCTACTAGGAAAAGTGTTAATCAATAGTTGCAATTTAGAAGTTAAAGTCCCACTATCTCTTTACGATATAATAATTTAAAATTTATTAATACACTTTATAAGATTTGCAATACGACTCTCGATAATTGAAATTTTTGAAAAAAAATTCATACCGTCATTGAAATAGAAATGTAATTTTATCGGTAAATCAGGCTTTATAAAGATGATGATTGTTGGAAACATAACTAAGTAAGAAAATGTTATTTTTTTTCCTAAAAATATTTCCACCAAATTTGGTTTCGCTATATTCAACTTGCTTTCATATAAGTGACAGTGACATAGGCATACGTCTCTATTATTTGAGGAGATATAAATGAGATTATGCTTAAAACAGGCAATATAATATACTCTAGAGTACTTATCTTTTAATTTACTTATTCATGCACTTTTCCTATATCCAATATATTGTTTTTTATAAATACATGCATTCACAATAATATATTGAATAATATTACAAAATTAAATATCCACTAATAAGTAAATATAGACAATAATGTAATATGAAGTTCTGAACATGGGATAAAATTATAATAAAGATTGAAATATAGATGATTCTAGGAATTTTTAAATAAGTATCGTCTTATTGGGGTAGAATCGGGAAATGCATAGTTGAATACAAATTTTGAGTCGACCTCTTTAGTTTTTTTGTATTAAAAGCTTATAAAATCATTTCAAAATATTCATGATTTTTAAAAGCAATATTAGACAGAAATATATACCGTTTTTAAAAGCAATATTAGAGAAATAGTAACCTTGAAAACAACCGACAAATTTGTTTTCATAAAAACCTTAAATGAAAATATTTTAGAGACTACTATTCTACAATCAAAAAATAACTTTATTTAAGAATTTCAGAATTCATAGCTAAAATTTAAGTTTCAAGAAATAAAAAAAGAGCTTTTCATTTCACAATTAAACAGAGATTGCTTGGTTGATATTTACCTGAAACATTTATTTATTACAAGAATATGAAAATTCTAGTGTCTCTGATTCAATTTAGAATTTCAAGATTAAAATGTTTTAAATACAGTCAAAGAAAGTCCTATCACAGTACTAATCGAAAATTTAACCTGATGCAGAGATGCAATCAGAATTCAATTTTAAAATACACATTTTGATGTGTAACAGCGCACAAAATTAACATCGCACAAAAAAACTTCAATATCATGTTTATCAAAGTTTTATCAATTATGTTACAAATAATAGACTGTTACAAAAAATGTAATTAGATGAAGTGAAATGAAAAATATTTGTACATTTAAGTGCAATTTGAAATCTTGAATCCAAGATTTATCAAATTATAGTAGTTTTTTATTAATTTTTATTATTATAGCCAAATGATAACAAATTGTTATATTACAAATAAATGACTATTACAGAAAAGTGGAATTTTATCAAATTGCCTTAAAAATACATGTACATTTAGATGCAGTTTGAAATCGCGATTCCAAGATTCCTCAAATCATATTTTGGGGGGAGGGAATTTACATTATTACCGCCAAATGATTCCAAACGAATTTCAAAATATATTTCTTCATTTGATAACAAAATATAATAATATGTGTAGCAATAATTATCACACACTTAAAAATTAAACCTTAAAATTAAATAAAATTAAAACAAATACCTTTAATTTATTAAAACTAACAAGTAAAAACAACTCAAAGCAATACTCGCAATTTGATTCATCTTTACCGAAATTTATCTTCATCAAAACGTTTCTAATAAATTGTAAGGTTTAAAAAAATATATGTTGCTTAGTTTTAAAATGAGAAAAATAAAAAAAGGAAGATAAATATCACTATCAGTTTTATTTTTTAAAATACATGTTTAAATTAAAGAAGATAAGTATATTAAGTGATTTGCGCGATATTTTGCAGCAGATAATTATTCATAACGCTTCAATCGTCTTCTGTTTTTATATTTCATAGAAAATTAAGCATTCAAGGTTTAATAATTAGAACGCCAAGAAATATTTTAATTCGGAACGTCAGACAAAATGAGCATTATCTCTGAAATTAAAATATAATGTTTTTTTATTTCTTCACAGAACTTCAAATTTTAATTAAACTAAATGAAGATGTCGCAGTGTTTTTAAAAATGCTCTCACGTGTGAAGTTCTAGTAGAGAATTAAATTACATTCAAATTATGAGTTGAAGCATTGCCTAATACAGGACTAAGAAATTAAAATTTAGTATTATGGCATTTTTATCAAGTAGCGCAATTTTTCACAAAAAGAAGACTTTTTTAACAAAATACGTAATGAAAATGAATTCCTGAGCACCCTTTTTAAAATTCTTTATTAAAATTAATTTCTTTATATTAGAATGCATTTAAAATAATGCCGGGACTCCGCAAATTCGCAGCATACTTTAGAATTATCTCTTAAAAATAAGAAAACTATTTTGTTTAATATTTCACTTTCTTTTTTAAACAATTCATTGAAATTTTTGACTTAAGAGTATTACATTATAATTAAAATTATAAAGATATTTACCAAAAGAATTAAATACATTATTATTGTATTTAATTCTTCCACTTTAGAATATTTATTGACAAATAATTCTAAAGTGGTTATTTTACCTACCTATAAATAATTTTCAATTCTTACCTCAATACTTTTTCTTTATTTTGTAAAATGATTATTAATGACTATTCAGTTACAAATATTTGAAAAAATACCTCTTTTTAAAAATGAATTTAAATTTTCATTCTTTGCTTATAAACATTGCACAATCTTGGTAATTAACATGTTATGTCGATAGTATCCATATATGAATTTTCATACTGAAATTTTATCTATATTTCTATCTATAAGGAACTCAAAATTGAACAAAAAAATGATTTCTTATTCTGTATTTAAAAGAATTAAAAACTTTTCTTGATAATTTATTCTTTTTAGTTTTTAAAGCCAAATCCAAGAAACATTTTAGATAACTAAAAATTAGATTTATGCAAAACTGTTAGACTTATTTATTTCCTTAAATGTAGTATTTAAAATCAAAAACAACTTTATTGCATACCATATGAGAAATAAAAATTTTAAAAAAACAAGGAGTAATAATACGAAAAAATATATTTTTTTAAACACTACATCTCTTTACACAGCAAAAGTAAAAAAATTTTTTTATCCCATCAAGTTAAAACTGTCATATCGGAGCTGAACACTTGCGCAGATTTAATTTTGGTGAGATTATTAAATTCAAACTCTGAAAAAAAGAAATATAAAATAAAACTTTTGCGATTTTATCAGTGAATAGCGGCACGCATCCAGTACTAAATTTCTCAGTAATTTGAGAACTGTTGTATGTTCCAACGGTGGGAAAAATGCATAATTTCAATCTAATTTACTTATTATCTAAAATGGGAAAATGGGAACTCCATCGCAAAGCATATGATTTTCACTTGTAATCCAGAATTGCACCAGACCATTAAAACGGCTTGCATAAATTTATATACAAGGCCTGCTATTCTAAATATCCCATCTCTCATTGTCAATATATTTTTTCTGTAATATTTTATCATAAAATTGATCGTTCACGAGTTAACTCGTGTTTTCATAATTTCAACATCAAATGTCCGGTCAACAATGCGCATTAATAGAGAATCCGAATTTTTAACATGAAGTTTCTATCAAATATATTATGTCTACGCACCATTTACAAATCCATTAAAGGAATAGCTTCATCCTTCATTTATTTATTTTCAAAGTTCGTAAGTTTGAATACGAGTATGTTTCACAGTTACATACTTCTTAAAAATAATTTTTTGCGGGGATGAGGATCTTTAGAAGATACTTTATAAGGAATTAATTGAAATATTACACATGAAAGGGTCAATATACCTTGTTTGACACAATATTGTTCAAATTACTTATGCACCCATTACATTCTTCAATATCTGTTTATGATCAGTCGAAAAAGTTCTGTCACATTAACTCTTCTGTTACGATTTTCAGATACCGCTTCCAATACATTTCTGATGAATGGAAGGTCAAATTTTACTTTCTTCTACTATTAATTAGAAGGATTAAATTTTATTAATTGATTTTAAAATGTTTCGTCATTTAAGCATAAATCCACAGAATACTTGAAATATTCATATATTCAATTACACAGAATTATATTAATTCAGAATTTGCCAACAATCAACTGAAATGCTGGCAAAAAAATTATTATTGAATATATCATGTATGTATTATGCCAATATTAAACTTATTTCTTCATTTTTTTAAGTAAAATGAAATGCATCGATTTTTTTGAAAATTTAATTCAAATTCGTCTTCCATTAGGAATAAAATAATTTCGATTTTTAAATTGTGTGAAATAAAAATAAAATTAATTTTTAAAGCAGATTAAATTTTTAATTTTTATGAAAAAATTCTTAAATATCTTCGTTGCTCTTCTAATTTTTTTTTCCATTTTTTGACTTCAAAAAAGGGAGAAATGATAAAGGATCTAAAAAAGATCATTTGCCACGTTAAGAGCATCATCTTTTCACCTTTACGTTAGAATTGAAAAATAAGAATATGACGAACGGCATTATCTGATAAACTAACATTCAAGAATTATTTTCCTCAATGCAGTTATTTCATTCTTTAATTTATAGTTCCGAAATTTTCAATAAAATTGTAGATCCTTGTAAAAATTTGGTGCTTTAAAATGAAGTTTATAGAACATCGAAGAAAAACGCATTCAGCGTTAATTCTCTACCGTTGCTTTCATCTTTTTTCTTTATTTATTATTTTAATTTTTTATGAAATATTACTTTAAAGTAAGGATATTTTAGTGTATTTTTTACATTTATTAAATTTCTTTCAAATATATATTCGAAAGTTTCCTAAATCTTGTGAAGTAGTAATTTTTCTTTATAATTAAGTGAAAAAAATTAATTGAATTCCATAAAACAAAAGAATTACCATTATTAATCTTCCTCACCACTTAATACGTTTATGTCTGTTTTCAAATTTGAAAGTTTTTTTCCTTCTGTATTAGCATGGTGCAGAAGTTTGGAGAACGGTTTTCCCAGCTCAGATGTCGTTCTAATTATCTCATTGCAGTTTAAAGTTGCGACATATGTCTCAAAATTTCCCTAATTTTTCTTTAAAATGGAAATTAAATATAACTGAACTAACCCGAGCAAAGATTAGCCCGTATTTCTGGAAAATAGTCTTAGGTTTTAAAAAATTAAGACCTTGAAGTGAATGACATAATAGTTTCTCTATTTTTGAGATGTATATATTTTGTTATTGTAGATTTGAATATAGACTGGAAAACAATAAAATTTCTTCTGAAATACTTTATTAATGAAATGTCTTGATACTGATTTCTCAAAATTATAATACTCCAAAAATTTTATTTTTTATCAAAAATTTGATTTATTGATCTAAATGTAATATTATTATTTTATTTCGTATTAAGATTTTTATCTCCATAACAAGAATCTTAGTTTCCTCTTAATATCCATTTGCCAAGCAGGTTATACAAGTACTATCTAAAATCTTTTTTTAATTGTTTTACATATTTTAACATATTAAATATTTTTATAAAAATTTCTTCAATTTATCGCCTATATGTATGTAAGTTTTATTAATGTATTATAAGTTTTATTGATATATTATTCTGCATTCTACATTATTTACAAAATATAGAGTATACAGCTGATTTTTTTTTTACTTTTTTTGAACGGATTAAATTTATCATACTTATATCATATCATTATAAATACAGCATATATTAATTAAGGACATCAGGAAGCAGAGATAACAGATGTGATCAGATGAAAATGTTATTGTGAGAAATCAAACCGGAATTTTATATTATTACTTAATATTTATTTGGCAGTTCTTTTTAGATAATGACATGATGCAGCGTTATTTTATTACCCATTTTATTGCATTTGTATTAATATTTAAAAAAAAGAATCATGATCATCATACATGTTTTCGTGTATTTAATTGATAGTGTTTTCTTAATTTTGATTTCCAATTGCTTTATTCTTATAAATTTGCCGAACCACACGATGAAAAAGTGCATAATTTGTTTTGGGAGACATATTTTCTAAGCATTTTTCAAATCAAAAGTTTTTTTTTTTTTTTACATAAATGGTCTGCCAAAATGCTGACTGTATTTATCATATTTAACTGTAAAATTTTTCTGTCATTCTTATTTCAATTCCTCCTTTATTTAATTTCTGTTATAAGATTTTATTTCACTCCCCCCAATCTACGACAGCTTTGATCTCAAATAAATCTCACGAAGAACGAACATTTTTTTTTTCTCCTTTTCAATTAGTTTGTAGCGGACATTATTTAAGCGAAGAATTCTAAAATGATCATTTATAATGGAAACATGAAATCCTTGAGGCAAGCAGAATAAATTTTAGGCAACTGAGTTTCCTGTCGAATCACTTTCTGATTTTCCAGTGGTAGGCTCATCTGGTGATGTGATTAGATTGCTGGTTTAGAGGAAGAATTGAATTGATGATTGAATGAATAACATTTAGAAGATTTCAAACATTAAATTTGTTTCCAGTATATTATTTATTTTACGGTTTTCTTTAACTTTATAATAAAGATTGTTTGTGTATGCATGTGTGTGCACGACTGTGTGCGTGCGTGTGCCTAGTTTGTGCGTACACATGCATGTGTGTATGTGTATATGAGAGTTCGCACGTGCGTGTACATGTGTGTGCTTGCGTATGCATGTGTGTGCGTGCATATGCATGTTTGTGTGTGCATATGCATGTTTGTGTGTGCATATGCATGTTTGTGTGTGCATATGCATGTGTGTGTGTGTATATTTGCATGCGTGTACATGCATGTGAGTACTTGTGTGTGTGTATTCGTGTGCGTGTGTTGACGCTTTACAGGACTGTTTGTCATAGAGTTGCTATATATACTTTTGGAAGATAGGAATAAGCACTTTCAAGAAGTTTTTTTAAAACTTTTTTTCATTAAAATCTTAGTTAAAATTTATTCAAAATTCTAGCATCTTTCCACAATGAATCCCAAAAATATTGCAATATAAAAAAAGATTTTCTCATAATCTTAAAATTCAAAACATTATCTATCCAACGATTCCAGTGTATGTGTATATATCGTCCCATTGTGTGTGTGTGAGTGTGTGTGTGTGTTGATCCTACGGGTTAAACTATTTGACCTGGAGATTCTAAAATTGGCATATTTATTTTTGAAGGGTTAGAATGTGCATTGAGAGTGAAATATTTGTCGTTTTAATTAGAATTTTAAACTATCAAAAATTAATCAAAATGTTGGTGTTATTCCGACCATAACATCCGAATATATTACTCTTCAAAAATGGTTTTCACCTTAATTCAAAATATTAGATTTTCAATGACACCACGTTTTTAGTATGTAATTTAAAGTTCCTACTTTTAGTGATTTTTGTAAAAATTTTTAAATCATATATTCAACAATTTTTTTCACACAAAATAAAAATAAAATTTAACCTGTATGGAAAAAATTAGCTTTTATCAACGTATTGACATCGTATTGGCAGAAGCTTAAATTAAAAGAATAAGTTAACTGTACTGTTAATTAAAAGTAGAAAAATGAAATTTTTCAGCAAGTGTCTGTAAGAAATAAAATAAACATTATATTTTTAAAAAGAAAAGGGCAAAAAGAACGCTTTCTGTGAGTTTTTAAAGAGTTTTGTTATTAATTTAATGATTATGTAGTATTTAAGGTAAGGATGGTTTATAAATATACATATACTACTCTAAATGGGTTCCAACATCTAATTTCTAAATAAGTCAAAAATAATTATCGAATGGGTACTTAAATAAAGATTCCCATGAAGAAACACCACAACTACGTGGATGAGAAGTTATCTTATAAATAATCAGGTACTTACCTCCTTGTTGTTTATAGCAGTGAGATGCGATTCAGTTACCTCAGGAATGTACCTCTTACGGAAAAGATTACGCTATGGCAGGCGTTGATGGTAGAACTCCACCCTCAATTTATATCCATGCTACCTAAAAAATTGCATTCTGGAGCACAACGAGACCGAATGTTAATGAAGAATTGTAGAAGGTAAATGAATCACAACTTTTACAAAATAAAAGCTCTTTCTCGGATAGCTTGCTCTATAGAATGTTGATTGTGTTTAGTTTTAGTGAAATGTTTTGCATAACAGATTTAATTGATACCTTTTATCTCTAATTTGATATATGATCTCTCAATAAAATATTTTTAAATCTTTACTCCTTAAATCTATGTTATTTATACAGCTTATTACTTACATATTCTTATTTTGTTTATTGTATGTGCATGAATTTTCTGAATAGTGTGGAATCGTGCAACACCATCTTTGTATTAAAACTAAACGTTTTTTTTTTAAAGGCAGAGTTCAGTTTTAAAATAAGTCACGTGGAAGAAAAAAGAAATCTTTCTTTACTAGCATTCAACTAATAAAAAGAATCACGCGATTAAATGTTTAATAAAACAATGAAAATAATTTGTATTTTATTGCATCATAGAAGTTTGTTGAAAATTATACAAATATTATTTTTCAAATTGCTAAAAATTTAGAAAAAAATGTCAAATCCAATTAAGTTAGTGCCATTCAAAAGTCTACTATTTAAACTTTAAAGTGTGTAAAATGTCTTTTGTCAATAAAAGCTTTAGGAATATTCACGAAAAAATATAGAATCTCTCTTGGTTTTAAATTAAAAATTTCATAACAGAATCCTATCGAAGGGCACATTTCCACTATAAGAGTATGCGTTCCAAATTTTGCAATTCTCGGTCACACAATCTGATTTTATTATTTTACACCTTAATGTAGAGTTATTTTTTAGAAGAAACTGTATTAAGCTTCCACTTTTTATTACACGTTTATTAAGAAAAAATTATAATTTTCTTTGATACGTGTTTCCTATAATTTGGAATGTGAGTAAGTATCCTTTTGAGAGATTCTTTCAAAATTTTAATTAATTAAAAATTATACAGAATTTTGGCGTTTTCCATGAATTATTATTATGTTAAATATGGCACACAAGTGATTTTTACTTAGTTTCTAAATTTAAAAGATATGCTTGCAGTGATTAGACTTAACTGTAGATTTATAAACTGCATTGATTTATCGGCATAATTCATGTTGCAAGGTACACGCGAGAAGATATTTTACATTTTCCTTCTGCTCAATATTTCTTATATAATCATTTTTCTTGCATAAATCAATGATTAAAGATTGGTAGAAAGGCAGATGAACATTCTATTTAAATTTCGATCACTTTGGTTAGTTAAAGAATTCCTGCATTTTTTTTAAATGTCACTTATAATATGGGCCTATTTTGCGTCTTTAATGAAAAATAAGAATTGCGTAGGTCATGATGAATCTACAAATTCTCAAAACAAATGAAATTTTTATAATTATCTTAAATTGAACACCTGATATTTTTTACTTCCCTTCATTACTAAAATTTATAACAAATTATAAATGTAAGATTCATTCATACATTTCAATAAAAAAAGAACTTTTCTAATAATTAATAAAAGCAAAAATAAAAATAATAAAAATTAAAATGTATAGAAAATTAATTGATTAAACAAAAATTGCATTGTTAATAAGAATAGTAGCTTTTCAAATTTTTTATCTTTGAATATCGTTAAATTGTAAGCATACAGTACGTTTCAGTCAAAGAAGTATTTAACTAGCAGTAAGGTAGAAAATCTAATGAATGAAATAACCTAATGAAGCTTCCGATTTCATATAACTTTACAGCAATCTATCAATTTTTAAGAAGTGAAGATTTGTTGCAAAAGAAATTTTAGCTCTTTCGTTAAGCATTCAGAGACATCTATATTTTTAAAGATCTTGGATCTTGTATTCCTAGTTATTTCCTTATACAAGAATTGCAGGAATTGTATTGTGCTCCGTAAATTACAGAATTACTAGACTAAAAATTAGGCATGCATTGGAAAAATGTATTTTATCATAAAGTTATAAATACAAATAAGATTAATGAAAACCACCACCAGCTAAATATATTTTAAAATAAAATAAAATTTGTATGATTTTTTCGTACGAGTCATACAATAAACTATATAAATTTATTAATGTTTAGTTTTAAAATTCATATAATGTGCATCAATTTTTAAATTTAAATAAAAAATACACCTAAGATGAGAAATTTGATTTAAAATTATTTTTTTAATTTTATTTGTTTTTATTTAATTACTTATAATAATTTCTTAAATTTTCATCACTTTGAAACATTTAATTTAACCAGTTGATAATTATATTGAACTAATCTAACGTTAAATATTTGAAAATAAAAAAAATTGATATTATGTTATTGAAACTTGTTAAAAAGAAATTCTCTTTTAACATTTTATCCGCAAAATCAAAATTTCAGTTCATATATGATATAGATGGCAATCTTAATGCTTTAATATTACAAACTAAAAATTATTTAATGTTGAAAATATTGCACTTAAAAATTTGAAATATCACCCAAGCAATTTTTCTCAGAAATTATTTTCGAGAATTAATGTAATGCTCCAATGTGGTAGGAGTGAAAATATTTAAACATATACAATTTACATTATATTATGAAAAATGCTGAAAATTTTTACATTAAGGATTGCAACCGGTATATAGAACCGTTCCCAAAAAAGTGCTTTTGAAAAGCTCCAAATTTTAAAGAAACTGCTTTTAAATTAAGCACTATGCTCATGCAAAACAGAAAAATGTGGTAAATATGGGAATTGTCGTCGTTAATATAGAATGAAAATATTAAA
This sequence comes from Argiope aurantia, assembly GCA_026543865.1. Lineage (NCBI taxonomy): Eukaryota > Metazoa > Arthropoda > Arachnida > Araneae > Araneidae > Argiope > Argiope aurantia. Next base: position 2,309 of record JAPMOR010049681.1, on the reverse strand, counting down.
TAATTAATCAAGTAATTTGCCTAATTTACTCAAAAAAATATTTGAGAAATTATTCATGGTAATTCAGTGAGTTGAGAACATAATATTTAACCCTCAATGCAAAATTTAGTCATTAAACTTTGTTAATTAAGTTACCGATAAATATTTTAATCCATATAATAGCAATAGTGGAGGATGTTTTTATATTTTACAAAATTTTAAAATATTTTCTGATCTAAATGGGAAATTATTTACGTTTCAGTGTTATAGCATATATTTATACAAGCGAAATTTTGTACATAATTATATTTTTCTTCACTTTGTGTGTTGAAATATTTCATGATATTTAATGAGGGGATAATATTCAAATTGCTACACATGACCTTATTTTTGGTTAAAGAATTCTTCTTTATTTTGACAAAAGTCATTTTGATTTTACCTCACAACATAAATTCTATGTTGAATATTAACAAATATTTTACTCAAATATCTTAATATTTTTTAACTCAACAATTCAATAATAAATAATTATGATTGAAATTTTTATTTCATAATACATTTCAATAAGAAATAATTTCAACATTTCAAAATAATTTTAACGTTTCAATAATAAATAATTATGATTAAGATATTCCTTCTTCTAAAACGGTTATCGAATTTAAGATAAATATAAATTAAGAACTTTAGCTTTCATTAATATACTTCAGATAAATTTTGATAGAACACTATTAGAATTATTACACTTTGGATATTAACAAGTAATGTATTTTCTTGAATTTCATGATTATTATTTTTAACTTAATTACCATTTTTTAAATAAGTGGAACTGTTTAATTACTATTTAAAAAGTATTTGGGGGGGATTGAGTTATCCTTATATATTTGCAATTATCAACAAAAAAGATTTTTTTATGTAGACTCATTTTTACGTTGCAATTTTTTTAAAGATATGGAGATAAGAAAAGAGAGAATAAAACTAAAAAAAAGTCTTTAACTCTGCAAAAAAAAATCAAGTTTACATTTTTTAAAAGATATATAAATTCAAAAAGACATAAATACTGTTTACTTTCCGCCACTTAGGAGTTATTAAATTCTCTTCCTTTCCCATTTCCTTAAAAAAATTATGAAGGGAAGAAAGATTTGAGAAGTGGATATTGCAGACATCTTAGCAATTATATAAATTATCTGTTCATTTTGTTTCTTTTGCTCTTTTAATCGTTTCCATTTGTAAAATATTTTTGTTTCTTTTGGCAAAGGGTAAACACAATTTGCATTTTTGCCTCGGGTATTCTTTAAACGAAATAAACAGTAGAAGATTTCGTTTTTTCCTTCCTTTATTTTTAATTTTTTATTTATTTATTTATTTATTTAATTTGCATTTAAGGATATAAGGGCTGTATGTAAAGAATTAGAGATGTGATTCTCTCAGCTTATATATATGACAGAAAAGAAAAATTGGGTAGGAATTGTTTGTGACATTTATTCAGTATTATAAGCTTCTGGTGACCAATTCGTTTGCTGCTGCTATTCATTATAATTTCTTTCAATTAAATTTTGTAAATATGACTTCAAGCTACTGATTCCGTCAACAAATTTTAATAACCATTAAAATAATATAGATATTAAAGCCGTATTGTTTTAAATGTCTTGCATATGTTTTGCACTTTGAGTACAAAATTTTTTAATAGAGTCTATTCCCATAATATCATAGAGCTAAAAAAATCACAGTTGTCTTATTCATCTGTCTTTTAACTTTCACGGTATTGTAACACAACTTATTTTCTTGTTTTACATGACATAGATATTAAAAAGAGCTTTTATTCTTACACTTTAAACAGTGAGAAATATATTAACTTATTAAATATTTAATGAGACGGTGAAAATTGTTTGATTTCATGGAAAATAATATTAAATATTGCTGAAAATTATACAAAAATATATATTTTAAAAAAATGACAAAATTGAGACAAAAAATTAACGGTTGTTAAATTCTTTAATCAAGGCAAGCATATCTTTTAAATTCTGAAAATACGTAAAAATCACTTGAATGCCATATTTACCATAATAATAATGCATGCAAAACGCCAAAATTCTGTATAATTTTTAATTGATTAAAATTTTGAAAACATCTCTCAAAAGTATACTTCCTCACATTTCAAAATATATTTGTACCAAATATAGTATCTCTAGGTCAAACAACCTGGACTTCGGAGCATCACCCCACAGCTGCATACATACACATTATGCCTTATCTATATCTATATCTATACTTATAATAAAGCTCAATGTGTGTGTGTGTGTGTGTGTGTGTGTGTGTGTGTGTGTGTGTGT